>CM031686.1:1686628-1999128 GCA_006182925.3 Reinhardtius hippoglossoides
TAGAGTCGAATAATATCTTTATAAGATAATTTATACGTAGTGCAACACATTTGTAAGAAAATGTGTTTATTGTATTATTGTATTTGTAGGATATTGTACTTGTAGGATAATGTATTAGTCAGATATTGTACTTGTATGATAATGTATTTGTAGGATATTGTACTTGTAGGATAATGTACTTGTCTGATAATATATTGTAGGATAATATATTTTTAAGATCATTTATACGTAGTGTAACACATTTGTAAGATAATCTGTTTATAGGATTATTGTATTTGTAGGATAATGTATTTGTACCAGTGCAGTTTCTGTCTACATCTTTCTACACATTTACTTTTCCAGATTCATACGAGGTCACCATGACCTTTACCTTTGACCTCTGAAATCTAACCAGTTCATCTCAAGTTGAAGAAATTCCCTCTCAGAGGTCAGAGGTCACATTCAAGAGGCCAAACACATATTTTGTGAGTCCAGGTGAACTTCACCTTTGACCTTTGACCAACAAAACTAATCAGTTCGTCCAGAATTTGTACCAAATTTTAAGAAACTCCCTCAAGGAATCCCAGATATATCTCAAGTCATGAGTCTGGGACGGACGGACAGACCACCTGAAAACAAGCCCCCCCACAGAGGCAAACAACTAACTAACACAGATGAGCCCCATTGTTAAGACAGACAATATAATAACACAAGATAGTGAACGTGAAGCCATATTTTACGTCTGTTTCAATCACAAGTTAAATAATAAAACCACAGCAGAAAGAGAACACAAGCATCAGATCAGACTCAGTTCTGTTGTGTTGCTGAAAACTGCTCAGACAAGAGAAATTGAACTCTTCTGTTGATGTTTGAACAGCTGATGTCGTGTTTCATTTCTGTTTCACTCTCGACTTTCTGTTCACCAAGCACTTTGTAAACTGTCGCATCATTCGTGTTCCGCTGAATCGGTGTTTGACACCGAGGCTTGGTTGACGAAGGCTCGTCCCACACTCGACCATAAGAGTTCACGAGACAGTTAAACAAATATACTGTGAGGTAGTGATGTGAACTCATTGAGAACCTGGGCTCTGTCCCACTTTAAAGGTCCCAACACACACCTGAGGGCTCGTGTGTGAGAGGATTCAAGAAACAACAAAGTTCTCCTGCTCATTCTAAATGTTGTTTCTTCTCCAATCATTTCTTTTAGAGGAATCATTGGATCATTACACCAGATTGAGCCTTGAACAGTTGTTTAAGGGAAATCATGTAAGTTTAAAGAGACGACTAATCTGAAGTGGCCCAAACCAGACTTGATGTGTTGTTTTATATATACAGTATATTATATTATATTTTGGTTTTGGATAAGGTTTTACTGAAGGTTTAGTTTAAAGGTAGGACTGAAGGTTTGAGTACGTCTCCAGAAAATCAATGTAAGTCAATATAATGTCCTAATGAACTAATGTGTGTGTGTGTGTGTGTGTGTGTGTGTGTGTGTGTGTGTGTGTGTGTGTGTGTGTGTGTACGGGTTAGATCTCTTGTTCAGTTCTCACAGTGCCACAGCGCCCCCACCAGGCACAAACAGCACATCCCTGTTTCTGGTAAATCACATGACTGTTAGCTTTTCTTTGGTGGGACACCATTCTTGTGCACCACATTGTGCAAATAAAACAGTGCACAATTTGTACATTGTATAAAAATAAAAATGCTTCATGTATATTCATGACTAAAATATATGGAACATTATTATTATAACTATAACTATTGTGACCGGTAAAAAACCAGGGGACCCTAAACCAGTATTATGAGACAATGTGACTTCCGTTGTCCTTTTCAGAATAAAACGGCGTAGTGAACGTACACCATCTTGTACAGTTTTGTACAGAATTAGATTAAAACCTGAACTCAGAATATACTTGAATCATTATAGAAAGGCTTTTCTATATATATATATATAATTACTAATTAAATGTGAGTTGAGATTTAAACTATTTTCGTTGTATTTTAGATTAATCTATAGCTTTATACACGTCTTTGAATGTTACAGCCTTACGTCTAAATTTGATATAATCATTAATGAAATTACATTCTAATCTTTTCATGCAATCATTTAATTTTGTCAAAGCTGTTTTTTAAACAGATAAAAAAACATATCTAAATCTATCAACGGTTCTTAATGGTCTGAAATCATCCAATGGGTGTCGACATTACTCAGCCTCAACCAATCACAGGAGACGATGCTGGGCGGACTTTAGCGGGTACATTTTCGACCTGGAATCTCCAGCGAAGTTGACCGAGCGTTGTTTTGTTTTTTAAACTCAAAGTCTGCGGGATTCAAATCACGATATTCTCGAGTCTCCCGCGTCGCTGGTTTTATTCGTTATGTGAATTCACAGAAAACGCAGCATGTGGACTTTTCTTCCGGCTCGTTATTTCCTCACTTAGCGAAGTCCCAGCGCGATGCTAACGCTAGCTAACCGCTGTGAGCCAGTGTTGTGACGATGCGTCGGGAAGGAGCTTTTCCCTCCTCTGTCGTCCCGTCAAACTCCAGCCCGTGAACAAGAGGTCCGTGTGTGTGAGTATGTCTCCGCCCGTGTCAGGGAGCACCTCCCTCCATCTTTGTCCCGCTCTCCGTCTGTCCCGCTCCGCGCTGTCACCGAGCCCGACCCCTTCCCTGTGTGTTGCCCGTGTTCGTACACACCGTCGTGGGGCTCAGGAGGAACCAGAGCGGCTCTGTGTTTCTGTGTGAGGCTGCTGTGGTGATGACTGTAAACCGACACAATGGTGTCTTTAGATGTGCTGGTTGTTTCTGGTCAGGAGCTCAACCCCCCCCCCCTCAAATAGCCCCGAGCTTCCACAGGAGACAAAGAATACCCACAAGTCTTCAGCTCGGAGAAGCTTGAGCCAGAGCCTCTTGGGTAATTGTGTCTGAGAAACATCTCCAAATGATTCATAAGTCAAAAGAAATGTTGTAGTTTATTTAAAACATTTCTAAACCACTACAGGGAAAGTTGTATGTAATGTACATACATCACATACAACTTTCATATTTATAATTTGTTTAATTTGAATTCTATGGCCTTTTTATAATATGTTTTATTCTTTTGTTTACCTCGTTCTGACCTGCGTGATGTCATAGTCATGCTTTACAAGAGGACTGTGCAACAAATCTTTTCTCTTCTGCTACCACGCTACTTCCTGATTTAACTCATTTCTGACAATTTTAGTCTATTTTTTTTTATTAGAACTTGTGTCTTTTGTTAAACGAGAAACCTGTTCTGTTAAAAACATTTATGCATTTCTCATATTGCAACGACCATCTTGGTATCGGTTCCAGAATGTATTGTCTGGGGCAACTGCTTTCAAATCTTTAAAGTTCAGACCTGCTATTACGATTATTCCCATCAACAGATAAGCTTCTATTAATCACCTTGTTTTTGTTCGATTTTTACCATCATGCAGGACAGAAAAACATCCAATCTTCACATTTATGAATCTGGAACAAACAAACAAATCTATCTCACAATGTAAAGTGAAAACATTCCTGGATCTGTCCACAATCCCATTCCGCACCCAAACTGTAAGGAGTTCCTGCCTGGCCCAGAACACATCCTTCCACCAAGTCTAATTATAATCCATCAAGTAGTTGTTTTGTGATCTTGCTCAAAATCATACAAGTAACTAGACAATGGTGAAAAAAACATCTTTGACACCAGGAACAAGTATTTGATTATGATAATAGTTGCTGATTAATCTTGACTAATAGGTCAATAGACTTATTGTTGCTGCTTTGTTTACTTTTATTGAAATGCGAGTGCTGAAAAAGTAATTTGTTCTTTGTGTGTTACTGTTATTAGTCTATCATCACAGAAGCTGTCATATTTCCTGTCTGATCTAAATGTTCCAGCTGTCTGTTGCTTCTACGACATCCTGCAGTATCGGTTTCCTTGATCAACATTCTCCTGTGTGTATTTCCTGAAAGCAGAAATAAGGAGTGTTTTGGATGGCGGTGGCTCCCGCCTCGATGGCGGATAAGATCATAGTCCTTGACGATGATGAAGAGGAGAGTGCTCAACCCTCCTTTGCTGCTTCCACCTCGTCCACGGAGCATCAAGCCAAACATGTCTCTCCACTCAGAGCTCAGCAGCCGCTCCCCACCCACATTACCCAGTCACCCTTTGCCACCGCGAAGAAGCAGAGCCATGTCCTGCACGCAGAGAATGAGAGATTGTTCACTGAGGTGAGCTCTTATTAAAGGACACAAACTGATTCAAGTACTCACTGTCTTTTGTTACTTTTCTATAATCCAACTCGAGCACTCAATCGAAGATGAATGCTTAAATAACAGTGGTGTTGGTTTTCTCATTTCTTTTTGGTTGATGTCAGTAACATTGCATGAATAGAAATGAATATAAATGTACAGTAACACTAAAGATGTTTCAGACATGTACATATGAAGAACACAGCAGGAGGTTGTCAGAGTCAACAGGAAAACAATCAAATGTCATTGTCTTTCCAAGTTGACGTCTTTGTCAACATCTTCTACCTGCACGACTTCTTTCTTTCCTCCTGAGATATTTGTATTGTTCCACTTTCCCGTCTGTCATGTGTTACCAATGTCATCAACATGCCCACTATCGTGCTCTTTTCATCTGTCTGTTTTCTTTTCTGCTTCCCTCCAGTTTGTGGAGCACTGCTCGACTCTCACCCAGGACTGTCCCGAGGTCTTGAGCTTCCTACAAACCAAGCACGCCAAAGCCCCCCCTGACTTTCTGTCATCTGTGGAGTTCAGGAACACGTTGGGGAGATGTTTGACTCGCGCTCAGGCCAACCGCTCTAAGACCTTTGTCTACATCAATGAACTGTGCACCGTACTCAGGCAGCATACCGCCAAGAAGAGGCAGATCCTCACCAAGGTTGAGCCTGGGTCTTCTACCTCAACGTCAAATTCTCTCCAGTCTACCTCTGTTATGCTTAAAGGTAAAGACAAGACTAAAGTTAAGCTGGAGGAGGTCGGTGGGAAACCCTCAGCGGAAGATGAGCAACCTTCCACCTCAGGGCTGCAGGAGGACAACAAAGTGGAGGAACAAGAAACGGAGAAAAAGGCAAAGAGGGCCTCCAGGAAACAAGTGAGTATAGCCTAGTTCTGCTCTTGGCTTATAATGACCTGTAAATCATTCAGCGGATGATTATTGTAATTAATAGTGATATTTGTTTGTTGTTTGAAATGAAGACCAGAGAATGAAATCAGTGGAGAGTGAAGGAGAATAACAATATGAACGATAAAAGCAGATAAAACGTTATTAATAACATTAATCAATAAATATGCATTGATAAGTCAGTGAGTAAAGCTGTAATCAGGCAGATATATAGGAAAAGTTCACTTTATTCACCCCAGATTTTTAAAACTAAAATCAGATCAGCAGTGTTTTTAAACGTCTCAGTCTTTGGCACTTAAGTAGTGTGGTCAGCAGACATAAACGTAGCATCAGTGATTTATTTAAAAACAACAGTATATTATATATAATGGTAGGTAGTGGATGCAGCCTGTGTAGAGGAACACATCTGACTCTGTGTGTCTGTTCTTAATTCCTGTCAGATAGCGTACCTGGAGAACCTGCTGAAGGTGTACAACAACGAGATCAGCCGCCTGCAGCAGGCCGAACTGAGTTTAGACGACCTTGGAGCCGAGGACTCCTTATACATCCAGGAGCACAAGCTGAAACGCAAGGTTAGGTTGGGGGTTTGATGGAGACTCTACTCCACATGCTTCAGTTACAAATTAAAGCGATATGAGTACACCAGGTTTGGCGACTGCTTGTCAGACGTCTTGTTCTTTGTCGTCTTCTTCTCCAGATGATGAAAATCTATGAAAAGCTGTGTGAACTAAAGGGCTGCAACACGCTAACGGGCCGAGTCATTGAGCAGAGGATTCCTTACAGTAGCACTCGTTATCCTGAGATCAACAAAAGGGTAAGATGGCATTTTGTTGCTTAAAACCATTTTATAAGTGTAAAATAAGTGAAAAGGGCCGAGGGTCCTGACACCATCAGCTCTAGGCTCCTTAAGTCCTGCGCAGACCAGCTGTGCAGGATTGTGGAGCTCGTGCTCAGTGTAAACCAGACTGTACCACAGCTGTAGAAACTTAATGTGGGTGACCGACATGCTCCTAATATCCTACGTTCCTCCCTTCAGATCGAGCGTTACATTAACAGTCAGGAGGCCCAGAGGAACCCTCCGGATTACCAAGACATCCTCCAGCAGGTGTTACGTGCCAACGAACGCTACAAGCTGTGCCTGAGCCGAAAAGTTCTGAACCACATTGCCCTGGACGCCTTCAGAGAGACCGGGAGCCGCATACAGGAAAGACGTCACCTGGACCTGGTCTACAACTTTGGCTCGCATCTCACCGACAACTACAAACCTGGTAAGGCTCCTGTATCTCAGAGTATCTTTTAATCAAATTCATTGAATACAAATGTACGTGTTAGTGTTTTTTAAAAATGTTCATTCCTTCTCTTTTCTTTCTTTTGTTGTTATCTAACTCTAATTTATTGACCTGTTTTTTCTCTCTCATACCTGTCCCTCTGGTCCTTCTGCTGTTCGCTTGATCTTGTCTCTCTTCTCTTTTCTCCATCACCCCCTGAAGCCTTAGACCCGGCTCTTTCGAACCCCTCACTGCAGAAAAAGCTGCGAACCAACAGAGAAGTGGCGCTCTCCAGCTTGGAGGAGGTTATCACCAAGTACGCCGTCAAACAAGACGACACAGAGGAGCAGGAGAGGAACAGACGACAGGAGAAAGAGGTTTGGCTTTATCACGAAAAGAGTGTGTTGGACTTGTTCGCCCAGTTAATATTTACATCATGAGGGAGTGTGACTTGTTTCTGTTGGCTGCTCCAATGCACCGTTTTTTCACAGTTTAAATGAACCACATTAATTTCTGTGAGGAAAGAGGAACTGAGCCCGTTAACTTTGAGGTGCACCATCTCCCCGTCTGTACGCTCTCTTCCCCTGGTCCCAGACTTGTAATGGTGACGACTACATCTCCTACTGTAACTGTCTGTTTTTGCCTTTTATTATTTATTAATTATATTATAAACTCAAAAAGAAGTAGTTTTTTTTAATTGGTTCAAATTAACTTCAAAATTAAATTACATTTCTTGTCAATACAATTAAATAAAACTAAAAAACTGATTAACATCAGGGGGCAACATTTTGACCATCAGTAAAAAGTCATAAAGTAGTAAACATACAATATAGACCTGTACTATATAAAATGTTTCCTCCTTCCCGTACCTCTACTCATCATCCGGTCCTGTTTGACTCTCCTCTCACACATCTTGTTTTCAGGACAACTCAGAAAAGGGAGGAGAAAGTAAAGAGGCGAACGGAGTGGCAGAGGAGGACGAAGAACCGGAGGAGGAGGATGAAGAAGAAGACGACTCATCAGACCCAGACATAGAGAAGGAGATCCAGGACAGCACTCAGCAGGATGGACCTGGTTAGAGTGAACATGTTCATTCACATATCTTTTTTAATTTGTTTTTCAAAAGATTTGAGGGTAGATTTGAGTTCATCATATTATCTTCTCCAGGATTTATCATTTCTCTGTTACACATTTCAAATCTTCACAACTTAGGGGAATTATTGGCCGTACTACTGACGAGGCGTTTCGGGAGCTTCCACAGACTTTAGACTTTTAAACTTTGCAGAACATTTCTCATTAACACCAGAAGAAAGAAACACTCATAAAGCATCATATGTCTCCTTTACAGTTTGATGATAAAATGACTGTTAGCAGAACAAGATGGCGGGGACAGGGGGTAACAATTGCATTGCTTAACTTTTCTTATATCCATAGACGATGATGAGAATGAGGACGACAACAGCAATGAGGCGGAGCAAGCAGGAGATGACGCCCAGAAGGAGGATCAGACAGACGAGCTGTCGAGAAGCGTTAAAGATGAGGGAGAAGAGCCAGTCACAAGTGGACTCAGTCCTCTATCGGATGACAGCAAATCCCAGATCTCCCTGTCTGATATCCCCTCACCTAGAGACAGCCCGAGCCAATCAGAGCCCATGCAGACTGATGAGCAGCAGCCATTGTCTAATGGTAAACTTGCAGGACTAGAGGAGCGTGTGGATTCCTCCAATCATGTCTCGGTCGTGCTGGTAAGCACCAGTAAAGTCGCTGCAGACATCTCCCTGGTAGCAGCCAATGGGGAATCTTCGCCCCCGTCACCAGCAGTTATCTCAGAAAAATCAAACACGATGACCTCCAACGGGACGTCGCCACCACCCAGCCCCCGAGCTACGAGGAGTCAGAAGAGGAAGAGGGAGGAAGTAACACCAGAGAACTCCATAAATACAAAGCACATAATCATCCAGGACAGGTACTGTCATGTATTACACATTGTGATAGTTGCAGCAGTGATACAAGTCAACACTCACTTATTTCTCAAAGTAATGTAATCTATTGTACAGTTTGTTTGTAGATTAGCTTTTGATTGGGGGGTTGGTTTGAAACATTTCCAACAAAAGAAATGTGAAACAGGGATTCTTATATTGTAGAAACTGTTAAAATGGGACTTGCAGAATATTACAAGAAAATAAATCAACATGGTCATGCAAAAGTAAAGCCAAAGCGTCTCCATCGCCCTCTGAATGGGACAGTCTTGTCCGTGTGTGACGTAATCTGTCTTCACATGCAGCCTCTGAAGGATGTAGCCCCTGAATTCAGACACAGCTATTGTACAAACTGAAATACGTGATTTTACACACTAATCGTTAATTATATATAATTAATTCAGGATGTTTTTTAAACTTTCTCAGTCACCAAAATCAACAATTTAACAAACAGATTTTTACCTGCACAGTAAACTTTCTACATCCTTCCCTCCTCCTCTCAGTGAGGTAGACATCCCTCTGGATATGGGTGTTTTTAGCTGCAATTCTCCACCTGCCATCCGAGCAGACACTCCACCCCAGGACCTTGTCAGCAGCTCCCAGCCGACGCCGCCTCCCAAGAAAAACAAGGTATATCCTCATGTGATAAATACTGCACTAGTGTCCTGGTTAACCTAAACAAATGTACTCCTGTGATTTGGTCTGTGAGAGGTGCTAGATTGAATAAATTAGAAATGTTTGTGTTTCCAGGTCAACGTGGCGACCCAGTGTGACCCAGATGAGATCATTGTCCTGTCCGACTCAGAATGACCTTTCACCTTTGACCCCCTCACTTGTACTGCAGAGATTCTTCCACTTCTGGCTCGATCCTGGGAGCCATCTCCTGAAAGCTCCCGTTTCCAAGGATTCCAAATTGTTGAGAAAAGTGCTGATATAAATCCAAACAGTCAAGAAAACAACGGAAGATGGGGAAAACTGAATTTAGAACCTTGTGTCAACAGATTACCAAACAAAAGCCAAGGCACGTTTTTTGTAAACAACTTTAATAAAATAGTTGTGAGCTAAAATTTACAGGAAAGAGCGTGAACAGGATGTTTTTTTTGTGAGGGGGGGGGGGGGACAGAGTCCTGGGAGGCCTCATCTTCCGACACGCAGAGAAACGCCGGCTGAGGTCGACCTCGGCTGTTTTATCTCACGTTTGGTTTTCTACAGACACTTCGTCTGAATCGTTTAGCAGATTTAAGCTGTTTCCTGCCCGTCAGCCGACACTACTGACACTCCTGTTGTTCCGTTTGGCAGCATCACTGAAATTATTGTTATTGACATGAACCCTGAACTTTACGGAGTGTTCATTAGGTAAGAATCCAGTGCCTGAAAACATGAACTGTGCAGTCGGACATGCGGCCGGAACGCGGAGTTTTTGTTTTCACAGACACTCAACTGGCGGCAGTGGCAGCAGCTCCCTGCCGGTTTGTTTACATTTTTATATTTCAGTGGCGTCTTCATAAAGCAGAGGGAAGTGCGGGTCTGTATAAGAGGAAATGATTTGCTGTTGATATTGATGTGTTTTGAGTGAGTGAGCTGTGTGGTGGTTTGCACTCTGATGTTGGCAGCAGTGATGTTAAGAGATGATTTTTTTTTGTGTCTCCCCTTCAAACATATCTCTATTTTTTGGGTTTAATATTAAGTTACTTTCTTTATTCAGACCTGTGGCTGCTGCAGCCTCACTCAATCGTTTCCTAGTCAAAGTGAATAATTTATATTTTTGTTACTGTGAACAAATCCCACAAAAAGACCAAAACTATTCATGAATTATGACTGAACTTTGTATCTGAAGTCTGATTAATCTCTGTGCTATAGAGCCATTATTGTCCAAAAACATACACATAACACACATTTTGACTCAGTCCGACACAAACCGTCCTGATGCCAGATATGCACATTCATCTGCCACTGAAAATAGTCCCCAACAAATGCATAGTTTACCCCTTTTTAAGTAATGTTTGCTGAAGGTGACTTTTTTCTTGTTTTGAAATTTTAAATGATCAATTTGTGACCCATTTTTTAATGTTTACCTTCAGTAGGAACTAGAATGTAAATCAGCAGAGCACAAACCTCCGCCGAGGTCCAACAGTTCCCTTATGAAACCACATTTAAATTCACTAGATCCAGATTTTTATTTGGATCTGAAGTCTTTTCCTTTTTTCTTCTATTCTTTGGGCAATCAATCAATCTTGGTCCATGTAACATCTTTCTATCATGTTTGGTGGAATCAGTTTTGTAGTTTTTGTGTAATCCTGCTGACAATCCAAGCAACCAACAAACAGACGGGCGAAAACAGCCTCTTTAGCGGAGGAAACCAGTGGGTTTGGAGCCGAGAGACGGACAAATACATCGTTGCTTTTGGTCTTTTCGTGGCGTTTGTTGACAATAAACAAAATGCTGAATATTTTCAGGCTCAACTTTAAAACATTTGTCGTGATTCTGACTCATCTGAAAGAAAAATAATGCATCTTCATCACAGTTGCGTGTCGTCATGAAACTGACCTTCATCCAGAAAACGAAATTCCTTCATTCCTTCATGTGTTTTGTCTCAATCTAAACTGGAGATAAACGAATTTAAACGTACTTGTTACAAAAAAAGTGAGTTCTCAACAAAGAATTTTCATGAATAGTATAAGAATGAAATCCAGCTTGACTAAAACATCCAACCAGTGAAGTTGAGATTTCTACATCCCTGTTATATCTAGAGTAAAGTTGTTTTTCATGTTGGACAGTGTTGCCCTTAATGATCTGCAACTATAATAGATAAACATTTTGTTGTGGCCAAAGTGCAGATGTGTAGCTGCTCCTTCTGTAAAAGATGGACAGTGTTGAATTCCACTTTTATTAAATTTTGCCACATGTAAAATATTTTTGGGGAAATGCTCTTTTCTAAGTTTCCAGATTGTAGCCCAGGAATGTAGTTATCGTAACTACGACCCATCAGGCCTCATTTATGCAGAGGAGCGATCATCATTCACTGTGAAGTCTTTTTTCTTTTAAATTTTTGATAAAAATAAATGATACATTTTGTTATATACAGACTCTGTGTTGCTGATTTGGGGTTTTACTTGTTCCTGAACTAAATATATCAGATATTGAGGAGACTGAAGGTACATTTGAATGTTTTTTGGTTAATGTGATTTTAGAAATGATCTCTCAGCTTGTACATATTCAGGTGTTTCAACCACCGACTGTAAATAAAGATGGACAACGCGTCTCCACTTCCTCCCACTGTCCAGAAATGAAGCCAAAATATCTCGGATACGAATCTTGTGCTTTTGACGACATTTGGAGCCCGGGCTTGTGCAGCAGCGATCGTGGTGTGTAGCTGTGGTATCGAAGTCCTCGACCAATCACAAGTAAGTCTCAGCTGTCAATCATTACATTTCACCTAGTTTTTATATCATCAAATAACTCATTAAAGCCAAACATAACAGTAAAAACATCAGTGTAATAACTACCAAATATATTTATACATTTATCTGATGTGACTTTAATTTGGTCCATGTCCCATCTGCTTACAAGGAGGTTACTGGGTTTGGGACTCATACAGTAGCCAGCCACCAGGAGGCGATCAAGAGGATTTTGCTTCCCTATTGTGTCGTCCATCTTTATTTATAATGGTCTCATACGTAGATAAAGCCCAAGATTTCTCTTCAGATTTGTCGAGAACAGATTAAAAACAAACAACTGTCCGTTATTTGCACCAAGTAATTTATTAATCCATTATTTCTGATACAGGGCAGATGTGAATATTCATGTACTGTAGTTTCTTACATTATTAGTACCACTCCATTCAGGATTTACATGAAAATGTCTATTGATAACTTGTCGTTTTCTGTTCAACAATCAGCTGGTCAGTCAAAGACGTATAAGAACCTGTGTAATGTACAAAAATAATAAAAAGACCTCAGTCTAGTTTGCAGCAGCTTTCAGCTCTCGAGGCTGATCCTCCATCTTCATGTTTCCTCTATCACTCATTCACATGAGACTCGGTGCTACAGCGAGTTTTAATTTGTTGTTGGTCAGAAACTGTTTTAATGTCCAGCAGGTGACGCTGCTGAAGTTGTTGATCCATAATTTGGAGTTAGACAAGAAAGCGTGAGGTCTCTTTGGTTATTTATTTTTTTGTTATAAAATTAGAGTCATTAAATGAGATAAACTTTCAGATTTGGATGTTTTAACATCACAGGGCTGTTTAACACATTTATTTTATCTGTAACTCTGAAAAAAATGAAAAATATAATTCTACAAAAGATAATTAAGGTGCTGCTCTTTTATTTAAAGCAACACTATAGCTTTATACATTAAAACATAGGCTTGATTAAAATGAGTTTGATATTTCAGTGACTGAATATTGAGAATGTTTCCTCTTTCATTCCCACTTCTCACCCTGAACGCCCTGCAGAGGGCGCTGTTGCTGAGTAAGAGTTACATAGTGTTGCTTTAAATATAGGTTTATCTTTCCTGTGGCCGACTGGTGTTGATGATCCGGAGGTCATGTATGAGAATGGATAGTGAGACTGAAACTCTGTCTGCATGTTTAAAAGCTGTCGAGTGTTGGCGCACTTTAAACTCCCCACCAAACAAAACCATTAGATCGCTATGAGACACATTTATCACACGTTAACATCCGGTGTTTTCTTTTGCTCTAATTCAGCAGCGGAGCGAACAAACATCAACTGAAGCCCAGTCCTGGAGGAAACACTGGAGGGCGCACTTCACAGATCACTCACCACAGAGGAAAAGCCTTCCACTCTGACCGAGCTACAAACCTGGGTATATAAAAACATCCAAACTCAGCCTTCACAGAAGGTAAAACATTCAGGTCCTCCGTAGGGAAACATCTCTGAAGGCATTCAACATGTTCATGAGGTCACGTGTGATATTTCATCCACCGCTCACTGTCCTGTGCTGTAACGTCACTGCAACACTGGAACTATGTTTGGTTTGATTGACGTATGTTGGACATGGAACTGAAACAGTTGTAAAGCCACATATCTTCATAAACACACATTATAACATCAGTCTATATTATTGTCATCTCTTAGTAACAGTGTCAGCTCTGACCACAAGGGGTGCAAACATCTTGGAAAGCAAATACTGATTATTAGGATGTTTTGGCTTCATTACTGTATAAGCACTATACACGGTATAGCTTAGTTAAGTTCACCATCTTCCATCATCAGGTTTCCCTAAAGCTACTTCAAAAATGATCTCTAGAACTAGAATCCGTCCCGAGCAGAGCAGACGCATCAGTATTTAAAGTTAGTATTTGTTCCAGGTCTGACGATATATCTCTATATATTTACAATAAGAATATTATACTCACAGCACGAGAACTCTGTGAACGACAAAGTTAGAAAGTGAAAGCAGGTAACAGCAGCGAAACTGGCGAACAAGTCCAAACAGTCCTTCCCTGTACACGTGTCGGGGATGTGTCCCCCTGCGATGAGGATGACTGATCTGTAACTGTGACCCAAACAGCAGCGTAGTGTCATCCGTTTGTTACATGGGGCAGGAGAAGACGCACTGCTGCTGCTGTGAGGAATTCAGAGAAAGAGAAGAGAAACACAAATCTGCAACGTTTGACTAAGAAGTGAGTTTTGAAATCTGATAAAAACCTTGTGCCTGTTTTGGTTTCACTATGTAAATCTCCTCTTTTCCTTCATTCCTAGTTGTTTTTTTTTATCTGATTACAGCAAGAAATCACGATACGATACTGCAGAAAAATCACAGCGATTTAGAAACAGCCATTTTCTACTCTACTGATACTATAATGTTGTCACAGTTAGTGAAGCACTGTCTTCTCATTTTTGGTTTCCTCTCTAAGCGCACGCACTCTCCCGCAAAACCAGAAAAATAAACTTTAATAACATCTCACATATTTAAAACAATAGCTTACTCACTGAGACAAAAGCTCCTTTTTTTTTATGAGGCCACTTTTCGGAGACAAGTTTCGTGGAACAAGAACTGCAGATAACGTCCGATAGAAAAGTCCTTTTTAGAAACTTCTCCCCACAAGTCGACAGGAATCTCAACGTCCTGTTTTTCTGTGAACATCTACAGCTTCGTGTCCAACTGGAGCCTCAGCTGTTCTCTATGATCTTGACAAAATACGCACTTCCTGCTTGAAATGCTGAGTGTTGGCAGTTAAAAGAGTTGTTTCTAAAACAGCAGCAGGAACCAGGAACACGGCCGTTATCTCACCAAGAGGCGCCGGTTGGACATGACACACAGTTTGGTTTTAAGTCACGCTGTTATCATTTGCACTGACTTCACCACACACACTCCGACCCAGCGCCAGAGCACCAAACATCCCAGATCCCTGACCTGGACTCTGAGAGACGACCCCCAGAAGCGCCCCTGCGGCTGCCATGTTGTTGCTGTTGCTCAAACTGCTGTTGCTGCTGCTACTTCCTGTGGCTAAGATGCCGCCGGTGAGATGTGGAGAAGAAACAGACACTCCTCCTCTCCCTCCTCCTCCCTGAACATTACCCTGACCTCCCTCACCTGCAGACAGGAGGAGGTGAGCAGAGGAAATCAAATCCGGCCCATCCTCACCTCCGCATCCCCCTCTTCTCCCTCCCTCGCCGCTGCCCCCTGCTTCCCCGCTCTCCCCCAACCTGCTGCGCCTCTCGCAGTGCGAGCGGTGCCTCATGAAGCTGTCGCGCCACATGAACTTCTTGCCACAGCCGAGGCAGTCGTACGGCTTGAGGCCTGTGTGCGTCTTCATGTGCTCCGTGAGGTGATGCTTCATCTTGAACTTCTTGGCACAGACGGGGCAGTGGAACGGCCTCAGGTCCAGGTGCATGTTAATGTGGCGGTCCCTCATGCTCTTGTGGGTGAACGTCTTACCACAGTGGCACATAAACATTTTCCCAGAACCCCCAGTGCTGCTGTTGCTGCCACTGCTGCCACCTCCAATCCCCCCGCTGTCCATGCCATCGACTCCCAGACCACCCTGCATCGACAGTTGGACCGCACCGTGCTCCAGACTGGGACCTTTGAAAGACGCTGCTCCTATCATACCACCTGCCATCCCTAGAGGGGGGGCGGCAGCGTCCAGAGAGAGTCCGGAGGCCTGGCTGTAGAGGAGGATCTGGTTCCCCTGCATGTCCAGGGGGAAGAGCTGGGCGCGGGCCGTTGCCGCAGACTGAACCTGGCCCAGCAGCGCTGAAACCGCACGGTTGGCGCTCTGGCTCTGACCTGCAGCGCTGTCGTGAAGGTGCTGAGCTAACGTCTGGTCCATTAAACTGCCTTCAAACTTGAGGTAGTCTTCTGAAGACTGGCAGTAGTCCATCTAGAGACAGACGGGGAGAGGGGACTTTAGATGTGATGAACGCATAACAACAGAAACCTACCTGGAGAGACAGTTTGCTGGGATCTGCATCATCAGGACACTTAAAACTGTTAATGTGATTTTACATAATCTGCTGTGGGCAGTGTGGGCAGCATGGGTTCAAGGAGGATGCATTCTACTCAAAGCGTCGGCTGGCAGTGCCACATTATCAAACGATGCTATAATCCTTTATATATCTTTTGACTTTCAGCTCACCTGTGAGTCCATGTCGCTCTCGGCTCTGCCTCCCAGCTCGACAGAGAGGCTCCTGACGTTGGAGATGTTGAAGTCGCTCCTCTCCCTCTCTCTGGCCAGCTCCAGCTCCCTCTCGTCCTCGTCCTCCTCGTCCTCACCTCCCTCCTCCCCAGACACAACGATGAGGTCGTCGTCCTCCATGCGTTCGGTTTTCACCACCACCCACTGTTTACGAGGCATGATGCTGGGCTGGCTGTAGGTGGGACGCTTCTGCGGTGGCAGCACTGAGTCCAGCCCGTCCTTTCAGTTGAGATATTTCACAGTATAATTTACATCTGCTCTTTGTTGTCAGTGAAAGCTTATTCATCTTCCTCTTGTTTAAATAAAGCTTTTTTCTGGCTTTAAATAACTTTGAAAGATGGCTTCAATTTCAATATTCATTTCTACATTATTTGCTTGTTTTGATACCATCAATATAGAAAATAATGAGCGACCACTGACTAAATACTGTATAATTTCTTCTGTAGGATTTATTTCTGACAATTCATATACAAAGAGTTCCATGTTCTGCCCTGACAATCACATCTACAATAATATAAAATATATAAATTTATAATATTCAACAAGAATAAAAATGCAAAATCGTTCAATGTAACACTTCCTGAAATCTAATTTCAAAGTAAAAGCTGAAATAAATGTGCGTCAGTGTCAGGACCTTCACCTGATAGGACGAAACTCCGAAGCTGTCGCTGACCCCGACTTCCTGCTCTGACACTGAACTCATTTTCTTCCTCCTCCCGCTGCCTCCTCCTCTTCCTCTCTTCCTTTGGTGGTACAACACCTCCTCCTCTTCCTCCTCTACTTCCTCCTCCTCTTCCTCAATTAGAAAGGCCTCCTCCCCTCCTGATGGGGTGCAGTAGCTGGGGGTGTTGTTCGCCCCTCCTCCGTCCACTGAAGCTCCAGCTGCAGCTGCACCGCTTCCCCCAAAGCTGCTCCCGTCTCTGGGGCTGAAGTAGTTGGTGCTGCTCGGCGACTGGCTCTCACTCACGGAAGTGTGGCTGGGAGGTTGGGAGGCCCGCTGGGGCTCGTTGGAGCCCGCCACCTGAGCTTGACCACCACCGCCATCACCACCACGGGCTCCATTTCCACCAGCTGCAACACTGTCACTGTTGCTACTGCTACAGCCGGGGTTAGCTGAACCCGCACCTCCTCCCACCCCGGTTTTGACCTGCACGCCTCCTCCTCCACTGTTCCCCCCTCCGGCCGCAGCTCGGTCCTCCTTCAGCAGCTCGGTGCACTTGTCCACGATGTGCCACATCTGCAGGACGCTTCCCACTGTGAGGTAGTTGACGATGTCTTCACGCAGCATCCGGAGCTGACCCGTGTAGGCACAGCTCAGCACGCTCTCAAACGCCAGCGGGTCCATCACGGCCGGGATGGAGACCGTAGACATGTCCTTCAGTAGAACCTGGGGATGGATGAAGGACACTATATCACAACCTGACTGCCAGCTCCTCACACAGATAACTGGGGCCTGAATTTATCTTTGGCAGATGAATAATGCTTTCTTGGAAAATCCAATTTCACCTTTTCAATATTTAAAGTAAACACAAATAATTTATTAACTAGAATGGCATTCAGTGAATACCAACACCAAGGCCTTCAGCTCAATCAAGCTGCACCACAATGTTAAGGGAAGTGATATAAACTTCCTGGTTTGCCCCAAATTTGAATGGGTTCTTTCCTAATCCATGTCAGATCTTTCCTGTGGAATGTAATCCTGCTGATAAACAAACAGACAACAGACAGACAGGGCGGATAATAACATAAACAGTGATGTCAGAAATGTGTTCAATCCGGTTCATCAGACCCCTTTACAGCCCGCCACTCCCACCTGGTCATGGAAGTAGGGTGAGGACGCGGCCAGGACGCAGCGGTGGGCCTTGAACACTTGTCCCTGGACGTGGATGGAGAGGTCACAGAGCCTGCCGTCCTCTCTCTGCCGGTTCAGGCTGTCCAGCACCGAGGCCTGAGCGCTGGGGAAGCACACCTGCACCATCGAGCCAGAAGTGTCGCTGTGAGCTGAACTGCTGCTGCTGCCCACTTCCATGGGCAGGGACTGCATCTGGGGGGTAGAAAACATTCATGACTTGCAGTTTTGCCAGTTATTTTGAGATGCATTTCTGCAGGGAGCGCTGTCCAGACCATAGACTGTAAATACGACGCGTCTCCTTTGTCCTCCCACGACTCAGAAACAGTCTGCGCAAACCTAAAACAGAAACCTTTCTGATTTGAAATTTGACATTTTGTTTTGGTCCATCTCCCATCTGCGAACACTGAGGAGGTGGGATTTTTGACCTATACTGCAGCAGGCCACTAGGGGGTGATTGAGACACTTTGGCTTCACTTTTGAAGAGCTGTCCATCTTTACATTTGAGCTGTGTCCCAACTCAGGGGTCGCTTCCTTCAGAGGACGTGGTCTACATCTCCTGAAGACGGTCTCCTTCTGGAGCTGGAGGATTTCCAGTGAAAGAAGTTGTATCTTTCATTGCTCAGGAATGGAGGGATGCATTTGAAGGAGATGGAACAGTCTAGTCGCCCAATCGGTCTTCGAATGCAGCCTCCGAAGGATGCGTCCCCTAACAGACTGTATTTCTCACCACGACTGACTCAATGCTGAATACTGGGATCAGATATATATAACAGGCAGATGCTCCGATATGAAGGGCGGGGGGCGGGGGGGGGGACGCAGAGAGAACAGTAGCCAATCAGCCTTGTTCAGCCCTGTGAGAGAAATAGTGATTTGTGAAGATGGTCTATACAAATAACATCTGATTGATGATATTGTTACAGAGAAAAGCCGAATACACTGTTTAATGTCAGCAGGGTCAGAGGTCAGATCATCAGGGTCACATGCACACACTTGTCTTGTGTTGCTGTTGTCAGTGCGTGAGAGAATCTACACCAGCAAATCAGAGCTGTGGATGGAGGAGGTGTAAGTGATGATGAAGGTGATGGTGTTAGTGGTGATGATGTTAATGGAGGTGATGATGATGAAGATGGTGTTAGTGGTGATGATGTTATGGAGGTGATGATGATGAAGATGGTGTTAGTGATGATGATGTTAGTGGAGGTGATGATGATGAATATGGTGTTAGTCATGATGATGAAGGTGTTAGTGATGATGATGTTGGTGGAGGTGTAAGTGATGATGAAGATGGTGTTACAGGTAATGATACAGATGATGGTGTTAGTGATGATGATGAAGGTGTTAGTGATGATGATGTTGGTGGAGGTGTTAGTGATGATGAAGATGGTGTTACAGGTAATGATACAGATGATGGTGTTAGTGATGATGATGAAGGTGTTACAGGTAATGATACAGATGATGGTGTTAGTGATGATGAAGATGGTGTTACAGGTAATGATACAGATGATGGTGTTAGTGATGATGATGAAGGTGTTACAGGTAATGATACAGATGATGGTGTTAGTGATGATGATGAAGGTGTTACAGGTAATGATACAGATGATGGTGTTAGTGATGATGAAGATGCAGCAGACAAACAGCTGTTTAGCCTCAGACTCTGATCACACCGTTACAGATGTGACGTTAGCCTGTTAGCTAGCTCCTCACACGGCTACCACACACACACACCACACCACACACACACTGACCGTCTCAGTTGACCGAACAGCGGCTCAGAGTGAAGAGTGAGTCCGAGCCGAGGGCAGCGAGTCCCGCTGGTTCCTCCGCGACCTGAAGTCTAACGACCATCTTTACAGAATAACTCTTCTTCTCCTCCTGTGGAGCTGCAGCGGCAGACAGACACTGCGCCTTTAACCAGCTCCAGACAGGCGAGCCAGACTTTAGCCGACAGAAAATAAAGGATCATTTTACGTACAATAAATAGAACTATAATCATTTACACTACTTTAATTCATCCTGAATTCTATTTAACAATTCGTGTGAATTTTATCAAAATTAAATATAATTATGAAATTTTAATTTAAGCATCCTGAAATTATTCAAAACAGACATTTAAATAAATAAAAAATGGTGGGAAACTCATTTTAGTTTACCCAGTTTCCTTTTTTTTATAAAAATATATATATCACGACTTTTTAATTTCTCCTAAATTGTATTAAAGAAAAGGTAAATAAAATGACATGGGGTAAATTAAAAAAGTTAAAATAAGGTGTGTATACACCTTATTTTTACATTTTACACACTATTTTATAAAAAAAAAATCGAAAAATCAAGCAGACATTTTATTTATTTATTAAATGAGGAGATACTGAGGGTTAAAACTAATTTAAAAAGGATAAGACATTTGTTATTTCCTACCTTCTTAATCAAAAAAAAAGCAAAGAATTCTATTAAAATTCTGATAAATTAAAGTTGGACTAAAGCACCATCTCAAAGAAACTCACAATAAATTCCTGGATCTACTCCAAACTGTAATGTATTCTTTCTTTGGCTCAACCCCTCCACAAACATTCATGGAAATTAGGTCAGTGCAGTTTTTGAAAAAACCTGCCAACAAATACGCAGCAATGAAAACGTAATCACTTTGGCAGAATGAGGCAAATGAAATGCAAGTAGGCCATCTACTGAAGGTCTTTATTATTTCAGCACATTAGCTCAGAGAGTACAGATGGAGAAATAATAATATAAAATACAAGATGACTACTTATCACCACAAGTGTCACAAAAAATATTGGAAATGACAATTTACTTAAACATTTTTTGCAGTGGAGATTAAAGCATTGATGATTAATCAGGAAAAAACTCACTATATAAAAGAGTCGTATATATCGAGATTAAAAAATTAGTAGAAATATGCATATGTACACATCCACTGGATTTACATAAAAAGGTGTAAGAATTTTTAGAAGCCTGTTAGTGATCACTAATCAAGGCCCTGAGAATATTTTAAAGGATTTTAAAGTTTTTGGTTCAGACTGATTGGCACCACCGTGCGAAGCAAACAGCTCAATCTGTAAATAAAAGACAGGATTTCATGCTGCTACAATAACGGTAAAAATAGGACAAAGTACGATTTTTCCCCCCAGAGCTTCACTCTACTTCCTGTTGGCACTCGCAGTCCCGATAACACAGTCGTTTACCTGAAGAAACAGCAAACACAAAACATGAGGTGTAAACATCCAGTACACTGTTAGAAACAATAGCATCGACAATATCATCACCTCTGCTTTTACATTTTTGGCATGTATTAAGTTGTGAGTTTGTTGGTTTGTTTGTTTTTGAGGAAGATTACACAAAAACAAGTCAAATTCAATTTTGATGCAGATCCATTTGTTTCCACTTTCTGTAACATGGCAAATATTTTCACTGATTTCTCATAAAATAATTAAAAATCATACATGTTTAGAGGACTGATATTGTGAGTGTGTGTAATTTGGTGCATGTTGAATTTAAGGACGGTTGGGCCATTGTGTGCACTCTACTCAGTGCAATCTGGTTTCATATTGTTTATGTTAAGGATCTTCGGTTCATGTTCATGTCAGGTTTTAGCAGCCATCTCATAAAAGGCACATATTTAAAAACAACACAAAACAAAGATGCCACTGACCTTGCTGGCAAACCTCAAGGAGTTGAGCGTTTCCCCGAAGCTGTCCGTCTCTGGGGCGATGTTCACGAACATCAGGCTGGGATGAGCACGACAGAAATAGAATCAGCATGAATAAACTTATAAGAATAATGTGACACAACGTAATGCAGCATCTTATGTAGCGGACCATTGGACATGTGAAGATACACTAAGGAACTCACGTCTTGCTGTTTCCTCCTAAGCAGCACTGCAGGAGGTATGTGAGCTTGGAGTTTCTGTACGGAATGTGGCTCTCCTGGATGAGGAGAAAAATAAGTTTATGTCAAACAAAATAAATAAAAAGGATTTAGATGTTGATGTAAATGAATCCCAGCATTGTCCAAGCTCCTGCTTACAGACCTTGTTGGCCAGCGCGGTGATGACGAGGCCCAGGTTGGACAGAGAACTGTTGATGGCCGTCATCTCTTTGAAGCGCTCGCCCTGAGACTGACTCTTCACCATTCGCTCACTGCCAGCCAAGTCCACCAGGCACAGAGTGGCTATACACACAAAAACAAACGTGTTATGAAGGCTTAAAAAACTTGATTATAAAAGAGCTTTTTTGGGGAACAGAATAAGAAGCTTCAGAGGCACAACATTGATGTTGAGTTCGAGCTGATGGCCAATGAACATTTTTGAAGCCAGAGTCCTGATGCTGGTTTAATCCCATGGGTTATACTCACACTTGCATTTGACATCCCTGCCTAAATTCACTCCCTCGATATCCAGCTGGAAGACTGAATGGGAGCGAGAGGAGCGGTCGTTCTGGGCCGTCTGGGCTGTGGAGCGGTTCTGATTGGCCAGGGCAATCATGCCGAGGACCTAGACGGAAATCAGTGAATTTTCGTACTTTTGAAAACAGTGTGTGGATACTCAAGCATCCTTGTGTACTTCTTTCACAATTTCAAAATGAACAAGCTTTAAAATCTGCAGTTTATTGTCATCTTTGAGAGATACTTTTTTCTTTTATAAAGATGCAGGTTATGTTGTTGACCATCGGTCGTTTCAGCAGCTGAGATATAACCGTCATGTCGTACCTGATCCTCGTTGGAGACCTTTTCATAGGTGAGGTTGGTGATGGTCACCTCATTGTTGGTCGACTTTCGGATTTCGTGTTCAGGCCTCTTGCTGGCTTTGCCGGTGTAGAGGAGGTCTCGCAGGGTCTCGTTGTAGATTTCAACAAAGCTTGCTGTGAAGGTGAACTGAGGTAAAAACACAAACAATTCCTGTGTGTTATTATATCTCCTCCAGAGTTAAAAACATTCAGAGAGATATAAATCAATAGTGAGGATTGTATTTAATGCTCTAGGCTCCACACCACAATATCTAATGCGCAGACCCTGGCTCCAGATGATGTTAACAGCACAAGATGGCTGCACCTGTACATTCCAGCTTGGATTACCTCTTTCCCTGTATGTTCTCACACGAATCACAGACCACACTAACCTCCCAGCCTTGTCCTCCTAGTTTCTCTGCTGCTTTGAAAATTTGCTGCACAGCTCTGGGAATGACGCCTCTGGTCTCGTCAAACTCGTCTCCCTCCATGGTGTACGTCTTTCCACTTCCTGTCTGGCCATATGCAAAGCAGCAGACGTTGTAGCCGTCCAATGCTGACTGCACCAGCAGAGAGATCTCCTCAAAGACCTGGAAATAAGGTGAAATGGTCAATTTCCTGCTTTGGCTGAACAAAATATGTGAATTTAAAAAAAAAAATTACCTTTGAGTTATTCATGATAACTCAAAGATTGTTTTATAGATAGTACTGTAAGCTGTGACACATGCATATTGTTTACCTCTTGTTGTGAGGAATGGGGGCTAAACACGCGGTCAAAGTTGAAGTTGTAACTCTTCTGAGTGTCGGCAGTTTTGCCTGTATGAGACTGAAAAGAAGGAAGAGGGTAAAGAAAACAGTTTCTGTGACCACAAACATGCCTGTGAGAGATGTGGAATGCTGACAGGATTCTCACCTCCTCTGTTTTGGCCAGCGTTATCATCTTGTTGTCACTGGCTGGGAGCTGGATCTGCTTGCTGAGGCCTCCACCAACCAGTGGACGCACTCTGCAAAAAACCCTGATGTTGCCCTGCGTGAGAAAGATGATGGACAGATTAGTCTGAGGCTTCATCCTAACTACCACGTTTTGGTTTTAAAAACTAATCACTGCTGTCTAATCTAGAGTTTTCAAGCACCTAATACTGAGAAGTTTGGAAATTCTACTAGCCCAGTTTTAGTTTGAAAACGTTGGGGCCTTGTTGTGGTATGAACGGGCAGAAACTGAGACATTTGGAGACTTGACGCAGTCACACACATTCCCTTCCTGATTGTTTCTCATCAGTCACGACTTGACAACCTTTCCACAATTGTTGTTTCTTGTCCGTATTTGATGTAACTAAGCAACCAACTGCAGAGTAAACCAGTAAACTTCTTCCTGTTAACACCGGTCAGTGTTAACCCAGCACACAGATCAGAGAGTCGTCACGGTCACGATAACTCACCTTGAGCTCCTGAATGGCATTGTGGAGCCGCCTGCGCTCCATTTCACCGACATGAAGGTCGTCTCTTTGCTGGGCCACGGTCTCTTTGAGACAGCGGACTTCTTCTTCGGTGTCTCGGAGGGTTGCCTGCACGCGGATCAGAGTCGTTTCCTGCACTGAGAGCTTCATCTGGAGTGAAAAAGGAGGAACAACTGAAACATCTTTTCACAAAATCTGAAAATCTTGGTTGGTTTTAGAACAGTTAGAGGTTCTTTAAACAGTTGACCAGTTGTTTGCTCAGATAAAAAACAGGCCTGAATAAATCCAAATAATAAAGTCCAGCAGGTCAGTCTGGCATGTGTGTGTAATTATACTGCACAATGAAGATCACCAGTATTCTCTGTTGACCAGCAGGTGACGTTATACCTTAAGAGTTTGTAGCTCTGTCTCTTGACTGTCTCTGAGCGTCTCCATGACCTTGTATTTGCCCTCCAAGTTGGACAGCTCCTTTTGAAGAGTGCTCTTATCACTAGACACTTGCTCCAACTCATCCCGGACTCCTGACAGTGCCTGCAGCTCCTCTTCATACTCACTAATGAATTACAAAGAGACAAATTAGTGACACTACAATGTAATGGCAGTAAAATGTTTAATTGTATTCATTTTTCCAAATGAACCTGTCCTGGTACCTGATCTGGTTTCTCTGCTTTTCGAGCTCTTTCTCCATTACATCCACTCTTGTCCGACTCTGGGTCATGGAGCCTCTCAGAGCCTCATTCTCCTGGTTGACAGATTTGAACTTGGTCTGGTAGTTACGGATCTTACCCTCCATGTCGCTGACCTTGCCCTTCAGGTCCCATGCATGCCGTTTATTGGCGGCGGCCCCACCTGTAAACGAGAGCACCATCAACAGTCGTGACATTTATTATCAGACCCTCATCTTCCCCAGTTCTTATTTCAGTCCCTTACAGAGAAACTATTTTGCCCTTTTCACAGAATTGCAACATTTGTAATTTGTTAGGAAGGCAAGTAAAAAACACTGCCATTTATTTAACAGCACTAATTTCTCACCTGCTTTTGGGCCAGTGGCGGCAACAGGTTGTTTTACATTCCCTCCCTTTGCTGAAGTTGCTGCTACAGATGGTTTTAGGACACCTGATGGGACAAAATGTGGTGATGGACAATGCATAAAAATGAGCAGAGATGTTCACATAATAGATTTAGTACCAATATAATGATAGATTGCGCTAAAGAACTGAAGAATTTTTGAATTGTCTTGATATCAGCTGGTAAAAAACACCTCCAGGTTAAAGGTTAGTGAACTCAATGCTTTCATCGTCTTACCTCTGGAAGGACCAGCAGCCACGGTGGCAGCTCCCATACCCCTGACTGGCTTCACTGTGTCCGGGAGAAAAGACAAACATCACAATAAGAAATACACTTCTTAGAGATAAAATGTTTTTAACCACACTTCCCGCAAAACAATGTCATTAATTGCTTAACCCCTAACAAGGAAGAAGCACCTGACAGAAACAATTGAATAAAACAATGTAACATAAGCAAACAATAACAAAAAGATAAAATTATAGATATAAATTATCAAATAATATAATAGTCAGTTCATTAAGGAAAACTTGAAGGGGGGATTTGAAAGGAGCCAGAGAGTTAGTCAGTCTATGTTTAATGGGCAGCAAATTCCATAATGTTATTGTTATCAAACCCTTACTGCCGGGAAGATATGCATCTATGGCTTGATACTTTGATAAAAAGAAAAACAGGATAAAAAGAAAACCCCAATGCAACCAAATGTATAGGGCTTGAATTTTAGAAACTAAATATAAAGATACGCAGAAATGCTTCGACTTTCTGGTGTGAGAATCCGGTTCGAGATGTTAACTCACACAGAGGGGCCCTGGCTGCTGCAACAGGCCGCTTCCCACCGATGACTGTCGCTGCCGCCTGTGGTTTGACCGGCTCTGGGTCCTTCCGAGTCCTCTTCTGTAAACACACACAAAACACCATCAGCACAAAGCGAGAGCAACACACCCACAGCTTGGTCTATAGAAGGGATCTCCTTTGTTCGTACACCGATGTATAATAAATGCCTCATCGTTTTAGGGACACGTTCAAATTGGCTCTGTGGATTAATACTGTTATTGGCTTCTCAAATATCGGACTTATTGCAAAAAGATGTATTCTTAATAGTACATCAAATAAAATATCATTATCACAATAGGATTTTCATCTGTAGCACAAGCAGTCGGAAAGAATAACAGTTTTGCGGTCTGCAAATTAATTTATCAGTAATTTAGAACTATGAAAACAAATTAGTGCAAGATATAAAATAAATACACAACTTAAATATCTGCATTAGGCCCCAGAATATCCATTATTATGAGTCAGGATGGCGATGTACTGCCATATTGATATTTTGTCCCAACCCTGGCATACAAGTATACATTCACATCAGTATACAATATGATGAGAATGTAAAAATGGTATCTATATAAGTTTGGAGTTTTTCCCAATAAGAGGCATACATATGGTATAATATATGTTATGTTATACAGATATAAATTCAGTGATTGTGCAGAATTTAAATCTTCGACCTTCACTCAGGATTAACAACATGTCTTTAAACTTAAGGAAATAATAATAGTTCTTGTAATTGTCCCTCGGTGCATCGCAGACAACAGATGTTTCTTAGTGGTGAGGACCAACCTGAGCAGGAGCACAGTCCAGGCCGTTCTCCGAGCCGCTGCTGGTCGTGAGGACTCTCTTACTGGACATCACCGGTAAACGGGACATGCTCTGTCCACAGTCAGGAGGGAAATCATCCATGTTAGCAAAGCACAGAGGAAACAAAGTCTAACTCAGCAGGAAGAAGAATGCGACTGATGCACATTAGCTTAACGCCAGCGAGCAGCCGTTAGC
This sequence comes from Reinhardtius hippoglossoides, assembly GCA_006182925.3. Taxonomy (NCBI): domain Eukaryota; kingdom Metazoa; phylum Chordata; class Actinopteri; order Pleuronectiformes; family Pleuronectidae; genus Reinhardtius; species Reinhardtius hippoglossoides. Next base: position 1,713,614 of record CM031686.1, read on the forward strand.
CACATCGCTGTCGTTAGCCGCCGTTAGCTTGCAGATACAGGAAACAGCTCCGTTGAACTAGCGGAGGAACTGGGTCTTATACCAGGCGTTCGCACTTTGCATGATTCTCATGAAAAGTGAAATCTTACATGGATGAGAACAGAAACCTGGGACGACGATGATACTGTTGCGCCGCGTCCGGACGTTTGAATTCAAATTCAACTGCTGGGCTCGGCGCTCCCGACACGCTGCCGTGATTGGCTGAGCCGCCGCAAACCACGCCCCTGCGTGTTGTTGTGCTGGTTTTACTGCACTGAACGTCCCGCTCGGGCGGGATACACGAGGTTTGCATGTCTAAAGGAAAAGTCTCAGTATCGATGAGTGAAACGAATCGTACTTTGGATTCACTGTAAACAGATCTTATTTTATCTACATCATCATTTTCTCATCTTTATATTTAGTCTATGAACTACATGAACCTCACGAAGTAAAGTTAGCTCACCTCTTTTACATGTTTTTAAAAATAAATGTTGTAAAAATAAACCACACTTAACTTTTTAAAAAAGTATTTGTTATTCCATAACTCTCCTGGGTTTTTAAATTCAAAGCCAGTTGTTATCGCTTCCTCTTTACCGACACTGGAATTACAGAAAAACATCTGTAGTCGAGTGTCTCTCAGGCCCAATGAAATTCAATAAACAAACAGACACAACACACACAACAGACGCAACCCTGTAACAGAGGTAATAACTTATTTTACTAAGCTCAGGAGTCAGTTATTAAATGTCTATAATATAAACGATGGCTGGTCCCTGCACAGTTGTTTGCATTTAATATTTAAAACATCACATCACTTTAAGGTTTTTGCCTAATTTCACTGTCTTTCGTGTACAGATGCAAATGAATGTTGATGGTATTCAATGTTTTCAATATACACTGAAGAACTGCAGATGAATTGCAGTATATATATTCTCCTTCATTGAGAAACCTGATTGGTATTTTGAGCTATCGTGTGAATAACTTTTTTCTTCCCAACACACGCACGCTTTTGTAATATTTTAGCTGCGTATCAGTTGTGAACTGTTTACTCACTGTCTGATTATTTTGTCTTCCACAGAGAATCCTTCGTCTGTAAATCATTCCATGTTTTTGTCAAATTGATTAGTAACACAATAACACAAAGTTCGCAATTCCAGCTCAACAAAATGCAGACACAACTTGAGCCTCAGAATTTATCAAACAAGTAAAAAATAAATAGTAATCATACATACCTGTCAGGGCCATACAGACGGAGAGTTAACAAAACAAGACAATAGAGCAATTTCTTCATAAACTGTTTTTGAACTTTATTCTCCTTAAGGGAAGAAACAGTCTGTTCAGATGAGCAAGAGGTGTAACTGTGCATACAGTATGCCAGAGTGTAGCATAAGAGGGCAGTTAATTACTGTATTATTATCAGGAAAATCAGTAATAACATTAACATGAATATTGAGAATGGGTTATTTTTCATAAAAAGACACAATGAAGTACAGGGAGGAGTATATATGAAGACATCAGCCCTGTGTAGAGGCCGTTAGGACATTGTGATTGGGTAGAGCACAAAAACACGGCGGCAGTGTCCCAGGTCAACGATGTCACAGCCTTGTTACCTCCACCAAGGACGTCATGTTTTTGTCTGCATTTGTTTCGTCGTTAGCAGGATTACGCAAAAAACTACTGAACCTATTTCCATTAAATTTAGAGGGATGGGCCATGACCAAGGAAGAGGTTTTGGTCAAAATGTTAGTGCTGATCCTGGAATTGTTTGCACTTTCTTTAACATTATGAGATATATCAACATTTGTGTTGCTTTCTCAGAGATTTCATGGATCTTGATGATAAACATATTTAAACGGTGCAGGTCCAAATGATAATCTGGATGGAGTGAAATTAAATGTGGTTTCAAAATAGGACTGCCATTTTTTTAATAATTAAGATTAACAAAGTTAAAGTGTTCATGGAGAAATTCCCAGCGGAACAACGACAATTTTGTGAGAATCCCCTTCTGGCAAATTTAAAGGATTATCTTAACCCCAACTCCATCTCTGCCGACTGCTCTGTAATGTTTGAGGTTCAGTTGAAGTCTAGAAATGTTTAATGGATGAGTGTGATTGAAAGTGCAGCAAATGTTACAGAAGGGACGAAAAACAAATTGCCATAATTTAACAAACATTTTGGAAATTTCCCAAACACCTCAGACTTTTCTTTATCATTCTTGCAGACTTTGTTGAGCGTAGCAGTTACACTCCGTCAGTGTTAAGGGGACCTGGGACACGGCCAATGATTTGGTACTTGTTCATTTGAGTTCCTGTAGTTTCTGTATATGCATTACACAGGACATACTTCCCTTTTACAGATGAAAAAGTCTTTTCTATCTATTTTATGTACAGCATACTGAAATACAATAATGCCTCAGTTTGATAATAATGTGGATAATATTTGCAATACAGTTATAATGAAAGTAGTAATAATATGTATGAAAAGGTCTTTAAAAAAAGATTGATAACAGTACCTGTCAGCCATTTTTATCACACAATCATTATTTCCCCAACAATGTGGAGTTGGGCAGTCTCTACTCACTGGAGGTTAGTTAACTGTCTTCCTCTGAATAGTAAGAAAAAAAGGAACAAAAACACTCTGTACAGACTTTTCCCTGTTCCCTTCACATTCATGCACTCGCGTGGCTTTCTCTCTCTTGTTCATACGTTCCTCTGTTGGTAGAAAAATACATACATGATATATTAAAAAAAGTACAATGATGACAAACATAGGCGCGAAGTACGAGCTTCACTAAGTGCTTTCTTTATGACCCCTCCCGCCCCAGCGACCCACTCGCTCCCTCTCGTGTTTACATCTTGCTCTGCTGCAGATTCCTCACATTTAGTGCATTCTCCAACCGCTCCGTCTCCGTCGTTCAATACTTTGGGAAATGGCTCCTCAGCTCCTCAATGTCTGAGGGGAGGTGGGTGTAAATAAGGACATCATGATTTGTGAAATGAACGCTGAGATTCAGCCTCAGGCTTTAAACCGATTCCAGAACACACCACGTCCCTTCTAAAGGCCTTGTTTCCACTCATCTGATCCAGCTCCACTTTGACAGGATCATTCAGATTTTTCTAGTCGGCCCTTTTCTTTCAGTAGCACTGCGTCGCTGTTTCAGTTGCATTTCAGTTTTTTTTTTTCAAGACTGATTCCTTCTTCTTTCCGTCCCTTGTTTTGGCTTGAACTAAATACTGGAGAATGTTCAGATTAATGTGACCTGAATGTGTTAAAAAAAAAAAAAAACACCATTCTCTGGACTGTAAATGTGCAGAGAACAATGTCATTTTTCTTTTTACAGATATTTTACACCTCAATCCTCCAATGATGCCTATTGCAAACAATGCAATCAAAAAGAGATGTGACACCGGTGAGCCGCTTTCAGCAAGATTCTCAGAGCAGGACTGCTGGTTTAGGATTTTAAGTGCATTTTAAAGAGCAAGTTGATTTAAGTTAAAATTAGAATAAAGATGCTTCAGGTCTGGATTTAATTTCCACCTCAATAATCATCAAAAGACTTAAAATATCAGATGAGGATTCGGGAGTCTTCACAAACGGGAGGAACGTTGCTCCAGGCTGAAGAATAAACCTCTTATATCTCTTTCCTCGACCAGCATTTCTATTGAGAGAAACTTTGCACCATGTTGGCTCAGGAATCGTGAAACATATAGTAAAATATCTGTGGTTGACCAAGTAATTTAATCCTCTACTCAACATTAAAGCTTCTTAGAATGAAGGAAAAAAATGGCACTGAGTGAACGGGATTAGAAATTTTGAATCTTTGACCATAAGCGAGTAACTCCTTTAAAAATGTCACTCGAAGCCACAGGGTGAAACAAAATGGATTCCACTGGTTCCTTATACAAGTATCAATAAACCAGATGATCTAGTTAACAACTTCCACCATATTAGCCATTTTTCTCCTCGTTTTAAAAAAGCTACAATATTGAATACAGTCAAATTAGTTGTTCATTTGGACCTTTTGTTTTTACACTGCAGACACATTAAGTAATTCCCCAGAGTGGGAAGATGCAGCCTATGAGTTCATGTGCTCCACCTGTATGGCTGATGTGGAGACAGTGAGGCAAAGGTCTTTGTGGACCACCGGCAGGTCTGCCACCGAGACCGGTTTGTACTGGATCTCACCGGCTGCCACTGTCTTGTATTGATGCAGGTCAAACGGGCACTGAACCACAGCTTCCGTGGGTTGCTGGTAGCTGCCTGGGGGTCCTGCGTTAGGGTTCTGGTTGCTAATATTTGGGTTGTTCTGGCTTTGGAGCTGGCTCACTCTGCCTGCACCGCCTCCTCTCCCTCGGCCACGGCCTCGGCCCCTGCCCCCTCCTCCGCCTGGCATAAGGCCCTGGGCCTGCTGAGCAGCTACTGTTGCTGCCACTGTTAGTGGGTCGGGGTTGTGCTTCCTCATGTGTTTCATTAGATACGTCTCCTGTAGTAAAGGAGAGAGAAATAGAAGATAGATGAGGGGAACATCAAAGTTCAGTGGTTTCTCTTCTACGTGTCTGTCAAAGACCCTGTTCAGACCTGATATTAACATCCTGAGTGATTCCATCACAAGTTCAGGTCTGAACGCACCCAAATGCCTCCAGAATACATCTTGCAATCTGATCACTCAGGCCACATTTGGACACATTCAGGATGCATTTTAATGCCAGGTGTGAACAGACGGACATAACGCTGTCCACTTGTGATTGGATCTCTCAGGACGGATGTTAACATCAGGTCTGAACATGGACAAAGTTAGACCAGAGTCTGTCTCTTCTGTAAAACCTTAATGTGAGAGCTTACCGAGGTATAGGACCGGTTACAGAGGCCGCAGGAGAAGAGCTTGGCATGTTTGACAGTGTGTGTGGACAGGTGCACCTCCAGGCTGGCAGCATCTGTGTAACCACGGTTACAGTTGTGGCACTTGAACGGCTTGTCTTTGTTGTGCTGCCGACGGTGAGACTGAAGGGAGGAAACATACAGGGGGGGGGGGGGTTCAGTTAAGAAAGACAAAAAGGCATAAGAGGAAATCAAATGAGAACATTTCATCAGCTGCGAATTTATTTACCTGTAGGTTGGACAACTGGGTGAAAGCTTTTTCACAGCCAGGATGGTTACACTTGTACGGCCGGTCACCGGTGTGAATCCTACAAAAGAACTGATGTTAGTTTATCACACTATCACTCTTAACTGGTGGCATAAAGAAAATGTGAGTGATTTGCATTATTGTGAGTAATTAGTATGTTTCCTCGTATCCAAACCATCAGTGTCCCAGGGCATCACTGATTCCCATCATCACAAATCACAGTTGACATGCATGCACAAGCATTACGACCAAAGCTTGGTATTTTCTCATGTTTTAGTTTCTCCTTCATTTAATTTCACTTCAATAAAAACTTTTTTATTCTCGTTTTATTAGGATTAAAACTTTAGTTTCACTTTACCCCCGGTACATCATGGCAAATCATCATGTCTTACACATTTTAAAGATGCTATAAACTCAGTGCACACTGTAACTCTCTACACACCTGCTCCCATACATGCAGACATAAACACACATTCAGACGTTCGAATCCACCCAGCCCAGCCCAGACCAGTACCGTGTGTGCTGCTGTAGGTGACTGAGCTGCCTGAATGTTTTCTGGCAGTAGGAGCAGGAGTAGGGCTTGGCCCCAGTGTGGATGCGGATGTGCTGGGACAGGTAGCTGGAGTTGGCAAACGACTTGGAGCAGTGGGGACACTTGTGGGGCTTGGACTCAGTGTGGTTTCTAACACCAGGACCGGAGGGTTGAGGGGGATGGAGAGAGAGAAACAGAGAGAGAAACAGCGAGAGATTTTTAAGCTACAGCATGACCAAAATTCATGATGAACTGAACCAAATCATGCGTTTAACAGGATCTGCGATCACACGCATTGATCATAGATTGTTAAGTACGACAGTGTGCTCGTTGTGCTGCGTCTGAGTTGTGAAAACACAGAACAAAAACATACAGCAAGCACAGTCACACTTTCTCTCTCTCTCTCTCTCAGTCTCTCTCTCTCTCGCAGTCTCTCTCTCTATTTGGTATGGGTGTGTATTATGCATAATATATGTGACCAAAGGAGCACATCTTCCTGTTAAAAACTAATGGCCTGAAACCCCAAAGAAAAGCCAGTGCATGGCAATAAGGTAAATGAAAACATAGAGAAGGCGAATGACAAGAAAAAACATTTATCTGAACTGTGACGACATGAACAGGAGAAAGCTGCTTTCATTGTCACACGCATGTAAAACCATTCTCTGATAAGCAGCTTTGTCCCTTTTGCAGATGGGATCATGCAGGTGTTAAAAACATGCAGGGTTACTTGGTGTAGAAAACATGCAGACAATAAGATGCGCTGGTTTAAAGCAACAATATGTAACGTTTACTGAGCAGCAGCTCCCTCTGCAGCCACACGTGGTGATTCATTCTGTTGGGCTTCGTGTCCGAGCGATGAAGTGGTTTTCATGTGGAGAAAAAAGTGTTAAGTGGAGCTCTGCGTCCCTGAATATTACCCATGATCCCCGGCTTCCTGAACCAGAAGAGCTCCGCTGTAACGAATCCACCAAACTCTGTTTTAGACGTTTTCATATTTGAAAAGTTTCCTGGCTCAATATTGGAGATAATCACTGGTTTTTAATGTTTTCTAAGACTTTTTAACGGATATACAGCTCAGCTTTACTCTTCAACTTGCTGCACCTGATACTGAGAATTGAAACTGTGACTAAAGCTGCTTTCAGATGTGCACAGAACTCTGGATATTGTACTGAATTTATCCAGAGGGCATGTATGTAGGAATGCAAATGTGCAAGTCGGAGCAAAAAACTCTGGAGAATATCCGAGTCTGTGAGATATTGTCCAGAGAATTCATCGGGAGTGAGTGGGTGTGTGGATGAGGTTTCCGACAGACGCAAAATTGAAAAAAAAAAAGAGGAGCCAAACACGAAGAAGATGTCAAGAGGGAAAGACAACGAGATTCGAGAGCTTTTGATGATAAGGCCCGACACTGGTGTGGCTGTGCTGTAAACAAGCAGAATTCATACATCCTGCCTGCCTCTTGCTGCACTGCTTGCTTGAATGTTCCCAGTCTGACCCGGATAATCTCCAGCTGCGTCCTTCATATTAGAAAGACAAAGTCCAGAAAATGTCTGGACCAAATTGTCTGGACATTGTCAGGAGTTCATGTCTGAAAATAGGTTATCAGTCAGTTCCACACTTCTCACAGGAGATCGTACCTGCTTACCAAAGACGTTCAGGGTGAGGAGTGGGAATGAGAGGGGAAACATTCTCCCTATTCTAGGTCAGTAAACCATTAAACATTAAACAAATTTTAAAGCTGTTTTAACCTAAAAAAGTTGCATAGTGTCGTTTTAATTGTCACTATCTGTTAATAAGCTTAACATAATCTGTGCTCCGATTTGATTTTAGCTTGTTGTAAATTTTATTGAAAAGGTGACGTTTTTAAAATAATAAGTGACACCTATGACAGTGAAAGATCTGCAGAAGGTGATTCAAACCAAAGATAGACGTGGATCCAAAGAGTAACCAAGACCAGGCAACATGCATGCAATACCAAGCCAAGCCAAGCGTATGATGGTAACACGGGCAGGATGAGAAACGTAACATCAGCCACCGCAGAAATTCAGGTATATTTCAGTGGCAACTGGTTCTGTAAGATAACAACCTCAACCAACCACCAGAGAATCCATCACCGCACTCAAGAGGATTTTAGCTCATATTTCAATGATTCTGGTAATATCTCAGTTACAAGAAAAGAAATGGATGAATACACAAAATAACAATCTTTGGTTTAATATGAGTGTCGCACTCTAAAAGGTGATGGCTAGATTGTGCAAAAAGGGGTTTACACTGTCAACACACTCCTAATAAATATCTAACTTACCATCCCTTCATTCATCACCACACACAGACCCACGCACAACAGAAACACACATGCACAAGAATGTAACTCCCCTCCACCCCCTCCACAGACACACACGACCCACTCAGCTCAGTACCGTGTGTGCTGCTGTAGGTGACTGAGCTGCCTGAATGTTTTCTGGCAGTAGGTACAGGAGTAGGGCTTGGCCCCGCTGTGGATGCGGATGTGCTGGGACAGGTAGCTGGAGTTGGCAAACGACTTGGAGCAGTGGGGGCACTTGTGGGGCTTGGCCTCGGTGTGGGACTTGGCGTGGATCTGCATGTCGGACTTGCTGAAGAACGTCACTGCACACATCCGACACCTTGGTGAGTGAGGGAGAAAGACAGAGAGAAGAACATCTTTAGAGATTTAATGTACAAATCCTGTACATTCCCATGATTATAGCATCTGTATTGACAGACATGTTCTGAACGTTTTCTCTAATCAAAATAATCTAATCTAATCGACTACCTGTAGGATTTGGGGCCATCCTTGCTAGTATGATCATCCTCATCATTTGACAGGTCGTATGGATCAGCAGTGTGGTGCTACAACACAATGTCAACATATTAGTTTTGCTGAGAGGGAAAGAAAATCATGCTGTAACTATATATACAATATACATGTAAGTATGTATATATGATAGGCACCTGTCCACCAGCAGCTAGATGAGCAAGTATTAATGTATCGCTTCCTGGAGGGAGGACCCCACCTACTCCCGCCACTCTGCTCATCACCTGTTTGCTCTTCCTGCCTCGCTTTGATGGCGTCGGCATTAAGACAGCAGGAGAGATGGCAAGGTCCTGCTTCTTGTCTGGAAACAAGAGAAAAGTCAAAAGAAATGAAAGAGAAAACACAGGGCGGAGACAGAGAGGGTGACTATTAGAGATGGAAAAATCCAACACGCATCACTTGCATGACTTGTTCCTGCCTCAGGATAAGAGACATGCAACATGAGCTTGTGCATGATTGCACATGACGGATACATGTGGAAATGACTGAAGTGATGGTGACTGTACCTGTGTTTGAGGGGTGCACTGCAGACACTATCATGGTGGTGGCAGTGTGGGGTCCCGTTACAAAGGACTGCGTGGAGGAAGTGGGGATCAGTGTGCCTTGAGAGGTGGTGATCACTAACCCCGCTAAGAGGAAAAGATTTGTAATTTATTCTCTCGGCATGTGAGACTATTATTCCTTTTACAACAGACTATTTGGATTAAAATTATTCAGACCAACGTTCAGGTTCATAACTTATATCTTAAAGGAGACATATGATGTATTTTCAGTGTTGTTTATGTGTTACATAGATTTTTATGTATGTAAAAGTTCTTCAAATTTAAAAAGCTTAAGGTCCAAACACTGACCAATCACAGCAGACTGGGCTTTATCAGGAGGGGGGCCTTAAAGAGACAGGAGCTAAAACCAAGTGATTGAGACAGAGGCTGAAAAGAGGAGCTGCAGCGACGGACAGTTTGAGGAAAGTGATGTTTATTCTGAACATTAGCGCATTTTAAGCTTTTACAGTAATAACACCAACTAAAATGATCAACCTGAATATGTGCAGATGTCTCCATATGTCTCCTTTAAAATGATTAAAACCTGTGAATAATGACACTGAATAGAAAGAGACTTTACTGGATCTAAAGAAAATGTTCAGATCCAGATTCGTGGCAGCTGTTGTTGAATCTTAGTTTTCCTGACGCTCATGCACCCATCTCACCAACACATATCATAAGACTACAGGGAGCTGGTGAATGGAGTGGGGGGTGTCATGATTCAGGAAAGAAAAAGGTGGGACACAGCAGCCCACTAACCTGCAGTCATGATGCCCGTGGAGGGCACAACGGTGACGTTCTGGGAGGTGTGCGATTGGTGCAGGTGCCCCCCGATTGCAAATAAAGGTGCGCTGCCGCTGCCTCCGCCATTTCCTCCTGCGCTGCCCCCACTTCCTTCCTGTTTCGGGACCAGTCGAACACCGGTCCCTGCGTCCACCGAGCCGGGGATGGCGAGCACAGCCATAGGGTAGTGGGGGGAGGAGGTGGAAGACGCAGAGGAGTGAGAGAAGGAGGCTGCATTGGCCTTCTCCAGGCCTAGCTGCTCCTTTGCCTTGTTCAGGAACATGGCGTTCTCAATCTAAACAAGGATGAGTGGAGGGGTGGGATGGTGGAAAGAGGAAGGAAGAGAGGAAGAGTGAAGGAATAATGAGGAAAGGAGTGAAGGGTAAGGGTTAAATTTGGGTGTAACAACAGGGTAATGGTGGGGTTAAGAAGAGACATGGCACCACAGAGTACGCGAGAACAAGAAAATGAGAATGGATGAAGAAAGAGGGATGAGGAACCAGGGGTTGTGAAGAGGTGAGGGAGAGGAAAAGTAGTATAATGATAATTAATGGAGTCGGAAGGTGAATGAGGAAGATAGAAGTTGCATAGGACAAAGAGAAAAGGACAAAAAAAAGACAAGATATGTGGGAAGACAGGCAGAAGAAAAGTGACGGATGGTTTACATGGAGAAAAAGAGAGTGAAAGAAGTGGAAGAGGAAAGTTCACAGAGGCAAAAAACGTACGATGAAAAAGAGAAGATAAAAGATGATGTGGAGAGAATAGTGTGATGGTGAAAGACGAAGGGATGGAAGAAGAATAGAGAGGATAAGGGGAGGTGTCCCAAAGCAGGATGAGGAGAGCGAAGGATGGGAGTGGGTTAGGGAGAAGACGAGGAGGAGAGGAAGGCAGTGGGGGAGTGAGAGAGGAGAGAACGAAGGAATGGCGAGATGCAAAAAGTGAATGAAAACAAGAGAAAAAAAGAGAGGTTGAAGAGAGGAGAGGGACAGGGGGATCACGTGAACCTTCACAGAACTCAAATAACTTTAATGTGAGGTTAACTTGACCAGCTAAGTGAGTGGTGTCATTTAAAACAAGTTCAGGGTCAAATCACTGTCTGGTGTCATGTAATCTTTAAAGCATCTTTTTCCCATAGCACAAACCACTACACCATGTGTATTTCAAGACAATTGCAACAATAAGGTTGTCTCTACCTGTCCTTGTACAGTTGGGACAGGAGACCAAAAGTATGATGAGTTGAAATGAGAATCGTCCATTATTTCTGTAATTAAAAAGCAAGACACTTAGAAAACACCCGTCCTCCTCCTCCTCACTATGACCTTGTATGAACCATCATCTTCGTTTGTTTCCTTTCCTTGTATCCTCTCCTCTGAACACGTCACGTTTAAGGATCAGTGTGGAGTTGGGAGCCTTTGACAGTTCAAGGTGCCTGAAATGCTTTTCAGATTTATGCTGCTGTGTTTGTCTTTCTTAGTTTGATCAGATTCACAGAGAAGAGGATGTGAAAGGAATCAGGCGAAGATGTTCAATCCCAGAAAGGATGGATGCCAGAGTTGAAACACTCATGATCATCAGTCTTGGAGACTTTTTGTAATGTTTTATGACAAAGTCCATGCACTTGCTCAATAGTCTCTTCGACAGCATGTGTTGCTCTAAACGAATATCACAATCTCAGAGTGGTGGCTTTATCAGCGATATGTCAGTGAGTCTAATTTTGGATAACGAGTCAATGTTAACGTGTCAGAGAGTTGTTGCCTGGTGAGGTAACATGGCTGACTTCTAAATAACATCCTTTCTAAGAGTGCCTATGGTTCATTGAAAACAACACCCGCTGTTTAAAGCTTCGTTCAGACGTGAAGTGAAGTCTGGATATTTTCTGGAGATAGTTGCTCCTGATCTTTTCGTGCCAGCTCCCTTTTTAAAACGGGAAAGAGGAGCTGAATAAGAAAAGGCAACGAGATTCCAAAGCTTTGGGCGATAATGGCCGTCGCTGCTGTCAATCTGCTGTCAACAAAACCATGTGATTTCCTCAGCAGGATTCATGTCACCCCTCGCCTGAATGTTCTGGGGATGTTCCTGTTGATGTGAACACGTCTATCTATCTCCTGCTGCCTCTTCATGTGTGGAAGAAACTCTGGGAAATGTCCAGACCCAATTTTCCAAAACATTTTCCTTCGTTCGCGTCTGAAAACAGCTTTTCACCCTGATAACTAAACCTGTTTCCTGACACACAGGCAACATGTCCTCTGCAGCACAAAGGAGGAAGTGTCATAGTTTCATCGTCTGATGTCGGCATGCATTTGCACTTTATTGTCAACACACTCTGCTCCTGCTGCAACAGTAAAATGAGCTGTGAGACCTGACTTTGTGTTTGCATGTGAAATCTGTTTACATGCAGAGCCGCCAGAAGCATGCATGTGATTACATGTCAGTGAAGATGAGCTGACACTGAGTGCAACTGACCAACTGACACTCTGGGGAAGAACAGGCCCATGAAAGAGAAAAACTTCAGACATGAACTATTGACACAGATAAACTAAGGTGACGGTATATCGCTTATATCTCGTGCATAACATTGGCAGAGTGTAATAATACATGTGCATGTGTGATTTCCCATGAGCCTCGTCTCCCCGCTGCAGCTGCACCACCTGTAAATGTCGGGGAAGCCTCTAAAGGCAGAATCCCTGCAGGTATGTGGCAGCTCGGCGGCAGATGTGAGGGCTGGTCCTCAGAGCCGTGTTAACTTCCAGTGACCCGAGAGACGTGTGTTAACGCGGGTCACAAGCTGCCTGCAGAGCTGTGGCACAGCTAGCCGCGCGCTAGCGTTAGCGGCTGCGTAAACAAACACGAACTACGGTCGGATGGTCGACGCTAGCGTTAGCTGCTAGCAGGACGAGGGGCGCTAGCAGCCAACTCGCCTCCATGAATGTTCTCCTTTTGTTCGCTGCAGCTACACGCAGGCCCGTGTGTCGGTGCGGGGCAGCAGGTGAGTAAACACGGACACGCTCGCTCCCTACGCCCCCATCCTCCACTCGGTGCTCGTCTCACTGCGCGAACAGGGAAAACTGAAAAACTCTCCGATTTAAAAAAAAAAAAAAAACAGAAAAAAAAAAAAAAAAACAGAAGACAGAAAAAACGCAGGAGTGAGGGAGACGCAGCTCGGTGCAGACTTCCGGCGGCCGGTGCTGCGCGAGCCAGTGGAAATAACACTTGTTTCACGGTTCGTTAACGGCCCCGGGGATAATTACCGGTGCGATCGGGGTCCCGTCGACCCCCCGCAGCCTCCGCGCGTCCCGACGGATGAAACTTTGTTGAAATCCTCAAACCTCAGATCGGCCTCTTTTTTCTTCTTCGCTTTTTTCCCCTCCGGCTCGTCGTCAGCGTCAAGTCGCACATAGTCACACCGCCGCGTTTCCGGTCCCACCTTTCAAAAATAAAACCACCGCAGTTAACAGGCAATTCGGCTTTAAAGGGAAAGTTCACCGAGAACAATTAGAATTCACTTGTTATCTACTCACCACTATTAGTGGCTGAAGGGTGTGAGTCCACAAAACACACGTGGAGTTTCATGTTTCCCTATTAAATGCATTGTTTTGTTTTTTTAGTGTCCTAAACTTAATCTTGATATGACTGTTTGCTCTGGTGATTTATCCTATTGTTTTGATTCCTCCCACTTTTTGCTGTATTTGATACCGATAGATAGATAGATAGATAGATAGATAGATAGATACTTTATTGATCCCAATGAAATGCTAATGGAGATATTGACAATACAAATATTTAAATTATAAGGTGATTGAAAGACAAGTATCCGAGGCAGAGTACTGAAGCCAAATATAAATACAGATTTGAAGATGAATAACTGACGCTATACAAAGTTGTGCATTAGACTAACATAGCCTGTAAAAATTATGGTGCAGCACATTTAGCTGTATTTAAAAAAAGAAAAGTGAAAACAGGTAAACAGAAAAACTTAAAAAAGAAGACTAGAGATATACAAAATATAAAGTCAAATAAAGATAAATATAGGCAGTAATGGTGACAGATGGCGTCCATTACTTCCCTTATCCCTTTTAGTTTTTGCCAGTCAGTCGTGATGTTGCTCCTAATTACTGCTTTAGCTTCGGCCTCACTGAAAGCTACCTCCATAACTCTCCTGTTTTAGAGATTGTTTTGCAAGAGAAATCTGCCATTTCATCGCCCTCGATGTCCCTGTGAGCCGGGATCCACATGAACTTGACTTGTGTTTCACCTAAATCTTACACACGGGACCTCTATGGTATATTTCACCCATAAATGAAAATACACTCATTATCTAGTCACCACTATGATAATAATAATGAACTTTGTTTATATCAAACTTTTTAAAAACAGAGTTTACAAAGTGCTTTGACAGCAAAGCAAGAAAAGTAAATATAAGAGAAATATCAATCGTCAGGATGCAATGTGACAAGAGGCCACACGACCACATTTAGCTGGAAACAAGGTAATGTTCAAATTAAATGAATAAATATAGAGCTGTGTCACATGGAAACTCAGGTTTGTCTCACTTGTGAAAAAGAACAATCTTACTTCCTGTATCTGTTGAACTATCCCACGCTAACTTGACACAGCTGCCCACCTCCACACAGTGTCTTCCGGTGCAATAATTACCTTGTCAATGTGAACACATCATTATATCAGATGCTTTGTGAATGCTGGTCTATTAAATGTCATGATCTTTAGTACAACACAATTTTTCAAATGATGACAAAAGTCCCACACACCTTTCAAAACTTATAATTTCTGCAGTGCTCGTGTGTCTGTCGCAGAAACAGAGCCAGTGTTGAGGTTGCATGTTTGAATCCCTGGAGGAAAAAAAATAGTTATTCCTAGTTCGGTGCAAACGGAAATAAAAATCTACAATTTGTGTCGGATCAATGAAAACAAATGTTTGTTTATTAGGACCTCATCGTGCATGTGAGCGCTGGTCTTCATGCAGTCACCATAAATAACATTAACCAGTTACAATTCAACAGAAACACAACTTACACAATGATGCAAAATAGAAAAGGAACAAAAATACAGCAGCAACAACATACACAAATCAGAAAAACCAAAAAACAGTAGATAAGAGCAAAGTAATAAATAGACGACAGGAATTAATTACTCTGTTTTCAGAAAGAGAAAAAAGAACATTTGTGGTTTCCTTTTTTTGCAATTTAATGACATTTATAACGTGTACAAGATCGTGGAAAAACATTTTGCTAAAACACACCCAGAATAATTTAAATTCAACAGAGTGGTATTTTCACAGAATAACACAGAAAACCACTAAACTGATTAAACTATCTTAAATACATTTATGATGAAACAGTGCTGTTAGTTGAATTGTTAATGGTAACACTGCTACATTAATACTGCATCAAATATCAAATATATACTGTATAAGTACATCTATGTTCATACACAGTGTCGTGTCAGTAGAACACTTCAAGTCACTTCAATACAGAAGCACAAAGATTACATTTCCTACCTGACACAAAGTGAAGCACATGCATTCTCAAGATTACAGTTAGTGTGACAGGTATCTGTGGCTGTGTGATAACAGCAGTGTTCATCTTCCAATAAATAGAATTTACCTTTTTAGAAAGCTGCTTTAATTATTTGGCTGTACCGTCTCCAGCAGTGCACAAGCACACAGTGAGGCGTTTAGGGCTGGGGGTCATGTAGAGGAGAAAGAAACAACCGTTTATGGTTGAATTTACTTCCGTCAAACAGCCACGGAAAAACAAAACGTGCAATACAAATTCTTTCCAACAAATGACACGAAAGAAACGTAAACATGTTTTCTTGGATAAATTCCTCAACTGTTTGTGTGTCTGTTGACACCTTAAATTAGGAAATAAATAAGATAGGGTGCCCACGTGAAACATGATTTAATACCCAGCCCCAGGGGTTGTGGTGAGGTAGAGGGCGATAGAGTGAGAGTTATGATATAAAGTTTATAGTTTTATAAATAGTTTGAGCAGTTCAGAGATAAACCTTCATGAGCATCATCCTTCTGTGTGACAGATACATCGACTCTAAGATAAGAAGCTGCCAATACACGATGTAGGAGACCGACAAACAAAATTCAAATTTTTCTCCTTTTCTCACCACTAGTTTATCGCTCCTGATCAAATCTATCATCTCCTCACATCAGACTTTCATTAAAAAACAATAATCATACATATATCCTCATTTTAGTACAGTCATCTCACATGTACACTGTGGTGTTCCTATTGCTACGACAGCAGATTACTTTAAACTTTGTTTTCCATAAGCCATACTTGTACAAGAGCTGCTACATAACTGGCACAACTTTGCTTAAGAATACATCCAGTTAATACAGTATTATTAGGATTGTGAACACGCATCACATTTGTCAATATTTTTATTTAAAATCTTAGAGAACTATGGTATTTAATACCAGATACTGTATTATACTGGTATAACGTAATCAAAGGGACCTTAAACCAATGAAAGTTAACACTGGTTCCGCAGGACAAGACGAGAAGAAATCACCCAACATCGTAGACGGCGAAAACACATAAAATATAAAACAGTTAACATGTACATGATAAAGCCACACAGATTTATAGATGGTATCATAACACTGATTATGTTTAATCTGCAACCATCTGAGATAACACTAAGTACTTATGTTGTTTTTATAAATGTATGTGTTTTAATAATTCTGTGGATTGTATTTCTACATTATTCAGTATTTTGTCATTTATTTTCATACTGATGAACAGTGTTTTAAAGTTTGAAATAAAGCTAAATAAAATAACTAAAATACTTCAGGATTGACAAATCCTTAACTCCTTCATGTAGTAAATATGAATTGTGATTGAAACGCGTGACGTGCTGAAACTACAGGGGGCGGGTTTGTATTGGACTGTGTAACGAGTGTAGATTGGCAAATGAAGGTTTTGAACCATTTGCATTAAACTTTCATGTTAAGATGCACTTAAGGTTTGGCAGCAAGGCAGCGCACACAGGCAGTTATAGAGGAGACATTACAGGTACACACAGACAGTGGAGCAGGGGTGCACACACACACACACACACACACACACACACACACACACACACACACACACACACACACACACACACACACTAAGAAAAGAAGAAAGTACAGGATACACCGAGACTTCGGTTACATTTGTTGCTTATTTCAGTTTTCAAATCTGATTATATCAATGAAAATCAATTAACAACTCTGAATTTTGTGATATAACGCGCAGGAGGCGTTTTAGTTTTAAAACCCAGAGTCTGTAGAGGATGTACTCGGTGGACACATGGATCATATCAGAACAAATATATTGAAACAACAACTGTAACTGTAGCCAGAGGAGCACAATACTTTCTCTCAAAGCTTACAATCAGTGACACAAAGGAAAATTCAGAAAGTGAAAGTTTGTCTTTTTCACGACACAGAAACGTCCCAAGAAGATGTTGGTGGAGGAAGGGACATATTACGTGAGAGTTGTTAGGGCGGAGGAAGGAGGCCATGTTAGCAGACTCGTGCAAAGAGTCCAGGCAGACGATAAACGACAGCGGGAGATGATTCTCTTCACCCTGTACGAGAGGTCGCCTGCACGAAGGAGCGATCAGAGGGAAATAAAGACTTCATTCAAGTTTAAAATCAGCCTAAATTTTGGATCAACCACCAGCAGGGACTAAAAAACACAACTTAATGGAATTAGAATGTTGTAAACAATAGTTTTTTAAACACTTAATCTAAATAAACTTCAGCAGCGATGATATGTTGGGCTTGTGTGTTTGTTTGAGTTATTTTGTGTCTAGTGGCCAAACTTTAGACTATCATTCGGTTTAGGTGCAGGAGAGCGTTACCAGGGAGATGCTGATTCCGGTCAGTTTCTCCACCGTCTCAGGGAGGCGGGTCATGATGTCCAACACCTCTCCCGTCAGTTTGGCTGCACCCACTTCGCCTCCTCCACTGGACACCATGATAACTTTGTTGGCCTCACACAGAGGCTTGCTGATCTCCTCTGCCATCTGGTGGAAGACAACGGAAATGTTAAAACTCATGTGCAGAGGAAACATGAAGAACGGAGAAAGAACTCAGTACAATTTGGTGCAGATCTAGATCAGGAGGCGGATCCATGAAGTTGTCGTGGGCTGTAAAAGAACTCGTCTCTCACCAGAGGCAGTTTCTCCAGCAGCATGTCCACCATGGCTCCATCCTTGTACTGCTGGAAGGCCTCTGCCTTCTTTGACATCTGCTCCGCCTCTGCACGACCTTTGGCCTCCACTGCAAACGCCTCAGCCTCACCTGTAATCTGAAGGAGACAAGAGGATGGGCTTCATTTTACTAGAAAACACAGAGCTTGTCAAGAGGCCACATCCATCAGATAAGATCAATTCTGAATATATAAAACGACCAGCTGAGTTGAGGTTCTGTGACTCACCCTGATGGATTCTGCTTCAGCTTCTGCCTCCATGATCAACTTAAGACTGGACAGAGAGAAAGAAACGCAGAGTCAGAGAAACACAGATCCAGTCTCAAACAGCCCCATGTAATAATTATAATAATTCTTGTCATGCTTTTTAGAACAGTGAAAAAAGTAAACCGAGAATGAACGTGAAACTCACCGCTGAGCTTCAGCGAGTTTCTCCAGACGGTACCGCTCAGCCTCTGCAGGTTTCTTCACCTTGGACTCCAGCTCCTTCTCCTTGCGGGAGATCTCCTGCTCCTGCAGCATGATCTGCTGCATCCTCTCGACAACCTGCACCTGCATCTTCTCCTCCTCGATACGCTGCTTCGTCTTTGCAACCTGGCAAAGGACGAATATGTTAAAGATAAGCAGAGGATGATGTAGTCAGTTCAAATTCTTGTTGATAGTCAACAATTAAAAAACGTCAAGATGCTGATGAATGCACCTGACAATGTAGGATACATAAAAACCCAGACATTACCTTAAAGAGTTCATTCATGACATTATCCAGATGTTATTCACTCTTGTGTACCTGCAGCTGATAGGCCATCTCCGACTCAGCCTTCTTAGTGTTGACCTCAATGTCATAGGCTGCTTTCTTCAGCTCATAGTCCCTCTGGGACTTTGCCATCTCGATCTCGTTCTTGTACTGAGCAGAGACTTTCTCCTGCATCGCGTGGGCTTCCTGCAGAGACACAGACACACAGAGACACAGACACACAGAGACACAGACACACAGAGACACAGACACACAGAGACACAGACACACAGAGACACAGACACACAGAGACACAGACACACAGACACACAGAGACACAGACACACAGACACACAGACACACAGAGACACAGAGACGACGAAACAATAATGAACAAGTAAAAAAACATGATCATTGGGAATAACTCTTGAATATGAAGCCCCTTTTCCACTGGTTAAAAAAACCACCAACACCTGCTAAAATCTGGCTTTTTTTCTGCAATGTGAACGTATATAGTCATCGCTCAATCCCAGGTCACGTGACTCGGCAGAAGACACAGGTTTAGATCAGCTCGGGTCTGATATCAGCAGTGATGGAAACCAGACTCCTGGGAACACATTCATTTGGCCAGACAGCGAGATGAGAGCGCCTCCTCATCCGGGACGTTTGTGACATTGAACATGACGGAATAAACCAAAAGCAAAACTCCTCTACGAGCAATGTAAAGGAGTCAAGTGAAAAGTGTTCTACAAACAAGATGATCTCAAAGACGGCCTCAGTCGCATCCTCCAATAAAGAACACAATATACTCGCTACCTGGTGAAAAGAGGTTTTTCTTGCAATGAGAAACTGCACCGTGGAGGAATAACAGAATATCTCACCCTGATTACAGCATCTCTCTTGTTCTGGGCCTCTCCGATGCGAGCGTCTTTCTGCACCTGGGCTGTGCGACCTTTTCCCAGGGAATGCAGGTAATCCTGCATCCCAGAGGAGAAAGAAAATCACACATGTTCATTCATGGCCGACAGTGAAATCTTGCAGTGCATCACATATACGGCTATGCATTAGAGTTTGTGATGCGGTTATTGTGGATGAGTGCGAGGCAGTACCTGGTCGTCGTGAACATCTTTGAGCGTGTAGCTGACCACGCTGATGCCCATGTTGACCAGGTCTGAGGACGCCACCTTGAAAACCTGCTCGGAGAACTTCTTCCGGTCCTTGTAGATCTCCTGTAAGGGGAAGATGTTTAGTATTTAGTGTTTACCAGTCGCACGCTGCTGGAAATCATTACATTTAATTCATTATTACTTCCACAAACCGAGTCACCTCGACAGTCAGGTGGGCGATGATGGCGCGCTGGTGCCCCTCCAGCGTCTCCAAGGCGATATGAGCAATCTCCGGCTCTGACTTCCCCATGAACATCTGGCAGGCTGCAGCCAGCATCTGTTTATTCTGACCCTGGATCTTCATCTGCAGGAAACAGCAACTCGTTTACAATCAAGAACACAGCACAACACTGATGTCTTCTTGTATGTAAAGCCAAGTCATGTTGAAGTCAAAGCCAAGTCATGGGGATCAAACTCAAAAGTAAAAGTTCACATCTAATACATTTTCCTCAAAGAAAGTTCATGTCATTTTATGGAAGTTGCAAAAAAATATTGGGTGAAATGTAATGATTGACAGCTGAGACTGACTCAATCACTACTGGACAGTCTCTGGCTCCTGATGATGTCATCGACGTGAGATGGCACCGTTCAAATCCTCAATATTTTGGCTTCATTTCTGGATAGTGGGAGGAAGTGGAGATGTGACGTCCATCTTTCTCTGATGCTCACTGACCTGGGCTATCCCTGTGACGGAGATGGGCACTCCGTGGCGAGTGTAGACTTTATCGCTCTTCACATTCAGAGTCAGAGTGTTCAGGGAGATCCTGGAGATAGGCAGGGTAAAGATATATAAAACACATTTATTGATGGATTATAAATTGCTCCAACGGTTTAAAGTGTAGCCATCTTTGTGTTTGTCATGTTGAGTTTCCAGCACTGAGCGCAGGGCTGAGCAGGTTAAGGACGAAGGCCGGTTACAACACAGACAAACAAACATGGAGGGTGGTGCCCGGAAGGGAAAAGTAAGTAATGTAGGAGGAGCAGCAGCACGAACATCAAATCGATCCTGGATCAGGCTTTAAGAAAATAATCTGCTGTTGTGAGGAGAATACTAGTCTTTGATTGAACAAAGGTTAATATACAGAAACATTATTATTACATCCACAAAAGGAGGTTATGAGTTCATACTTAATTCATTGGGCTTGATTTTTAACATCCCCGACAAAAAATCATGGAACTTCATGGAAATTCATGTTTAGGGGAGAGATACTTATGATTGAAACAGCAGGAGGCAACAGATAAATACAGAAATCAGATCGAGACGTTAACCCACCTCTGTATCTGCTGAATACACGGGAAGACGAACACTCGGCCTCCAGCAATCATCAGGGGAGGAGAGCGACAGAAACCTGGGAGAGGTCGAGAGGAGCCTGGAGTCAGAGCGTTTCCTCAGTTTGTGTGAGAATAATGAAACAAAGTTCATTCACATTAAATTTACACTACACCAGGAAAATTGGTTTTTTTTCTTTTGGTTTGTTTGTAAGCAGAATTACACAAAAACAACTGAACGGATTTCCACGAAACTTGGTGGACAACTTGGTACATTGCATATATATATATAGGGTTAGGGTTATATATATATATACATATACTAAATGACTAATGATGTAATCGAGGAAGAAATCAGCTGGTTAAACCATAATCTGAATAACTGTGTCGTGTGTACCTTGTAGTTGTAACATATTTCACATCCGTTTATTAAAGTTACTCAAATACCATAGATAATAATTGTTTAACTGGTATTTTGAAAAATGTATCGTTTAAATAATTGTATATTGGTAGATTTTGTCCACTTTGTACAAACCATCGAATGGATGGAAATGACATCTATATACTCGATATGGCACAGTGTTGTTTTTGATAAACGGACGTGGTCACGTCTTTTTACCTGACACCACCATAGCCTCGTTGGGACCACAGGTGTAGAACATGTCTGCTGCTGCCTCTTCAGCCTGGAAACGTCACCAAGCAGCAGGACGATGCTTCACTGCAAACAACCTGCAAACACTCATTTAATGAAGGAATTCTTTATGGGCTCAGACTAATGGGCTCCACATCTGGTCCCTCTCTCCTCTCTTCCCCCTTTTCTCTGCTCACCAACCGGTCGATGCAGAAGTCGTCCACATTGACTCTGGATCTGCAGGTTCATTCCAGTAAATACAGAGTGTTTCTCTCCACAGTTGTCAAAGTGCTGCTCGTTGTGGGAACTGTCGGTTTCTCTAGACTTTTTAAGCTCTTCACCTTCTATGTAAAGAGCCTTGAGATAATGTATATTAGAATTTAGCGTTGTATAAATAAAATTGAATCTACTATACTATTATTATTCAGATCAAACACAAAGTAGATTCAAATACACACAAAGGCACGAGAGGAAAAAACATACAAGTCCACAACCGACATATATTTAAATGTGTTTTAATAGGAATTTTTGGTTTATAAGAATATATACATATAAAGAATAGAAATCTGTCTCTTCTCTGACTCCATCATTAAATGGAGAGAGTGGTTCTGGAGCCGAGAACAGACTAAAATCTAATTAACACAAATGTTGCACAACCACAATAATAAAACCTAATAGACAGAATAATGTAAATAACTGGAGGACAAGGATGAAATGAGTGAAACGTGACTGCTCGCTGCTAAATGTCTGTAGCACGTCAGTGAGCAGAGAAGAAGAGTGATGAGGAGCTCACCTGTCGGGGCAGAGGAGCTGGTTCCTGGTGGTTGTTGGTGAATTGAATCTGAAGCTCTCTCTCGTCAGACTCTGAAGATGAAGATGATGAAGATGATGATGATGTAAACACAACAACGGGCTGCAACTCTAGTATATCGAGCACGCCTATCCCTCCAAAGGTGCGCCACCGCCCACTACTGGCGCGGCGGGGAAGTGTCGCTTTAAACATTTTAATTTCAACGAGCTTTATGTAGAAGAAGAAGAAGTTGTTTCAGCATTTATTCCTGCTCCTGTGCGCTCGTTAACAAACTACTGGTCAAACATGATATACGAGTATTTTCAACTTGAGTAAAGTCTTTTTTAGTCGCTTTGAAGTGATACGTGTATTGCTGGCTTGTGCGATTCAGGACAATAGCTTTATTTTGAAAGAGGTTACCGGAATTAGTTGTATGCTATTATTTTAACTTGATCAACTGCCCTCTGGTGGACAAAGCGCGTCACTACAACTGAACCGTTCACCAGTGTGACGGTGGGTAGTTCTGCCATCTAGCGGCGACAGTGAGGAACTGCATGACTGGTGTCAAGTTAGACATACTTTAGGAACATACGTCCGGTAAGTGATTTCAAAATAATATTTTTGGAAAGTGCTTACCGGAACTAGATGTATGCTATTATTTGTGACTTAACCAGAACACTGCCCTCTGGTGGTCACAGTGCGTCACTACAACTGAACTGTTCAGACATGAGTGTAAATGTGACGGTGGGAATTTCTGCCCTCTAGCGGCGACAGTGAGGAACTGCACAACTGGTGTCAAGTTAGATATACTGCAATAAAGAAAATACTTCCGATAAGTGATTTCAAAATAAAACATGAACGATCGACAGACGTGAGGTGACGCAGAGTGATTCTCGGTAAACGGAGCCTCAGTGAACTGGAGATGATTCGTGACGGTTCATTTCCACAGTTTAGATCCAACAGCTTCATGTTTATAAACATTGAACGACTCGTGATTCGTTAACGGAACCGGAAATGAAATCAAACACTCGGTGTTTTGGTGCCCTCAAGTGGACAAACCTGAAACTACAACAACACGAGAGGACTCCATCATGGCGGCCGCTGTGAGACTCGTGTCGAGGCTGACTCTGGTCACCGGTACATTTATACTTTAACACACTTTATAATGTTTTGAGACGAATATACACAGAACACGTGTCGCGGTGTTCAAGGAGACAGTGACGTGACTTCAGTGAAGATCTTTCCCTCTCACGCAGCCGTGCAGGCGTCGTGCCAACCTCCCTCTGCTCATCTGTCCGTCACACACACACACGCACACACACACACACACGCACGCACGCACACACACACACACACACACACGCAGTGGTCGGCACAGATTAGGACCAGATGACTGACAGTCTCTTCAGTGCTCTTCAGTGTCTCCGGCTGTAGAACCCCTAACCCCCGGACGCTGGTCCACTGACCCTTTGCACTTCAGATAAAACAACTTTCAGGGTCCAGGTCTTTTTAAAGCTTTCAAAAAATCTTACATGTTAATTTACCAAGTGTAGAATAAAAAACCAGACTCATAGACTTTGACAATGTTTGACAAGTTCTGTCTCTTGTTTGTATGTTTGTCCCTTTGTGTTTGTTTTGTGTCTCTATGTGGTCTTTGTGGTTGTCATACAATACAGAAATGTATTTAAGCTGCAAATGACCGGTGCAGGTTTTCAAGTGTCAGACATCAGACGTCATATTTAGTGTAAATAAAAATGGCCGACGCGCCTCTGCTTCCTCCCAGTATCCAGAATGGATATGAATGATCCCAGTTGAATAGAAAAGGCTGAAACAGGAAGAAGATGAAGTGGCCACGAGGGGAGAGAAACAATACATGAGTTCAAGAGACACAGGTGAAACTTATGAGGACGTAGCAGGAGGGACACCCGGCCAAGACAGGAAGTAGAGTCCAGGAAGTAGAGTCCACTGAGATCAGACGGGAGTTAGTAACAACACAAGTAAAGAACAGACAAAAACACAACTGAACGGAAATTGATTTATTTATCTGTGAGTACTTTTAATTATTTTGTTATAGCTGCCACCTGCGTTACCTGGTATATTTAAAGATATGCAGTTATTTTTGTGACCCCCCCCCCCCCCCCCCCCCACTGTACTTACATTTGTAATAAACTTCAAGGGCCCGGTGTTTTCTTTTGCTTTCTTCAAACTAATCATCTTGGCTTTAATAAAGAAAGGATCTGCAGTTACTTGTTTTTCAACTTTGGGAAGAACAAACTGCAGCGAGATGAATTTCAAAGTATTAAAATTGTGGAGAGAAGTTGAAATTTTGAAAATTCTATCACATCACTGAGGATTTCCAGCACTTTTTAAACTTATAGTTCCCAAAATCACTTGTTCAGCAGTTTGTGCAGCTTCTGCAACTTCATTGCAGCTTCATGAAAGTATCTCTGAATAAAATTCACAGGCGCTTTTACTTTTGAGAGAAGAATTTCAGTTTTACATTTCATCGCATAAATTATTTAGATAAATCTGTATGTTTACGCCCTAAAGCACTTCTCATTCAAACCTCACAGGTCGTTCTGTTTGTACGTTTCTCTGATTTCCTGTGCTACAGTTTGATTAAACACTTGTTTTGACAGTTATTGTCAAAAATCATCTTTTAGTGCTCACACTTGTTGTGATGACAGCGGATGGACTGACAGATGGACTCGTGATTTTTTAATCACGAGTCCATTAAATGATTACATGTGTTTTGATTAAAAAAATATTACGCAGATATCAAACTTATTGATTATTCATTTTCTGTTAATTAATTAATTGATATACGAATCAGGGAAAACAATGACAATTTGCCAAAATCTATTATGATTATTTTCCAGTTAATCTGGTGAATATGTATATATTTGAATGGCTCATGTAATAAAACCAGTTCAACCCAGTGTAACGACGCAGAGACACTGGTCTCCCTCAGCTACTCGATCCAAATACCAATAATCGACTCACTTTATTATTGATCAGCGCGCACTGAGGTCTGTTGTTTCACCGGGTCGATGGACACCGTGCACGCGCAACGATCACGATGGCCTGAAGTGAAACTGCAGATTGCTCGTGCACGTGGCTCAGAGCACAGAATCCACGATTCTTGCCGAAGCGGCCCGAGCACCGCCGAACTCAATGGGTCCAGAAACCCGACAGGAGCCGAAACTCCCGAGCTGCTTCCCCGCTGAAGTGTGTTTGTGTCGGGGTGAGGAGGACGGAGGAGGACGGAGGAGGACGACATTCATGACTTGTATACATGTGTTCTGCTTTTAAAAGGTGATTTCCAGCACCCATCACTCCTGAGCTCCTCCCAGTCCTCACAGGGGGTTTTATTATTCCGGATCCGAGGCGTGAGAAAGGTAAGATGCTCCTCACCATCCAACACTTATACACGAACAGCTGGTTTCCTCTGCTCGGTGTTCGGCTCCCGGGGACACACGGGGACACACGGGGACACACGGGGACACACGGGGGGACACACGGGGACACACGGGGTTAAATCCTGCAGTTTCCCCTCTCTGTGTTTAATGGAGCTACTCAGAGGCTCAGGCGGATTCAGGGCGTGTTACCCGGCAACGAGGCGAGGGTGGGATGCTGGAAGCTGGAGGCTGGAAGCTGGAGGCTGGAGGGCAGCGTCCTCAGGCGGGATCACAATGAACGGTCCCCTCACATGTAACACGGGCTCAGCTGTAGGATCCCCCCCCCAACAGGAGCCCAATAGATAATACATTATAAGCCTCCTCTTCTCTGCCAGTCTTTGGGGTTAAATCTGTATTTTCTCTCATCTTTATTGTAAACCCCATGCATGCTCACAGATATGACCGTATAATAACGATATAACTGATGATTAACGATGTGATAATAATGTTTGTGGATGCTGTTCAGCCTGTGGTGCAGGATCAGGTCATACATTGGGGATATACCCGCAGATTAAGGGGGGTTTTCTGGTCCATCCCCGTGGAAATGGTTACGCAATCTCCTGGCACACGTCCACGCTGCTGAGTGCATTGGACGTGTGCAATGAGGAGCAATAACTGTTCTGGAGGTTTTAAGGCAATAAAGTAAAAAACATGCATTTTTGTTCGATAGGAAATCTCAGTCTTTAGAACGGCTGCAGTTTGATCCCAACACTTTGATTCCTGCACATTTTTCATTTCATGGCATCATGTCTGACTGACCCTCTTTCTTTCTTCATTCAACTCTCCTCCTCCTCCTCCTCCTCTTCCTCCTCCTCCTCCTCCTCCTCACCCCCACCTCTCGTTTTCCTCCATCTTCCATCCGGACATCCCCAGCTGCAACGGGACAGCCCCCATTCACGGTGACACACCCTTGGTTGCACCAGCAGCTGCCTGCGTAACGGGTGAGGAGGGGGCGAAAGAAAGGGAGAGGGATGAAATGGAGGTGGAGGAGCGGGGCGGATGCAGAAGAGGAGAGTGTAGGGGGGGGGGGGGGGGGCTTGGGCAGGTCTCCAGAGAGGGGACCCACTTTTAAGATCATCTTTAGATTTAAGATTGTAGCATTGAGTTTACTACTTTTGTTCCAGTGGTTAAAAGAATGAATGAACAGTCACGTGATGAATGAGGGAAATCTGGCAGATGACGTCTGAAGCAGAGATGTTTATTCTTGACACAGGGATGAAGCTGCTGAGCCGTACAGAGAGTGAACAAGGTAACACTTGTATTCCCACCGTCTGAGCTGGACACAGGACGACCTACAAGATCATCTACAGCTCCACGTCCCCGTCGTCACGTGGAGCTGGAGATGATCTTGTAGGTCGTCCTGTGTTAGAGAGGCCCAGAAATAAGAAGTCGTGTACTGAGTGAAAAGGAATAAATCTAAATTAACAAAATACACCTAAACCATAACGATTCCATAACAGGCAAAACATCTGCAGTAGAACATCAGGACCAAAGCTCCGGGCAATGAGAGAGAAAGCTCGTGAAATAAACCATCATATCCACTGTGGGCGGTGGTTATTGAATATAACGGCAGCACACGCCCAGTATATCAGTCTGATTGACCCTAATAGGATTTAAAATAAAGACAAAGGCAGAACAGGACAGACAAAGACGAGAATGTCCCAATAGAGGGAAACAGTTTCCTAATATTCAATCAAGCAGCTTCATAGATTTTAGACCCTTAAATATGTGTGATTTCTTTTCCAACATTATTGCCTCGGGGGAAATTGGTGAAAATGTAAAAAAGAAAACGCCCCTCACAATATTACAGAGTGAAAATCTGGACTTCTGGGTTTTCCCTCTTAATCGAATCCACACCAGAATTCAATAGGTTCTTTCTTGACCCATGTTCTACCCGTTCATCAAGTTTCAACAGAATCGGTTGTGTAGTTTTTTGTCATAATCCTGCTCGAAGACGAACAGCGCTGAAGACATAACCTCGAGCCAGAGAGAAGCAGAAAGATGAGAGAGACGATTGTAACAGGAGGAGGATGGAGGCGTATTGTTCCTCCCCCCTGAGCTGCGTGGGAGAGGAGAGACGGGGGAGAGGAGTCAGTCAGGATGGATGATAATAATAATAATAATGATAATAATACATTTGATTTCACAGCACTCAAGGTCACCTTACAGGGCAGAGATAAAAACAGAACCAAGAAAAATCAATATATCTAAATAAACAATAAAATGAACAGTGAATAAAACATTTTGGAGGTCGGCCAACCGGAAAAAAACAATCAGACTGAATGGGCCAGTTTAAAAAGACGGGTTTTGAGACAGGATTTGAAAATGGAGTCAATGCTACGGATGTCTGGTGGGAGGGAGTTCCAGGGGCGGGGAGCCGAGCGGCTGATGGCTCCAGATCCCACGGGGGTCCAGCTGGCAGGTGGTACCGTGAGATGGAAGGAGAACACCTGAGAGGGCAGGAGGGTGCGTGGACGTGCAGGAGAGCTGAGCCCCGACTCAAAACGGGCTGATGTCATGTAAAAGCTCCTCGCCTCTCAAGATGAAGCTGCTGGACGTGTCACCACCTTCGCCCCGTCCAGCTCGACTGGTGTAATTGGTCATAATGGGAGACAGGGGGGGCAGTGACCCCATTGACCCTCAGTCAAAGGACAGCAGTGACATCTCAGGCTTCTTATGGCTTTTTAATGTTTGTAAAAGCAGGGACACCGGAACACTGGCCGTCCGTTTATAGAAAGAGATTCAGCCTGGAACCAGGACGACCGGCTACGAGATGAATCAAGACCATGAAACATTTGATTCGGAGCAGAAACATATTGAAAATGGAAAAATAAAAATGATTTTAAGAGTGAGGGAACTACACATCCCACAAACCATTGTGACCCATCGATATCCAACAACTTCCAGCTGCTTGTTCTTGAATTTAACCTTGTTGTTGATGTAGTGTTGTGATATATTGGAGTGTGTGTCTCGTATGCTTGTATATATCATTTCATAGTGTGTATGGTGTTTAGCTTATCGCTGAACGATAAAGGGCTCATTGTCGGGTAAAGAAAACATTAATTTGTACAATTTAGATGAAACACACTAGTGAAAACATCACTAGGATTATTTTTAATTCGATTTCCAATAGATCACTTTTATGTGGCGCTGAATGACGGGAGGAAGAATGTTTTCAACATGTGACAGCCTACAGGGGATTGCAGCCACCTCTCATTTACCATGAATCAAGCCTGAGATTCATATCTTTGCGCTGCCTGAGCACTCACACAGGCAGCGAGCTAATGGCTCTGTGGAACACTAAAGGATCAAACCTGCCTCACGAAAATATGGTGTGATTACCGTCTTCCGCTAAAGGACTAAGAGGCTCTTGAGCGATTTTCCTGCCCACATTACTGTTGGTGCGTCATTTCCTAAGTGACTTTGTGTCACAGAGAAAGTAGATGGGCTTTCTCCTTGTACTTTTTTCTCAAACAGCACTCTAATCTCTTATCCCAAGATCTGTCAGAGTCTATAGAGTCCGTGCTTCGCTGTATTTCATAATGCTGCCCTCACGGATGCAAACTAAATGCTATATATCAATTTTTCTTTATTCTATTTTGTTTAATTACTTTTTTCTTTTCTTTCTAACATGTTCTTATGTGTCTGAAAATCAACTCTCTTTTCACTTGAATTACATTTTTGAATGTTTTTATATTTATCTTTATTGTAAAGCACTTTGAGCTGCATTTGCATTTGAGGCGCTGTACAAATAAACTTTACTAATATCATTGGCAACACACGAACTCATGACCCTGAACCAAACCAATGATATGTGTGATAGTATTAAATTAGCATGTGCAAGAAAACACAAGAATACAAACTTTAAGTTTTGTCGCAGAGAAAAGCACAAACGATGACCTGAGAAATAACTTCTAGAGAAAATGTACGTGTGTAAAATATTATTTTGCGTAATGAGATTGTGACCATATTTACCACAACTTAATCCTGAAGCAACATCCAATACTTTGGGGCGTCCGGTGCAGATAACGGCACCAAGATCCAGCTTCTGTTCGTCGCACACTGTTTACATTCGGATGGTTTTCTCCACACAAAACACCAGCAGTGATGCTTTTTGTTGTTGTTTATGTCCAGTCAACATCTTGGCTAATCTCTATGAACAGCTACCGGCATTCGAGTGCAGATCAATCAAACAGCCGATAGTCGATGTGTTCGGGTCAATGTGTTCTGCCTCTTTGGCTCTGCACTGTTTACCCGTGGGAAACCAAAGCCTGCTGGTCAAAGTGGGAACGGAAACCAGAAGCTTCCAGTCTCTGGTGTCCCTCATTAAAGATTCTGTTTCTTCACATGAAGAATCCGTTTGTAGAGATTAACTGCAATCCGACTGGTTGATGGATTCAACAAACACAAGGTAGTAATTATAATGGAACAATGAACTGAACACTAATTTACATATTTGCCTGACTTACCTATAAGTTAACCTCTTTCAAAGAAGTATTATTGGTCCTTTTCTTTTTGAACCTTGATTTCTTTGCACCTAACAATCCTGTGTTTCTTTTTGCAGAGAACGACCATCCAAGATGAAAGTAATCAGCGCGGCAGTGCTTAGCGCCGTGTTCTGCACGGGTAAGCACAAACACAACCAGGCCTCCGGGAGCAGGTCGGATAAATGAACAGCACAAACAGACTTAACGTAGACACTGTGAGAACGTCATGAAAGAAACAAACTTATTCTGTGATCTGTTTAATTTCCTCTTATTTGCTTTGTTTCCTTTTGTTATGAGGCGTCAGATCGTATTTACATCCGGTTTATATTTAGCTATGTGATACATTTACATTTCAATCGTTTTTGTGCTTTTGGGAGAAGTTGTGTGTTTTTCACTCCGAACAAAGGGACCCTGGTCTTTGTTCAAATCAAGAGACGACTAAGAAAAGATGTATTTTAAAATATACTTCTCTTTATCTTTTCTTTCGCAGTTGTGTCAGCGTCGGTGAAAGGTAAAGTCTCTCGTTCGTTGGGGCGAGCGGTGCATGACTGAGAGTGTGTTATGAGAATGAACAGGTTGCATGAGAAAGGACACATTGAGGGTGGGATCAAATTAAATATGGGCAGAGAGAGTAAATAAGAAATCAAAGATTATCTGTCATAGGTGATCATATGTGGGGACGTTTCGCCTGGTGGGTAGTGACATACTCAGTTTTGTTTGTATGAAAATTGCTATTTAACTAAAGTCAGATTGATTGAAGATAATATTGATTGCTTCCACCAGTCAAAGAGGAACGCAGGACAGCGTTCTTTGGGGAGGACATTCACATGGATGTCCCGCCTGGAAACGCTGGAGAGGTCGTGTTCAA
Source organism: Reinhardtius hippoglossoides (assembly GCA_006182925.3). Lineage (NCBI taxonomy): Eukaryota > Metazoa > Chordata > Actinopteri > Pleuronectiformes > Pleuronectidae > Reinhardtius > Reinhardtius hippoglossoides. Next base: position 1,745,086 of record CM031686.1, read on the forward strand.
ACCCAGGACCAATCAGTCCTCTGAGGTGGTTCTGATGCGAAGCGGAAAGGTGGTGAACCCACGGGCCGCCTCAACCTCCCGGGCCACCTGGTGCTGGACGACGTACAGGAGGAGGACGAGGGCGTGTACGTCATCAAGAACAGCAACAACAACAACACAGTGAAGCAGCTCGTCCTCACGGTTCGGGGTAAGGCGTCCGCCGAGCGGGACAAAGTGTTAACCAGCCTCCAAATTGACTTCATGTTTTCGGGAGCTATCAAGTCGTCCATCTTTACACACATGTACATAGATACAGTCTATGAATAAAACAATGATTCTGTTAAATTCTGAAGATGAGTTTAAGTTAAGGAATCATACAACCACCCCTGAATCTCCGTCACCGTTGATGCTTAACAGCAGAATTGATTTGTACTCAGTGATTTTCAACGCATCACGACAAGGTCACAGCTTCTGTCACAAAGATCCTGCTTCTGCCTTTGTTAACTTTTCCTCTCGTTTTGTCGAATCAGACTGCGCCTTGGAGCAAGTGGTAAAGTACGGAGAAACCTTCTCCATCCACCTCAACCACGTCGAAGGCCCCATCACCCTGGAGTTCAGGTACTGTCTCTGAATTGGTTTTAGTTAGTAAGGGATAGCAAATTCAATATTTCAGAAATTGGTCTTATCACGGCTGCAAGACTCAAAATGCTAAACTGGAAAAATCCTATATGGCCAAAGAATGGGTTAATGAAATGATAGAGACCTCATCATATGAAAACATGTCGGGGTAAATAATACACCTGCTCTGACAAACTAACTACACCCGTTCTCTTCAATACATGACAAGGCCCAGTCTGATTCAGGCCAATCAAACCGAGATACATCAAACCACAGAGCCTCCGCCCGTGGTGCTGTACAACCAGACGGCGGTGTCAGCCGAGGAATACGTGGGCCGCCTCAGTGTGTCGGAGAAACTGGTGACGCTGCACTTGGTCCGGATGACGGACGAGGGGAGCTTCACAGTACTGGACCATGAGGGCAAAATCAGGAGGAGGAACTGTCTTAATGTCAGAGGTGAGCAGTGATCTGGTGCTCTGCTGCTTTAGGCTTAAATGACAGATCGATCGGTCTTGCGTGTTCGTCTCTACATGCTGGTGTAGTGTGAGTGTGTGTTAGTTGTCCCTACTCTTGTCCTCCTCTGCTTTTTGTGTTTCTCATATTCTAAATTCTCCATTTGCTCTACAGACACTGACTGCATTATTTCATTCTTGATTGAATTACCTGTAAAAATCCTTACAGCCTTAATCTCAGAAGTGGTGCTAAGGGTTTCACTAAAAATGCATCAAGAACACATGAACTTAAACTTACATAAAAAGTTTTATTATGTGTATGTTTACTTCCCATTTTGCCCTAAAATCATCACCAGCTGGAAAAGAGCGGAAGCTCACGGAGGAGAGTTTAGCCGATAAAGAGCAAAGAGGAACTGATAAACTTCAATTAATCAATCAAATTTATTTCTATAGCCTATATTCACAAATCACAATTTGTCTCATCAGGCTTAACACGGTGTGACATCCTCTGTTCTTAACCCTAAACAAGATTACCAAACCCCCCCCCCCAAAAAAAACGATGAAATGGGTAAAAAGAAGGTAGAAACCTCAGAGAGCCACATGTGAGGATCCCTCTCCCAGGACGGACAGAAGTGCAATAGATTTCACGTGTAATGGAGAACATCGTCTTCATAGCTAGGCTACCTGGCTAACCACGCTATTTACAGACACTAAAAGCTATCAAAAATGCTAACAATGAACTCTACATGTTGCTTTGATCTCTATTGCTGCATTGTTGTCTGTGTCCGCTTTAAACTCTATTGTGGCCTTTGATAGCTCTTGCTCTTTGAAAAGAGCATTACTCATTGGGTTGCCACACACCAACAGAAAGATATAAGAAAAAGAAGAAGAGAGGTAAAGTGTTTACTCAGAAGAAGTAGAATGTTCCAGGCTACAACTACCTGTCCCCAGCCGAAATCCAAGGAAGAGGCAGCAACTCCCTGGCTCCAAATGGAAACTAAGGACTCGATTGTAACTACCTTGCTTCAGCCCAAATCAAAGGACCAGACGATAACCCCCTGGCTCCAAATGAAAAACAAGGAGCAGGCGGTAACTCCCTGGCTCCAGCCGAAAGCCAAGGAGTGGTCGGTAACCCCCTGGCTCCAGCCGAAAGCAAGGAGTGGTCGGTAACCCCCGGTCCCCAGCCAAAAGTCAAGGTCCAGGCAGTAACTCCCTGTCCCCAGCCAAAAGTCAAGGTCCAGGTGATAACCCCCCGGTTTCGAATGAATAAAGTGGAGCGTGCCGTACCTCCCTGTGCCCAGCCAAAAACCATGGACCCTGTGACAGAACATAAGGACCAGACGGCAACTCCCTGGCTCCAAATGAGCACTAAGGACTGTATTGTAACTACCTTACTTAAGCCAAAAGCCAAGGACCAGGCGATAACCCGCTGGTTCCAAATGAAAAAAATGGAGAGGGCGGTAACTCCCTGGCTCCAGGTGAAAGCCAAGGACCAGGCAGGATCTCCCTGCCCCCCGCCGAAAACCAAGGACGGGTGGCAACTCCCGGTGCCCAGCCGAAAACTAAGAACCGGGCGGTAACTCCCTGACTCCAAATGAAAATGTAGGACTTGTCTGGAGTGTTGATGTTTTTGTTGACCTCTACCATTAACCCTCTAAAAGTTAACATTCCCAACATGTTTGGTCAAAGTAATTCTTTGCACAGGGACACACATTCTTGTTACCCAATGTTTATTCCTTTTATTAAATAGTTTTCTCTAAAAATAAAGTTTCAATACAGTTTTTTCACTTATATTGGTTTCATCATTTATCCAACACGTTAAAGAAATTACATGCATGGTGGCAGTTTTCTTTCTGAAACTGTAAAAGTCACCTGTAGTTATTGAGCCATGGCAAATAAAGACCTGCTGCTGGACTCGGTCCACAGAACCCGAATAAAGACCTGCTGCTGGACTCGGTCCACAGAACCTGAATAAAGACCTGCTGCTGGACTCGGTCCACAGAACCCGAATAAAGACCTGCTGCTGGACTCGGTCCACAGAACCTGAATAAAGACCTGCTGCTGCACAAAGAGCTGTTCACCTGTTTATTCAAAGTTCTGTGAAGCTCTACCCAGTACACAGAACCTGGCTGTTGACCACTGCTGACGTCGACTGACTGAAAGCCGCTGTTCCGCCCCCCCTGTCTGAATTGCACCAAATTGGACCCTGCTCTTCCTCTGGCCATTTACCAAACACATGCCAAGTGTGAAGCTGACAACGAGATATACGAGATCTGTGTTCCAGAAGGACACATCAGTATTTGTGGAATTAGGTAGATTAAATAAAGCTGCCTGAGATTGACCAATACATGTTTCACATTGTTGAACATGTGTCTAATCACAATCAGTTTGAAAAAAGTAAATTTGGAACGGTTATAACAAGCAAACGGCCCCCATTCGTGGGATTGTCCTCCACAGAGCACCAGGACTTCATGCGCCTCTCCTACGGAGGAAACCTAAAGATGAAACTCTACCTGCACCACTCCAACGTTAACATCGTCTACAAGCCCAAATCAGACAATAAGGACCGAGTCATCCTGGACCAGGGGGTTCTGATGATGCCCTAGACCCGCTGCTGGAGGGCAGGCTGAGTGTGAAGGGCTCGGAGCTCTCTGTGAAGAAGGTCCATATGGCAGACGCGGGTGTCTTCAAAGTGACAGACCTCGCCGGGTTTCCTGTGGCTAACATCTACATAGAAGTAAAGGGTAAGAAAAAAGACCTGTAATGGATTTAGTTCTGAAGTTTCTTTGTTATGAGCAAACACATTTCCTAATGTAAAGTGCCTCTGGGGTGTGGATTGTGTTTCTGAAAGGGTTGATGTGAGTGAGATAATATGACCACTGTTATTAAGTATTTATGCAGAGAGGCTGATACATCCTGTGCCAACCAAAGCTTATGTGCAAACAAAATTGAGCCTTTCATATTATGGTCTGTCTTTATTTGATCACAGTTGTGTTTCTCTATTTTGTCATTCATTATCTGTTAATACACCAGGCTCCACTTATGAGCACCTGCAGGAGGAGATAACGTTATTGATGTTTTTATTAAGTTAAGATGAAGTTACTAACTAATACATCACATTACACTTCATAAGATCTGCTTGTAACTATATAAGATAGTTTTTTAATTAAACTAGTGCTGTAAAACTCTGTTTCAGACGTCTGTTAAGCAGTTGACTGAAGACTGGAGGCTTGTTTATTCAAATCTAATTAATATTAATGTATCACGTGTGTCCAGAACTGCACCAAACTCGACACTGCACTTCCTCGGCCCAGTTACAACACACATGGCAAGTGTGAAGCGGTTAAGATGAACAGTTCTCCAGATATGCCACAGCAAGACAGACAGAGACGTCTGGAATCTGTGGATACGTACATGCATCCTAAAATGACTTCAATTTAAAATAACTGATGCTACAAATATCCAAAGCGACTATTTATATTTCATTTTAAAGTGTCAGCCAGTGTTTATGTGGATATCAACCAACTGCTTTCTAGAAGAGGCAGCGATGAAAGATGAGTCGCTGCACAGCAAAGTCAGTGTACTCCTAATGGAGGCCTTCCCCGGCTATTAGAGAAAGGCTTAATATTTCTCTTTCCTGTCCTCGTCTCGCTCTCAGCCTACAAGCTGCCGCCCCTGACTGTGGCCATCCTCTGCATGCTGTGTCTGATCGCCTTCATGCTGCTGGTGTGCCTGCTGTCCTGCCTCTACAAAGTGCACAAGAGGAACCAAAAGAACAAAAAGCTCATGCTAATCGCGCAGCAGGCTGGCAAGGGCGACGGGGACGCTTTCAGACAGGTAACACCCACCAAGTGCAATTACCATCATTCTGCATTTCTCTGTGACGGGGGGGGAGAGCCTCTCACTGCTTGTGATGGGGTGAAAGTGAGGTGTGTGTTTCTGAGGCTGTTTTCAGGCACAAAATTGGGTGGGTGTGTGTCTGTGTGTGTCTGTGTGTGTGTGTTGTTTAGGAGAGGATTAAAAGGTGGGGGCTGACTTCCTCCTTTGCAAGACATGGCAAACACGGTTACTGCCAAAACAAAGACATCCAAATGGCGGAGGCCAGTTCAGGGAAACATCCTGTTTTGCTTCCAGGTCTCCTGATTACTTCCACAGAGCCCAGCATGTCTGTCACATCTTCTACTTGCTGTTTCAGAGTTTTCAGAGTGCCGTCCTCACTCAGTCAATTGTGAATGAATCTATGAAGTTATGAATGGATTGTGAGGGTTCACTGAGGAAGTGCTGAGCCCACAGGAACAAAATAACAAAACATTGATCGCTTTCTAGTTGGCCATTTAAAAACTGCAGCTCCTTCTTCATTCAGCTGCTCGATACTGGCTGATGAACTGACTGATTGGATGATTTAGAGGAGTTGACAGTTTACCCCTCTGTCAACGCAACCATCCATCAAGCAACCCCAGTTGGGGATTTGTTATCCAACTGAATTTATGGAGCAATTAGAAACTGATGACTCCCCTGTAGAGGACACCACCATAACGCTCAGGTATTGATTTCTCTACCGAGGGAAAGGAGTTCAATACAACACGAAGCGGCACAAGAAATATGTCTGGATCAATTGTGTAAGAGTTTCATAAAAATAAAAAACCTCGGCTGTCAGAGTGAAGAATAATCACATCATAGTCACATCGCATCACGAAAGTTTATTTAGCATTTTGATGTCATGAAAACAAGTGGGCCTAATTTGGACTTCTAATTTAAACAAACTCAATTATCTAGTGTTCCAGTTCTAAAGCGATGACTGACTGCGTTACTGGATCATTAGAGATCGCCGAGCGGACAGTTAACCCCTTCCAACCAAAGCACTCTCATTAGAAGATTGTTTAATCTGATTGAATTTAAGAACCAATTAAAAACCCACAGCAGTCACATGACTCCCTCACTGTGAAAAAGCCCAAAGAGACTTATCGCTTTGCAGAAATTATTAGTGATTACTATTGATCTCTTTTTAGCGACTTCCAAATCTCCTCCGCGACTGAATAACCGGCTTAAAATCATATTCTGTGAACTAGTCTTAAGATGGAGTAGTCAAAGAAATATAATTGAGGCTTGATATTTTTCATTTTAACAACAAAGCTTTATCATAAATAACTATAAATAAAAAAACGCAAATGCTAATGACGAGTTTCGAGCAGTGTATCAGTGTAGACCGATGCTGACCATTTTCTGACCAGTACTTGTCTGTGAAGTCACATTACTGTTGTTCCCTGTGTTTCTCTGAAATGATAAATGTTTGTCATCTTTCAATTTCACAACTGTGGAGTGATTCAAAATACTGCTGTGGGAATGAGGCCTCACAGCTCAGTGATGATCGGTGGCCCAGATAACGCTGTTGCCTGTGCGTTACGTTTCTCCCTCTTGCTTTAAGGAGCCTCAAACGGAGCCGCTTCCTGGTGAGAGTTGTGTTCCTGCCTCTTTTCCCCCGATCCTCCCTCTTTATTTGGTGTGTGGAGAAATGTGCTGCGTTTGTGGCAAATAAGTTCCTTGATCAACTTGTCGTTTGTGACAAGATCATTGGTGACAGTTTCAGAAACGTGTTCTCAGTATTTTTCTAAACTCTGGTGCTTGTAGTTGATAGAAATGAATCAAGGATATTGAGCAGCGCCACATTAGAAACATCCTGGACACGGAGGAGAAACCGCTGACAATGAACAAGCAGAAGTTGATCAGAAACTTACTTCAAGTGAATCTGGCCCCGTGACTTGGGACAAACTGTGTCTGTGATCCTGACAGACTTCTGAATGATCACGTGGCCGAGCTGTGGTGGAGTGTTAATGTAGGATACAAGTTTATACTGTGTTATGTTGTTTTAAAGGAGACATATGACGCACTAATGTGTTGTATAGTTTATTGTGGTAAAGGGAGCTCCTCCCCCCCCCACAGAAAAGAATATGTCTCCTTAAGTGCCAGAAGGTCAAATGACTCCAGCTTCAGTTATTTTAAAGTATTTTACAATAAGAATGTTAGTATTTTCCACATTAAAACAATTGAGAACAATGGTAATAAATTAAGTTTCCACATTATATTCAAATGAATGGACACTAATGGTCAACTAATGAAAATAATTGTTAGTCCGTGTATCTGTAAATGGACAAAACACCAATACTTGTTTGCTTTATGATATAAAAGATCCATATCAGTGTTTAAGTTGGTTCTTCTTCTTCTCTGTTCGGTCTGTTAGCGGCTGGCATTAGTCTTCTTCCATTTATAGGCTGGAGCATAATTGTAAACACTATTTTGCTTTGATGAGCTCGGTCAGGTGTGAGAACTGTCTCTCAGGAATCAAGATGCAGCTTTGACCAAGGTCCGGGTGCAAGCTGACGAATAAATGTCCCTTTTAACAAGTCATTTAATCCAGTATTTACTCTCACGTGTGTTAGAAACAAGTGAAAACCTCAGCTGCTTCTGCTTGACGACATTCCATCACAAGAAAGGAGCTCAGTTCTTTTCACTTGCTTTAAGAAAATTAGATTTTAAACCTCAGCAAAGAGACTAAATGACCTGTTGAGATGGTGTGTGTGACTTCAGCTGAGTACTTACAGCTGAGACAGTCACACTAACACGTGGCTCTTTCTCTGCAACATCAGTGAAATATCTGTGCTGCTCATTTTCTCTCAGGAGCTCTGCAGTTACACATTGTGATAACTGAGGACATCAGAGCTTCATGCAGTAGCCTGCAGCGATTCAGCGAGCTAAGCACATATTTCTTAAATGGGTGTTTTATTGTGTGGTGTGAATTTTAAGGTAAATATCTGCTGGTGTGTGTGGGTATCTGCGCTGGCTTCATGTGTGCTGTAGGGGGCAGTAGTGATTAACCTGTTTGAACAGGTGATTTATTCTCAGCTGTTTCCTTGTGAATTCTAATCAACTGCGAGCCCAGTAAGTCTGTGGGTGTGTTGTCAGTGTTTGTTATGTCTGTGTCTAGTTTATGTGCATTAAATGTTGTGTGTCTGTGTTATAGTCTTTAAGTAATGTGAATAAATCGATAAACATGTGACCTGACATTAAAACGCTCCCACTATGGCGTGCTTTTTTACATTTATTCCCATTTATTGTCGCTAGTTACCAAAATACAGCATAACTCACATTTTAGTGACTAATCACGATTCTTCCAGCTCTTAGCTTTAGCAGTTAGCAGTTAGCAGTTAGCAGTTATTAATTATTAGCACAGGCCACAGATTGAACTTTATTTTTCTGGCTATTCACAACTATTCGTTCCAGAATATATATTCTGTTTCTATATAAATCCAGGCTCCCCAAAGTGAAGCCAAATTGTCTCGATCCCCCCCTGGTGGCTTGCTGCAGTATAGGTCATAAACCCCTCCTCCTCCATGTTAGCAGATGGAACATGGACCAAACTAAAAAGTCAGAGTACACGTTAAATAATGTTTTCTCTCTCTAGTCACCATAAGTTATAAGTTATTTAGTTTTCTGGTAAAAACACTGGAAGATTTGTCACTTTAAATAAAAACCATGTGAGTTTTCATTACCACTGATCAATGTGGGATAAATGTTGAAGCAGCAGTTCTTACATGTCTCACTCGTTGTATGTGTCTGTGTGTTATTGTGTTAGAAATGTGTGCGGATGTATTTTTAGGTACTTATACTGCAATGTGTGTGTGTGTGTGTGTGTGTGGACTAAGGTTGAGATGACGGCAGCTGCCCTTGGAGTCGCTCTGATATGTTATGGATTTCCTGCAAGATCTGAGAACACACATACAACACATCTGAGCTGATGTCGGCGACCGGGACATAACCTGAGAGGCTGACATGAAGCTCAAATCAATCCTCCCTCTCTCTGTCTCTTTATCTTCACATCTCTCCACCTCCTGCCTCTTTTCTCGGTGCATCTTTATCAGCTGCCTCACGTCTTCTCTCTCTGTCGCTCAATCGTTCACTTTTAAGTCTCCTGTGTGTCACACTCTGGCATTTTTCTTCCTCACACTCCGTCTCTTTGTTTTCACTCCTGTCTCGTTGTTCATACTTGTCACTCTCTCCTCCTCCTTCCCTCATCCTTACTCACATCTATTCATCCTCCTCTCCTCATCCCTCCCTGCATACCTTCATCCTCCTCTCCTCATCCCTACCTGCATACCTTCATCCTCCTCTCCTCATCCCTACCACATACCTTCATCCTCCTCTCCTCATCCCTACCAGCATACCTTCATCCTCCTCTCCTCATCCCTACCAGCATACCTTCATCCTCCTCTCCTCATCCCTACCTGCATACCTTCATCCTCCTCTCCTCATCCCTATCCACATCCCTTCATCCTACATTTCTCATACTCACATCTATTCATATTTCTTTCCTCAACCCTAACCACATCCTTTCATACTCTGCCTCAACCCTTCCTCTTTTCCTTTCCCCCCTTTACTCTTTGGACTTTCTGCCTCCATGAATCTTTCCTGCAGTTCCTCAGACCCCAGACATTTTTTGAAAGAATATAGCCCCGGCTCGGCTCTGCCTCCTCTCAACCTCCAGCCCCATTGCTCGTCTTTCAGTCATGTTATACAAGTGTCCTCTTCCATGTCTTATGTGTGTATGTAATTAAGAGCGTTCTTACCCTGTGTGTGTGTGTGTGTTTGTGTCTGTGTCCTCTCAAGAAGTGTTCATGTGTTTTTGATCAATAGTTGGATGCAGTACCACAGCTGCTGGGATGCTACACTGTTGTGGCCACATTTTGACTGTATCCTGTGTGTGTGTGTGTGTATCTGCAGGTGGTCAATGAGGTGTACACCAGGTTCACTGAGGACTCTCTGATGCAGTCCGTGTGTGAAAAGCCAACGGAGAGCACAGAGGTCACCATCAAGGTCAGTGATGAAACCGAGACGCTGATCTCCACAGCAAACAAAGTCTACTGTACCACAAGAGTGAAGCCAAATCATCTTGATCGCCCCCTTGTGGCTGGCTGCAGTATATATCATAATCCCCAGGTCATATCTCTCGTCCTATAGTTGTGATTGGTCAAGCTTGTATATTGGCTAAACCTTGATTCTGCGGCTCGCCACCTCGATCGCTGCTGCACATGATAGCATCGCCCGTACCCGAGAGATTCTAGCTTCACTTTTGAACAATGTGAGGAAGAGGAGATGCATCGTCCATCTTTATATATAATATATGAGTAAAATACATTCATATATATTAACAAGCAGGTGATTAAAAAAACATTAGTTGTTAGAGATTTGTTCTGCTGATACTTTCTGAAATGCAGGAAAACAGAAACCGGTTATAATCTGTTTTTCAATAAGATTTAACAAATGACAACATCCAACATTTGTTCACAGTGATTAACTAAAAAACCTGCCTGCTCATCAAAAAATGGCCCAGTTACAAGGATAAGTTATAAAAAATACTATGTAATGAAGATGTTGAGGTTTTTAGTGTATTTTCAGGCTCTTGAAGCGGAACACACATAGAGAGGCAAGTTACAAGTTAAAAAGCATATTTAATACAACGTCCAAACCACCGACGAATATAACAATGGACGTAGATTTCCGGGTCCGTAAAGTGAAACCTATGCGGAGTATGAGCCGGTTCTTTTATACGGCAGCATTTGATTGATGAATGAATTGCAGGTGGTTGAATATGTTGGCAGAGGATGAGAACAGAGACACACACACACACACACACACACACACACACACACACACACACACACACACACACACACACACACACACACACACACTCAGGCAGAGCATCCAAGAGCGATCCAAAAATAGTTCATAGCTCCACAAATAAATAATCCATGACCCTGACTGAAACAGAAGTTGACATATTGCACATTTGCTGAGTTGCAGTGGTGCAGTAGCTGTGCCGTTTAGAATGGAATGTAAACATCTGTATCGTTCTGTAAGTGTGACTGAAGGCATCCTGCAGATAGTAACATGGATCTCAAACAGTCAGACTCAGTGTTTGGCAGCTTTCCGTGCTCTTATGGCTCTTGGTTAGAAGCTGCTCTCTGTTTGTCGGAGATGTGACAGCCCCGGAGCGCCTCCTAGAGGGCAGCAGGTCAAACGGGCGATGTACGGCGTGGGATGGGTCTTTCATCATGTTGGCAGCTCTGCTGAGGCAGCAGGGGCTCACTAAGTTCACCACAGAGTGCAGTGAGCAGCCGATGATCTTCTGGGCGCTGTTGATGACCCTCGGAGGAGTTGTGCTGAGGGGTTGGCGGCAGAGAGGCAGTCAGTCAGCACACGCTCAGTGGAGCAGTGACAGTACTGCTAGTACTCATTGAAAGGATATATACACACGTACACAATTGAAAACACATTCAGCATTCAGCCGATAGCATTACATACACTAAGTACACTTGTTATTTTATCCATTATTCTTAATGAAATATGGTCTCATCCATAACCTCATGTATACCTTTAGATAAGATTTTCTTCCTGGGTCCTTAACAATTTGTCTCCATGTAACAAGGAACATGAGCAGTGTTGGTATGTTGGTGGAAGGTAAATCTATAAATATGATCCTAGAAACATGCGCATAAATTATTCATGTTGCTTTTTCACTGACCTCAATTTTTACCACTTCTTCTCCTTCCCTTCCTCCGTCCTACCCCACCTCCCTCCTCCATCTCCTCTCTGTTCTTGTTCTACCCTTTAATTTCCATCTCCCCCACCTCCATTTCTGTCTTCTCTGTGTTTCTGTCTTTCCGTTCACCTCACTTTACAATCGCCTTCTCCTCCATCTTCTTCTTGTTTTCTCTTTGAATCTTGCTGTGTGTCCTTCCTTTTCTTAATTCACTTTCCCTTTTCTTTTCATCTTCTTTGACCTTCACCTCTTCTCCGGTCCTATCTTCTCCTCTTTCCCTTCCACTTTTATCATAGGGCCTTGAGGTGTCTAAACCAGGCCGCTACCAGGCTCTTACCTCAGAAAACTTTCAGGAGATGAGCGACTCTGGAGTGGAGTTCTCCATCTCCGGTCTCCCACTAGACAGCGACACTGATGCCGGGATGACCTACGCCTCCCACAAACCCCTCCTGAGCGCCATCTCTCCGACAGCCATGACCAGTGGAGTTCAGTCAGACAGCCAGGAGGCCACTGCCGTCCCTGATGGCGACCTCAGTGCCAACCGGACCCCTGACTCTGCCATGAGCGCAAGCCCTGCGTCCAATCCTCGCTCAATTGCAGCAGCGACCCCTGATGGCAGCCTGTGTGGTCCTGCATCGCCGGGACCAGCCTCCAGGGGCACTGCTGGGTCAGATTCAGCCAAGACAGAGGAAGGGGCTGAAAACGGAGAAGTTGGGCAGAAAGAGGAATCAGCTCAGAGCACCTAGAGGATCGACCACAATGTTTTTTAATCTCTTCATCATATCTCCTCATACAGTAATGACATCCACTTCTGGCTCTATCATATAACCACCACCACCACGTCCTTGATCACTGCACTGAAAACATCACAAAATATATCCATCACTTAGATCTGGATGTCAGTGCAGCCCAGGATAAAAATAATAAAAAGACAGTTGCAAAAAAAACAACCATTGCAAAATGAAATGCACTATGCACTGAAAAATTAGATGCAAAAGGTAAACCTACTGTAAGCTCTATCAGAAGAAGAACAGAGCAATTTTGTGCACATGGAAAATGCATGCATTTAAATGAAACATTAGAGTAGATACCATAGTTGAGATCTGCAGGACAATGCTGATGTTAGAGTAGAGTGACTGCATGCAAACCTGAACGGACTAAAGAAGCACAGGCTCCGAAAGAAGTTGATGTGAAGATCGTAAAACACTCAGCACTTTTAGGAAAACACCTAATTAGGATCAAATGATCGAAAAGGTTGTCAGAAAAAATGAAGGGGAGTTTGTCAGGTTGACGGCACAAAGCATTCCCCCCCCCCCCCCCCCCCCCCCCCGTTAGAGGCAAATCTGAATGTGTTGCCTCCGACTGTACTTTTGTCTGCTCTCACTTGAAGCTGCCGTGATTGCATTTTTAAGACATAATCTAAAAAGAACAGTGGAAACATCCACCACATCTCACTCACACTAATGATGACGTGCCAGAGAAAACCCCCAGAGGAACGACAGCAAACTGTAGAAACGAGACCTCGTACGTTTTTATTTCTTCATCCCGATGGAGTTGTCACAAACCCTGTCAGAGCACAGCAGAACTGGGGGAGGGACACTCCCAGGACTTTTGGAACAGTTCTTGAGAGCGTAATTGGATTCTTGGCCTCTTTGCAGAGGGACAGATTCACGGACACCTTTATATTTAGAGTGAGGAGCGGTGATAAAAGAGACGACAGTGATGGAGCAGGGTGCCGTTCCGGGGAACTGATAATGGCTTGCATGATTTAAAGCCTCCTATTTTCATCTCGGCCCCCATCCATCGCAGCGGAGCTCTGATTATTGTTGCCTGGTTGTTTTCCAAAATGAAGAAGACTGGGAGGACGGATCAATCTGTGATAACGACGCAGCCTACAGAGCTCTGACAGAATGAGGTGGGTGCAGTGTGTGCGCTGGGGGAGTTTCTTACAAAGCCAACCAACCATATTTTACATTCAGTGCACTGCATGGAGACATGAGTTCATTCAGCCAATGAAATATAGAAAATGAAAAAGAGGAGGACATTACCAGAGCATATAAATCCTGAGCTGATGGTTAAAGTAATATCAATAACTCATAAAGGCTACTCCACACTTTTACTCACGGTGCTCTATGAATCAAACCCCTTCATTTAATTCACCCACACATATTACTATTGACTGTAGCAGCAGTAATATATGTCATGTGTATACTATAGAAAGGTCACATGTTTACAACCAGCTCAGTTTAAAGGAGACATATTCTGCTCGTATTCAGGTTCATAAGTTAATTTGTGTTATTGCTTGAAATTGTTTACAAGCTCCAATCTTAAGAGAACACACTTTGCATAACTTTAACATTTACAAAAAACAACTATATAAACACATTAGAGGAGAGAAACACTGAAGAGGCATCATGTGTCTCTTTTAAATGTTTTCAGCTACCGATCAGGTCATGCTGCATATTTGTTAATTCAATCCCTGGGCTACAGCTACACTACTACAGTAGGTTTTCATTTGAAAACGCATCAACTCTTTGGGTTAGGGAGAAATTTGGAAGCGACGCTGACCCTGTTTTAGTTTGAAAAATTCCGTGGCTAGATTTAGTCTGGACGGGCAGAAACGGAGATGTTTGGAATCGATGACGTAGACACTCAGTGCTGATTGGGTCTTTTCTGTCACGACGTAGCATTTGCTGATTCATTAGAAAACAATTGCTATCAGTTTTGGCTGTAAAACGCAACATAGATAATCAATTACACGCGTTGCTGATGCTGTTGTCATTGCTTACCATTGCAGCAAGTAGCAACCACATGCTATATGCGATATGCTTTCTCAGTCACGTTAGTATGGACGGGGACTAAAACTGATTCAGAGCCAAAACGCTTGTGTGGACGGAGATCGTTAAATGAAAACGTAGTAGTATGGATGAAGCCTTGGATAAAATCAGTAGTCCTGCCTTTTTTGTTTCGCTTGCTTTTCGAGGAGCTGCTGTTTACCCAAGGAGATTTGGGTAAATCTGCACATTCACCTGCTGACCGAACTACAAGAGAAAGATTCTGTTGGAAAGTAAAGAAGGAAAAGACACAAGTGACGGACCAAAGAAGTGCAGATGAGATGAGAGAGTGGCACAAGTTCAAACATATTTAAAGAGAAGCGAGGACGGACTCAATTAAAGGAAGCTCCCACAGCTAACAACTGCTTTCGACTAATTAGTTCTCTTATCTCGCAGGAGAAGGAGCCTCGGGCTAATTCAGGTCACAGGAAGCTGATTTACACCAAAGACGTTTCACAGAACAAGAGCGAGACATCTCACGCTGCCGAAGAAACGCCGGTCAAGCACGTCCTCTCCTGCACGGGGTCAAACAGTCTGAGGTACTTACATTGAGCCCCTGCGCACTGAAAGAGCACAGCACCTTAGGGGGAAGCAGGGCGGTATCCATGGCAACATTCCTCACGTGCTTCATCCGCCGAAACACACCAAGCCTCAGTGGATTCCATCACAACGGCCGTCGATCGCATTTAGATGTCACTGTTAGCATTTAGCATTCACAGCCATTCGCAGTGTGGCTACCTCACGCTGTACATGAGTTGATGTCAATCTGGGAAGTGTGAAAGAATTACGACCTTTACCTCTGAGTTGAGCTCGTCACGCAGACACGTGTGTGATGTCTGGACAAGAAAAGTACAAGCATCGACACAGGCGATCGCAGTGTGGTGTGTAGTTTGGAGGGAGTTATTATGAGGGTGTAAAATGACTTACATGTCACTGAATTACTGATTTTATACGACAATTTTATAAGGCAGCGCTTACATGTTATACATAAATATAGACATATTCCCACAGCTGACTGTTTGTGTCAGGTTGATTTGAATAAGCGCTGATGAGAAGGTTCAATGGGCATGTGACGAGTTTATGGTCAAAGGCTTTTTATTTACATCTAAAGCAATATTAATGACAATGGCACTGAAACCTCACTAACACGCACAGGTCCGTGAGGAATCTGACAAAGCACTTCGATCACATCAATATCGGCCGCTCTTAATCATCCTTTTTTCCCACTGTTGTATATATTTAAATATATTATATGCATGTTTATAATGTGGAAACACTAATATGTTTCGTACTGCAAGGCTTATGCAAGATTTTATACAAAACGCTGCATCGATCCTTTAACCCGATGTCCACAGTAGTAGGTGAAGAACTGACACAAAGTGCTGGAGACCCCCCCCCCCCCCACCCCCCCAACCATCCCAATCTCATGTCACGTTTACATTTTGGTGAGATCCTTTCATCGAGGTTTGCCTCAGCTGCGATGTTGTATCTGTTGTCGCCTCAGATGTGTGCACGTTCTGACGTCCTGAGAAAACAGGATTTAGATCAAATAGCAGGAAACCATCAAATATCCAAGTAAAACCAAACAGAAACTGTTGAGAACAAACATCAGTGTGATAAGAACTACATAAAAGGACAGAAGCCATGTTTGAGAAACATATATTTAACATATACGTAGATTTTCTGTGTCCCATCTGCTAACAGGGAGGAGTTGGGGTTAATGGCCTATACCGCAGCAAGCCACCAGGGGGCAATTCATGTGAGAGTTAATAAAGTTTGAAAAGATGGCAACAGATTCATTTTCATAGTTAATTTACGATGTTTGTGAGATAGATATATTATAGAGGTGAGGCTGCTACGATATCTAAAAATGAAACGCACCTGGCTTTGTGAATATATCTTTCTTTTTTCAAGCAGAGATTAGATGTTTCATCCTAAAAAATACATTTTAAAACCTTGTTTGAAAGACGCTTCTTTTGGTTTTGAATTGTGACGGGTGAGGAGCGTCCTCTGGATTTCTGTCTGGCGTCTGTGGGAATAATAAAACTGTAGCTTCAGGCAATCACAGCTGATGTGAGCTCGGTGAAAGGATTTCATTTCTGTCATTCAGACCTCGCTCTGATGTTTTCTGTTTCATTCCACATCACAGCTGCTCATTCACAAAGCCTCTCAGAACAGAAGTGCTGATCCGTGTGTGGGCAGAGCAGATTTAATAAAATGTCCTTTCACTTTTGCTAGATTCGCTCGTCTGTTAATCTACTGTTCTCCGTAATTCAAAAGAAAATAATGAAAAACCATGAAACGATGTCTGCGCTGCTAATACCTTGGCTCACAATAGAAGTTTGCTTTCGCACAAAATATCAGAAGAACTGTCGAGTGCAGTTTCCGGCACATATCAATTAATTTCTATTCACTCCGATGCAAATCTGTGGCTTTTCCTGTGCTCGGTTATAATTGAATTTAGTCTTATCTATGATTCATAACGGATTCATTGAAAACCTCTGATCTCTGTCACCACGAGCGCACTCTTTGAGCACAGTATTTTATAGTAAGAGCATTTTGAAATCATGTACATATTCTCTGGACAAACTGGTCCCAGCTCAGCTGCACTTTTACTCTGGGCTATTTTGTGAACTGACATGCAATGCACCCCGTCTGCTTGAACCGTGTTTTATAATCACGCATCTGTCTCCACTGTCACACTCCCAGCACTCGAGAATGTTTTTTATAAAATGGAAAAAAAGTATTCCTAGAAATAACCAATATATACCTTTCATATAATCAGTGTGTTACTCTGGGATCAATGTACGACATCCCAAGTGCATTTGCTGGAAAATAAATATAATCGCACTTCCTTTGAATGAATGAATGAACATGCTTGATTACATTTCATGGTCAGAACTTTTTGTAGCATCACATTTAGCACCAAAATACTTACTCTGATATTATAGCCTATATCTGCTGTCCCAGTGTAAACCTAAGACGTCCTGTACCTGCAGCATGCTGACCTGTAGATTGCTTGTGGGACAGCAGGTGGATGATGATAGTTAATATAGTAATAATATGAATTGCACTTCTCTGTACAGCTGGCCTCCTGAGTGCATCCTCGTGTCGGACTCTGGTTTCCCATGATCGCCCCAACACTAGAACCACATATTAGTGGTTCAGCTTAAAGTTGAAGGAGAATACTGGTGATTTTTGTTTCTAAAGCATAACGGATGTATTTATTACCTCCGACATGCCGGTTATGTTTTCGCCCCTGTCCGTTTTTTTGTTAGGGAACACGATTATGCAAAAAACTACAGAATAAACTTTCTTAAAATCACTTTCTGTAACATTCTTTTTTTTTTAACATTTTCACCAATTTCACAGAGAATAATTAATGGATCTTGAAGAGAGAAAAATCTGGCACATACATACATTTTTTTGGCAGTTTGATTTGAATTAAGGGCCTCGTCGGAGGTCGGTTATGTTTTTCATATTTTTGTGACACTTTCTTTATGTCATACATGCAAAACTGTACCATTCTGGCTGGAAAAGAGAAAAACCATGAAATTAGGTGGAAGGATGCGACGTGGACCGAAGAAGGAACCTTTTAGCATTGTGACCTTTGTTTGCAATTTCCCTGCATGGGATTAATTAATGTATCTTAATGAATACGCTCTACTGAGTGCCATGCTATTTCTTTTGGGTTCTGCAATATAGTTGAGCTAGAAATAATAGGCTGTTTTAAACTATTTACTTCCAATAATTAATTTGAAATATCTGTTAAATGTGAAATATGAAACAAGAAGCCTCCATTTGGCTCAGTCAACATTTCTGTTTAACTTCTGCTGGAGTTTCGAAAAAAAGAATTTCAATGCACGATCTTACGCTGAGCAACTTTGTTAAGTTTGTGTTACTCTCACATTGAATGCCATGATATCTATATCAACTCAATGTGATCTACAGTTTCTGTGAAATCCCAACATTAAGAACATCCACTCTCTTCATCGTCACTTGGTTTTAGTTTTGGGAAACCGCGGCTTCAGGGTGGCTCGAGGATACATGTTGGTTTTAACCCGTGACTCAGGCGGGTGAAGTATTGTCATCGTCAATATTCCTGCTGTTGCTTTTTCAGAAAAACTTAGCTGAACTATTTTTACATTAGAAAAAAACGTCACCTTTTCACTCGATGTTGTACTTTATAGAAATATGGGTATTTTCTATAAGTCAGTAGTGTCTGTTTGATTTCTGCGATAATAAGGGTAATGAATGATAGATTAATATATTGGTGTTAGGAAAATTTGCTTTTTTATAATTCAGACTCTATATATTTTGCTTTATACTGTGTGTTTTTTCTGTGTTATGTTTGAGTTTTGATTTAGTTGAATCAATCAATGAAAGGAGGTATTCTGATTCAACCTAACTTTTTTAAATGTCAGAAATTCGGCTCTGCTCACTGGTTTGTTTGCATTCAGGTTTTGTATTTGTTGCTTTCATTTCAAAATAAATCACGTGACTTCTTCAAACTTACGACATCAGATTCCATTTGATCGTTTTACAAATGTGAGTGAATCATTGACTTTTACAATACTTCACTGCTCTGTCATGAACACGAATCAATAATCGTTTATATACCGATAAGACCTTCTGGCATCCTGCACAGACTTTTGTAAAGCTTCTCTCTTTTCTGTATCGAATGAATTGTTGCTATTAAAATAATTTCAAACAGAGTGAATGAAAAGTTTTGATCTTTTGTGTTGATGCTGTTTCCATTTCAAGTTTAGAAATGAAGTGTTAAACTGAGTTTCAGAGATGGATTTGCAAACATTTGTAAAACATACCCACTTCCTGAACCTGAGATAAATACATTTCTATATTGTGAAACCATATCAAATAGGTTATACACAAATAATCTTTGAAAAACTGTTTTAGGGCAACTGTGTAGCAAAAATAAAGTAAACAGAAAGAAATGTTTAATTCTGACGTCTAACTTTTAGGGCTTCCATCCAGCAGGGGGCGATCAAAATTATATTGCATAACCTTTAGGAGCTTTCATGTCATCCATATTTACACTATGGTGGACTTCAAGAGCAAAAACACCAAAACACAACAAATAATGAAACTTGTTATTTTGTGTTTTGTTGTGTTTTGCTTGTTTTCTTTTAAAAAAATATTGTTTTGTGATTTTTTGTTTTTCTTTATTTGTTTTTTTGTTTTGTTTTCTTCTTGTTATGTTTTGTGATCTTTGTTATTCGTTCTTCTTCTGCACATTCGTCCTGTTTTGCACTTCAGGGCCACCGTATTATAAATGTATAATAGTCTATAGATTCAATCATTACTTTTACTCAAATAAAAGTTGTGACTGCTTCTTCCACCATTACATTTATTGTATCCCCCTCCACTTCCGGCTCCACTTCCTGGTACTGCTGAAGGCGCCCTGGCCGTCAGCCAATCAGGGCGGGGCGGGATGTGACGCAGCGTCTCGCGCAAGGAAGCCCCGGGACTGGGCGCGCCAAATTTCAAAGGACTTCCTCCTGGAGGACGGAGCTGCAGCGGAGCCTGAAGAGAAATGGCGACAAAGTCCCCGTGAAACAGCGACATCACAGTAGATCCGAGGTGGACGCGGAGGCGGGGAGTCTGCGGGTCGAGTGGCCGGAGGAAGCGAACCCCCAGCGGCCGGAGAGCAGCAGGAGCCCTCGCTCCCCTGCAGCTGCTGTAAGTGACTTCCATTCTCACGTCAGCTAGCTTAACGCGAACCTGCGTCCGACGAGCTAAAACCAGCGAGGAGTCCCATCGCTCCGGTGGATCCGGGTCTGACACGACCCGACCCGCGTGTCACGCAACGAAAGAGCCAACTGCGGGTTTAATGTGCGTTCAGGCGAAGTTTACCGTGACGCTGCGGGTCCTTGTAGTTTCTCGCTTTGTGTCCTGCTCCCGTGATTTGATGCTGCCCACGCGCTGACGTTTACATAATGAAACTGAGTTTGACACCGGGTTCAGTCCAACTGCGATCGAACCTGTTTCTGAAGAGTCAAATAAAACGTGTCGCTTAAATCTAAGCATCGTTTACTACGAATCATTTCCAGACACTAAGAACAATTAAGCTAAAAGCCATTTGTTTCTTTTCATGGGTTTTTTCTTTTGTTCTCTCTTTCAGATCTGAGGCTGTCAGGCTTCCCACCTGCGAGACTGAGGCTGATGTCAGGAGCCTGGGATTCTATTATCTGCCACACACACAGACACACACACACACACACACACACACACACACACACACACACAGCTGACAGCCATTCACACATGGAAATATTAAACGTCAGGACAGAAAGTCACGGCTGTCAGGTTTTTACGCAGATTAACTTTTTAAGCTTTTAATGTTTACTGCACCTTTCACATTGGCAACACACACACACACACACGGGGGTCGTCCAGGTTACAGGAAGCCTTTGTTCTCAAATCCTCCTTCGTACAGCCGTCACTCCGCGGGGGGGATTTAGTCTCTGAGCTGGGCACAGGCTCGTTTCCTCATCAGCTCTTGGATCCTCATTATTTATTCATGCACTCGCAGCAGGACACAAGTCATCAACTTTCCATGCTGCTGAAAACACCTGTTGCCTGAAGCCCCTGCACCTGCCTCTAACCTCATCAAACCCAAATTCATTCAACCCATGTTCACTAGTTAAGAGTTGGACCCCAGAATGGGCCGCAGCCTCCTGTAGCTCAGGGCCGTTCACAGATCGGTGGGGGCCTCTGGGTGGGCCGGGTGGAGGGTTTAGTGGTGGCAGACGATCAGACCCCTCAGTCATGCTGTCCGGGGTGCAGCCGTGCTTCCAGTTGCTCCGGATCGGTGCGTCGACGGCCGACTCGGCGCGGGACCTGTACACGTTCAGGCCGGCCCTGAGCCACTCGGTGTTTCGTCTGGGCCGGGCGGCGGAGTTGTGCGACGTCACGCTGGACTCCACGTCGGTGTCCCGCATCCACGCCGAGCTGCATGCAGAGAGGGAGGCGAGCGGAGGGGACGCGGCGCCGCAGGAGGAGGGCTGGAGGGTCCACATCAAAGACAGGAGCAGTCATGGTGAGTGCTGAGTCAACACACACCCCCAACACCATCATCACCACCACCATCATCATCATCACTTAGAAAGACACATGCAACCATGTCAAAGTTTTAAAACTCATCAGTGTTGCTATGGTTGCGCCTCCCGTCCGCGCTCCTCCGGAGTTTTTGAGCATCTAAAGTGTGCGAAGTTGAAGTGTAATGTTTTAGATTCAAAACTCTGGATAGACACAAACTGAGATGTTTGGAAATGAGGACCCAGTCACTTGTACTCGCTCCCTGGTCGGTTCTTATCGTGACTCGTCTGTCAGAGGCGAAGGCCGGAACGTGTCGGTAGAGGTTCCACCTCGTCGTCGCTCCGAGTTAAGAAATCCTTCGTTGTGCTATTATTTTTTGTAATTAACCCAAATCCAGCGAAGACGATCTGCTTCCTGTTTACACTGACGCACGCATGCGCAGTGTTGACGGATATCGTTTTAGTTTTATAGTTCTATACTGTATATATTAGTTTAATTCCATTCATATTTTTCTATATATTTCATATTCCTTACACTTAACTATTGCATGTTACTTATTATTTACTGATGCCTATTTTGACTTTAGACTCTTGCTGCTGTGATATTGCAAATTTACCTATTATGGGACTAATAAATGGTTCTTATCTTTTCTTAACACAAGTGCTGATTGAATCAAATCTTGACCCGCACACATTTACACCGACAGGAACACAGATAGTAAAATTATAATCAGTTGATATACACAATTACACACTTTATTTTGGGAGACAGACGCACTCTTCTTCTGATGATTAACTTACAGACGTAACAAAGCCAGAACCTAGAGTAATAGAGAAACTTGCTCTCCTGCCTGTTTGTTCATCTCTTACAAAATATCAGACAGATTGAAAGTTAATAGCAGTGATACAGAAGTAATTAAAGAGCAGCCAAACTCTGACCCTGACTTTCTGTTGCACGTCGGCTCCAATATTTAAAGCAACGAAGCAACATTTTCTAACTTAAAAACGATTCTCTGTAAAGTCAATGAAAATGTTGACAAACATCTCTCAAAGTGAAATGCGAATCTGACCCAGACACATGATCCATCCACCAAGTTTCATGGAAATCTGTAAAGTAGTTTTTGCGTAATCCTGCTGAATAAAACAAACAAAAAAACAATAAGGGGGATTAATAACGGTGAATATGACGCTATCAGACGCAGTGAGACACAAATGTACAAAGTTAAATCTATTGCGTTTCTACGTCTGTGTACTACTGGTCACCAGTGAAACCTGCGGTGCACAGGAAGTGGTACAAGGTGAAGGCGCAGGAGAGAGAGCCGAGTCTTCACTGAAGGGCGATGGACTGTGTCTGACAGGCTCACAATTTAAACTCTGCTCTTACTGCCTAATTTTTCAAGTAATTTCACAGTCGGTTTCACACATTTTTCATTTTTGCTATTAAAATGACTTTTTAGTATTCACGGTGCATTTTTCATTTTGTGCAACGCTGTCATGGCCGTGTGATTTCCTTGTAGCCGTCCACCTCCTCTATTCCAGGTCCATTTCACAAACGCTTTCACATTCCCCCTTCGACTCTGGAAGCTGTGAACACATTGAAACTCAGCTCACTTTATTCATTCTCTGTTTGGACTGGCAGACTTTCAGATTTTTAAAGTTGTGTGACATCGCCAAGCTGTTGCCTGTTTGTTTGCACTGATCAGTTTGGTTTGAAGCAGAGTTTTTCACCCCTGACGCGTCAACGCACCTGAACCAGACGATCAGACCCGGTGCCGAACACTGTTGGCTTTAGTTTCATTAAAAGATAAATCGTCTGTTTCCAGGCACCTGGGTCAACGAGGTCCGCCTCCAGCCTGGCGTCCAGTGGGAGCTCTCAGATGGCGACACGCTGACCTTCGGTGGCCAGTCGGCTCCGGGGAGCCCCGAGTTCTACTTCCTCTTCCAGAAGGTCAAAGTTCGCCCGCTGGACTTCGATGCCATCACAATTCCGAAGGTAATATTGTTGTTCGAGGAGTCGGCACAGACGGAATCTGATCAGAGACTGTGCAGCTTCGGTTCAGCAGTGCAGATTTTTAATGATGTACTGCAACAGATGAAGTCCTGCACTGTGCGGTTCCATAACTGACACTGAGGGTCGGTTTATCTTGAGGAGTTTGTAATTAAAGACCAAGTGTGGACTGGTGTTGAAGTTTCATTTTCACTTCTGGGTTTGAAGAGGAAATCTAAATACCTGTCAGGCTCAGGACGGGTTCGGTCCCGACTCGTTCAAGCTCCAGTCGGGTTGGATAGAAATTTAGAAATGATGTTTGAGTCATGTCGGTCAAACAATTACTCGGCAGCAAACATTTAAATGTTGAAATCCAGTTGAAGCTGTGACTCTGAGGTCAGTTCTTCTCACAGGAGATCGAACCCACTCAAAGTTACATCCATGAGGAAAGCTGTAATTATAGATTTTACATCTCTTTTCCCAGGCAGGAACCTTTTCCTCTGACTTGCAGAACCGGATCAGAACGAACCAGGACCGAAAGGTGGAGGCCAACCTGGACCTGTCCAAGCTGTCAATCAACCGGGCCACCGTCATCCTCAACTCCATCGGCAGCCTCAGTAAGATGAGTGGCAGCGCCTGGACCTTTAAGAGAAGCTACAGCCAGGAGGGAACCGTTTCAGACCCAGGCTCCTCCTCCTCCACACCGCCGCTCGCCGTTAGCTTCTCCGCTCTGCTCCCTCCCTCCACCCCTCCATCATTCTCCTCTGCAGCTTCAGTGCCTTCAACAAAGTCCATCCAACCGACCTCCAGGAGCAGGAGGAAGTCGGCTCACACGGTGCTCCTCGAGGACGACAGCTCCGACGAGCCCAGGAGTCGAGGAGGTAAGACCCTGAAAAGGTTTTTAAAAATACCCCTGGTAACTCCCTGAGCTCTCTGCAAACAGAAAATACAGGTTTTGACAAGAACATTTATTGAAGTCAAACGCACTATTTGAAAAAAGAGTCAGGATGTGATCATTGCTTCTATCTAACATTTTCATTTCAATGTCGTTCAGTTCTGACAGGAGTTGTGCAGGACGGACAGAAACCCAAAGGGAAGAAGAGGCGGCGGCTCTACAAGTCTGAGTCGGAAGGTTTCAGCTCCCCTCCTCCTCTGCCGCTGCAGCCCAAGAGCCACAACGACGTCAGGAGGCCCCTGGAGGCCAAGCCCTTCCCTGCCGGCATCAGGACCATTGGCAGTTTCCACGGCGCCATGACAAACAGCCGACTCAACCACCACCTCCTTCAGGCGTCGTTCACCAACGCTGCGGTCCACAAACAGGACGTGCAGACGGTGCACCGCATCAAGACGGTAGTGCAGGGCAACATCGCCGCTTTCCGCCAACAGAAAACCGCCCACAGTTCGCCGACGGCGCAGAGGGGCAGGCGGAGGGCTCACAGCTCTCCAGTTTTCTCTCCCCTGGTGGTGGGAGGGGAGAACTACAGCCTGGCCTCCCCCTCAGTGAGGATCCACACGGAGGAAAGAGGAAGGGTCCCGTTCAACAGGTTTCACCATCTAACTAGGTGAGAAGTTAGGGCTGCACGGTTCGTCTTTAGAATCGTGATCCCGATTCATAATCAATCCTTGCCTCTAAAATAATCCTGATGCTGAACAATATTTTATTCATCTACCATTAGTTGACAATGTTGAAGTTTTTATATTTTTAAATGCTCGTCAAATAGATGCAGCAGACTGATGCTAATTATCTGATGAATTGGAACCTCGCTCGCTGTAACAAGGAACTCAACAGCTGGGGAAACAGCGTAGTCCAATTGTTGCCTTTTGTGTTTCAATGTAATAATCTTAAAGGATCACAACTGATTTATCGAAATATTAAAGATTCATGTGTTTGATATTTGATGCTCTGTCAGATTGTTTGAAATATAAACTTGTTGAACCATAATGCTAAAGGCTTCATTTGATCTCCAGCACTTCATCCCGCTCCTCCTCTTCTTCATGTTTTCATTGTTGTTCTCTCTTCAGCAAGCGACGAGGCCGCCCCAGAAAAAACCCTCTTCCTCCGCGGCCCTCCCTGCCCTCTCCATCCTCCTCATCCTCCTCTTCCACCTCCTCAGCCTCCTCCTCCTCCTCTGGCTCCTCCTCTTCCTCCTCAGAAGATGAGGACGATGAGGACGACGAAGAGACAACAGTCGGGACAGTGGAGCCGTGTGCGGCGCCGCGCTGCCGGCTGCCCCAGCAGGACACGGTGCAGTGGATCCAGTGTGACGTGTGCGACGCCTGGTTCCACATAGACTGTCTGCATGTCGACCGCAAGAAGCTGCTTGTGGACCCGACCGCGGACTTCCACTGCGGCTGTCGCTGACTGGACAGAGTTTGTGACCATGAAATGAAATAAATGCTCCAGTTTAGACTTTATAAGTTTCCACATATCCCCTTAAATGTTTATTTCCTTCAAACTCACTTGGAAATCAGGCTCCTACTTCCTCTAATGGCCCAGGCTGCTCCTCTCAAGCCTGCAGTGCTTATCTTGACCCTCTTCAGCAGCTGGCGAGGGCGGGAAAATACTTTCCTTCAGACTTTTAGGCCTCGATCTTTCCAAGTTCGAGGATTTGTGTCCTGACAGTCACACAAGTGCTTCCACAAACCCGCTGTTGAGTCAGTTTCAGGGTTCTGATTTTGAGGGAGGAGGCAGAACTGCGATGAAATGTCTCGGGTCAGATTTCATTATGGCCTCGTCTGCCTGGAGAGGTGTGATCAGGTCGGGGGAGCCTGATGAAATGTCTCCTGTAGACTCCCACCGTGGCACCAGGCGGCAGGCGGCGTTCAGGAAGATTAATGAAATGTTTCGGACTCTACAAGGTGATTAAACTCTCTTCGATGTCTCCGTGTGGCCTCCCTCACTATTTTACAAAACAGCTCAATTTTTCAGAGCAGAATTGGACCTTCCAGCATCCCTACCCCGGCCAAAGAAAGCAGCGCTGGGACGGCGTTTCCCCCCCCCTCGCCAATAATAAAACTGGAAGAGATGTTTCAGTGCAGCTTTCCTGGGTGGCAGCAGCTGTCTCGGAGTGGGCGTGTGATGTTTCAAGATAATTAAACGGCAGGAAATGTGTCAGCAGACTTCTGTTGTTGCTGCTGATGAGAAGTGCTCTCGGGACTAATCTAATGTTTGAAGACGCTCCTGCAGAGGCAGCTGCTGGGGGTTGTTTGGAGGGGGGTGTGCAGTGGGACTGTTTTTATAAGATGTCTGAATGCCGCCTGGCTCTGTGGCTGCCGCTGGTTTGGGAGGAATCATTAGTGAAATGTCATGAAATATCTGCTGCTGGTGCAACAGGATGAAAGGGTTCAGATTCTGTTGGGTTCAATCTGTGGCTGCGACCACACGACTACGTTTTATAGTTTTGAAACGCATCCCTGTTACGTTACGCCTGCCTCTCGATTCACATCGCGTTTGAGGACGGAAATCAAAAGTTTGAAAACTCCAATGACCCCGTTTTGCGCTAGTGTGGACGGTGGAGGTGGTTTTAGTTTTAAAGCGAAAACGTCGTCGTGTGGCTGTAGCCTTTATGTTGTTGGTTTTTTGACGGCTCTTCACATCACACTCCACCTTTTCAAGTGTCTTCTCACCACTGAACTCGGACGATGCTCTTGTCCAGGATGAAATGTGCCGGACCTGAAGGAGTCGTTCTCCACCACTGAACAATTGATGCATCTTCACTCGGGTGCTAGAATAAAATCTAAATGTATAACTCTTAATCTCTTCTCCTAAGCACCTTTTTCTTGTATTTAATTGTAAATTTCTACTAGGGTTTGCAGTCGCTTTGCAAATTTGACTTTCTGAATAATGTCTGACCGCTCTGACTCGATTCAGATGGTGATACAGTAAATGTATATAGTTCATCTGGTGTTGTGTCAAAGGTGTCGAACAAATTCTACTTTAATCAAACTACTGTGGCAGTTTCTCGGAGTGGTGATAAAATGAGTTGATGATAAAAACCTGATTCTTGAGCAATAAATTAAGGTAAAAAACTAAATCTTTATAACCCTAACCCTTTTTTAACAATGACTGATATTGTGGAAGAATTTTTATTCCTTTGATTTAAAGGAGACACGTGATGCCTTTCCAAATTATTTCCTCTAGTGTGTAAAATGTTTTTTGTGAATGTAAAAGTTTTTCTGCTCAGTGAAAAAGCCCCGAATCTGCGGTAGAGGGAAAACACTGAGGCTCCTGATGTTCCTGAAACATCTCGTCACTGATCTGGCTTCTGTCACGTGACATCACAGCCCACATCTGCATTGCGTACGTTTGGCGTCTAGTCTTACACGCCTCCTTACGCGCCTCCTTACAGAGCCTCCTTACACCGCCTCCTTACAGAGCCTCCTTACAGAGCCAGGTAAAGCGAGAGCGGAGGAGGCAGAGTGGGTCAGCTGGCCAATCCCGATCGGAGCCTACTCCAGGGGTGAAGGTGTAGCTTTCACACTGTACATGTCTCTAACACGGGTAATGAACCATGTGTGTGATGGACAGGGAAACAGTCGGGGGGGGTTCCCGTTGCCAGTCAGTCACGTGGTAGGAACTCTGAGACAGCAAGTCCTGTGAACTCTGCTTTAAACCCAGTGTTTCAGACAGAGGCTGAGAGGAGGAGCTGCCGCAGCGAGGAGACTGATGTCAACCTTTTCAACTAATAACACAAATTAAAATTATCAACCTAAATATGAGCAGAATCCATTTCCTCTAACATAAAAATCACAAGATAATGTAAATTTAGAACTTTAAATCCATAAACCTGTGGTTACTGTAGTGAAACTGGCCACGAGGCTCTAGTTTCATATTTCCATAGACACCTGTTTGGGCAGCATATCGCCATAGTAACGGCCAACAGTTTTTAATTTAAGGTTTCATCTTAATGCAGTATTACAGTAAGAATCATGTAGCATTGAACATTTAATATTAACAGTATAATACAGATCTTTAAGGAGCTGGTATGTTGAACAGTGATTTACAAATGTCAAAGAAAAAAAACAGTTGGTTTTTAATTTTTCTCTGTTGATCAGTTATTTTTTTATTCGTTTGTCTTAAAACTTTATTTTGTTGCAGCTTCTTTCACCAGTAAAGATTTTTTTAACGTTGCATATTTTTGTGGTTTCGTCGATTTTCAGCTCTAAAGATATTTAAATGGTTCGAGTTTCAATCAAAGAAACGTCATCTTCACGTCACCCGTCACTCACGGGTGTCGTGCTGCTGTGTTGGTGCAGATCTCCTCAGGGGATCGCCCCCTGGTGGCCGGCTGCAGTATAGGTTATACACATTGCCTCCTCCATGTTAGCAGATGTGACATGGAGCAACTAAAAAGTCACAATACTCGTAAAATAGATGTTTCTTAAAGATGTTTTCCGTCATTTTAGTTTAAGGAAAACTGAAATCTGAAAAGTGAGCCGAGTGGGGATGTCGTCACAGGGATCGTTTTGTAAATCGTGATGTTTCCCATAGTTTCTCTCACTGGGCTCTTTGTTCAGAAACGCGGCAGAGTTTGACTTGTCCAGGGAGGGACGCACAAATAAACCAACTGTCATGATTCTCTCTGAGACGCCATCAAAGTTCTCAGAGAAGAATTAAACTCATCTTTTTCCTCTGATACGTCTCCTTCATAGATTCTTCTTACGCTTCCAGATCGAGTTGTGATTGATGATGTAAGTCGTTGATTTTTGAAACGCACATTTTGTTTTCCTCGGGTCTTTAGTGGGAGATGATGTATGTGCTTGTTGTTTTCTTTGGAATCACCGCGGCGTCAACAAGCAGCGAGCACGTCCTCGTAATTGAAGCCCATTATCTCACATCTTTTATTTCTTTAACTTCATAATGGAGTCGTCTTATCTGAGGTCTCCGTGCATGAAGCTACATTAACTCACATAGTTACTGCATCTTGTTGCTTTACAGGCGAGATGGAGTTATGTGCTTTTGATGCACACACACACTGACACACACACTGACACACACTGACACACACTGGCACAGATACACATGGTTATTTTAATATGCAGATAAGTAGATATGACATTTATAACAACAGCTTTGACCTGTTGAGTTAAAACCTTGTGTGGATTTAAAAACAAAGGCCATAGATTATATTATTATATTGATTATAATTGATAATACTAATAGGAAACTCTATTTATGTAGCACCTTTTATAAAACACAGTTCCAAGTGTATTACAGTTAAAAATTCAAAATTGAAGGCAAACAATATGAAACAGTTTTAAAAATCACAGCGTTATAGTTCAGATACAGAAATAAAAAATAAAAAAATAAATAAAATGTAGTCTTTAAGAGAGAGTTAAAAGAGGATAAAGAGTTTTCCGGATGGTTCTCCTCAGTGTGAGTGGGGGTGCTCGGACACAACACCAGTGAAGAGAAGCTGGAATCAGAGGAACATCAGGACTGAGGAGTCTGGCTGCTGCGTTCGGACGAGCTCGGCTCCGGCAGGTGAAGAGATAGAATCCAGCGAGAGGAAATGAAGGCACGATTAACGATCTCCAAGTTTCTTCTGGATAAAAACATGTTGATCTTTGAAAGTTTCCTGAGCTGCATGTGATTGTTTGAGGGGAGGTCGTTGGGAGAGGTGACACTAAGCTTTGCACATCTGTACCTGATGTTTTGGGACAGAACCCGTGCTTCAATGTGTGGGCATCGACTGTGTCAGGGGAAATATTCATTACCTCGGTCTTTCCAATATTTAGCTGCAAGAAGTTTTGATGATAAAAACAACCTTCAAGTGTAAAGTCTCAGTTATTCGAGAAGAAATTGTGCATTTACTCTGAAACTCACTTCCTCTGCAGTGGTGGTTTCACTCTCGTACGTGAAGCTCGAGGGTTGAATTATTCTCCTTTCTTTAAATATATTTTATTCATGGATACGGCCCAGGAGAAGTGGTTTAGAGAATGAGGAGGTGAATACTGTCATTATCATATTCATGGCATAGTTGCAGGAATCTGTCAGTGAAGCTGTATTTTCTCTGAGGTGAAGTATCGCACAGAGAAGAATATACAATATGAGTGTCATCAATCCGAGAGCAAGTCCTGTCGTAGACTCAGTTCTGTGTTCAGAGTGTTTGTCGTTGTGCTGGACTTCATTACAGGGTTTCTATTCTACATGGTGAAACCAATCCAGAGTTCATTCACATCTTCTTCTTTTAAATGATCTCAGTTAACCTGACAAAGGACTGTGTTTGACTTTCAGAGGCAGATTAATGGACGAATCAGAGAAATGCAGCCGAGTTCAGGTCTGAAAAGAAGTGTTTTTGATTCTGTCGCTGTTGAATTTCTGATAAAATGAAGGTTATAAGGTTTCCTTTCAAACTTCAGATGCTGTTTTTTATTCTTCAGATTTAATTTCTTCCTTTTGCTCTTCCTTTGTCAAGATGCAGTATCTCATTTCAGAGCAAAATAAGATATGAACACACACACACACACACACACACACACACACACACACACACACACACACACACACACACACACAGGCTATGTCATGCAGCTCATTTCCTCCAGGAAACCTCTCCCACACTCGTCGGTGTGTGGATGTGGATGAGACGTGATGGAGCTGAAGTGACCTGCAAAGACCGAGGGAGACAATAACATTTGTCCAAAGTGTTTCCATAGCAATCAACATCTCTCTCCATTGAATAAACAGCCGATTACACTGCCGCACTTGTATAAAGTTGGTCCTATGAAGCATATCTCTCTCAAAGAAATGATGAAAGTAATAATGATCAATGCACATGTTCGACAAACAAAGATTCTACAACCTGCTGTATAAGTTACTGATCTGTTAAAGAACCATCATCACATCTCATTGATTTAACTTACTGACTAAGAAACTGGCCCAAACCAAAATAACCCGAATGAAAGATCAGAAAAACTGTCCCCAGACCAGCAAAACCCTGATATCCAACTGGTGGAGCTGGGAGCCTTGGCTGCTGTTCCCTCTGGGCCCAGCAGGGGACAGTGTTGGCCTGGCCCAGTCCAGCAGAGGACAGTCAGCAGGAGGCAGAGGATGGACTCAGGGACACTCCCTGCACATTAGAGCCAGGATGGCAAATCATACGTTTTCATTAGTCCTCTCGCAGGACAGACGGGGGGGTGCTCGTATCTGAATGTATATTATTGATCACAGAACTCAACCGGAGCTGCTGAAGCTACCTGTTGTGTGTTTTATATGTGTGTGTGTGTGTGTGTGTGTGTGTGTTGTGGTTAGTGCTAATAGGAACTCAGGAGCAGCTGTTACTTGTCCCAAAAGCCCTCACTTTTACAGTTTTCTCTCCTCCTCTCCTCTCCTCCCTCTCCTCTCCCCTCATCTCCTCCCTCCTCCTCTCCTCTCCTCTCCTCATCTCCACCCTCCTCCTCTCCTCTCCTCTCCTCTCCTCCTTCCCTCATCTCCTCCCTCCTCTCCTCTCCTCTCCTCCTCCATCTCCTCCCTCCTCTCCCTTCTCCTCCTCTTCCCACCCTCCTCCTCTCCTCTCCTCTGTTCTCATCTCCTCCCTCTTTCTATTCAATGCCATTCTCTCTCACTCTTTCTCCTCTTCAGCACACAGGAAATGAGATTTTGGCTTATTGGCTTATTTTCACCTGTCCTCAGTTTGACCTTTGCACGTCTCTCTCTCTCTCTCTCTCTCTCTCTCTCCTCTCTCTCTCTCTCTCTCTCTCTCTCTCTCTCCTTCACACACACACACACACACACACACCACACACACACACACACACACACACACACACACACACACACACACACTCTCCTCTTCATTCCACTACATTGTTTCCCAATGGCTGGCTCCAATGAGAAGAACTCACTATACGAGCCCTGCAAGTGGGTTACGATCTCTGCTGGCTGAGAGAGAAGAGAGAGAGAGAGGAGAGAGAGAGAGAGAGAGAGAGAAGAGAGAGAGAGAGATACTCCACGTTTCCAATTTCAGCTTTGAAAGTTTGTTTTACAGGCATGCAAAGTTCAGTCGCGTGTTGTCAGCGTGACGAGAGGAGGAGATAAACAACAGACGACGTTAGATATCCACCATTTGACACGCAGCCTCACAGGATGATTAGTACCTGAACAAATCCAGACAAACGATGGTTATTTTACAGGGAAAGTGGGTCACGTCTTAAATCCATGCGATTCAACAGTGGTTTAACCTACAGCAAGTTCAGAGAAGATTTACTGTATCAGAGGTTTGCAGTATTTTCTTTCCTCAGAGTGAACAGGAAGTGATAAGCCTCGTTTTTAGTTGTATTCAGAGTCCATGTGTAAGTGAAGTGCTTGGAATCTGTTTCCTCTCGATTGACCAGCAGAGGGAGACTCCACGAGAAGAAGTCAGTTTCCATGAGACTCTACTTCTCACTTGATTTATAAGAACTCGTTATATTTTGCCGTGGATCCGGAGGAAGGTGCGGATGCAGGAATAATTTAACATTTTCTATTATTTTTCAACATAGTGAGATAAAGACAGTTTGACAGATTTCCTTGATTTATAACGTCAGTAAAAAAGGATCCTATGGAGTTTATGTCTCAATCTCTACTTGCATGTCTTCCTCAATACAGCAGGATGTTCATTTTGTAAGTTATGGTCCATTTACAGTCGAGTAGACCATAAAGCACCGTTTGAATCGGGGCGTGGATCCCGTGTAGAGGTGTTGTCCAATCAGCAGCTCAGCGGCTCAGCGGCCGCGTGTAAATAAACCTTTTCTTCTGAAGTTCTCCACAAATGCAGCAGTTTCAGTTTGGTGTTCGCGTCGGGTTGAAGATGTTACAGGATTGATGGTTGTAGCTATTTTGTCATTGATTTTATTCACAATAACCGTTATTCAATCTGAACTCATTGTACGGGGGCTGTAAATAAAGCATAGTTGCAATGCTTGCGTGTCTTGCTCCAGCGTTTCTGTTTGAGACGGTTTTGCGACGTCTTGTCCGGACTGAACGCAGCTTGCGTATTTGTCTGTGTGCAGGAGAACGTCTCCACGTTCAGGTGAAGGCAGGAGCTTTGTGAACAATGTCCTTTATAACCTTGATATCCTGATTGTAAAGCTTAGATGGGGATCTTCTGAAGAGGATGTTTGAAGTCACTCTCTCTGTTCTGCATCTTTCACTTTAGTCTTTTGGCCTCATTGATTTTTGTTTGTAGAGTTTGGACCAAGCTCCTCCTGCAGTTTAATTCATCAGTCACTCAGAGTTCAGTACAGTCTCCGCATGAAACCACAGTTAAATTCACTAGAGCCTGAGTTTTATTTGATCTGCTCACACTCATAAATATCCGTCCCCTGCACCAGACTTTAATGGGATCTTTGCTGATCCATAGCACATCTTTCCACCAAGTTTCATAATAATCCATCCAGTAGTTTTAGCTAAATCCTGCCACCTAAACGAAAACGTAACCTCCTTGATGGTTATTGGGTAATAATTTGACTCATGTCACATTATTATAGTTCAAAGACTATTTAACTGAAACCAATGTCACTTCATAATAATGAAAACAATCCACTTAAAACATGTTCAAGCAAAAAATAAAGATTTGTGAACATGAAGGAGGAAGAAACGTGTATTGAGTGAAGTATTGTTGATTTAAATGAGGAGTGTTTTGCTGCTCTGCTTCATCGTTGGCGTTATCAGTGATGATGTCTGATTCCTCACTTGCCTCCATGTTGTTTCTTCTTGTCATGGACATGTGCGGCGCCTCTTCTCCGCGGTTGAGCCTCTCTCTCTTGTCTGTTTCCTCTCGGTTTGTCTTTTACGTAGTTTTGTCTTTGTTATTCTCCATTTAGGTGTAAATCTGTCTTGATGTTGGGAAGGCGCCGCTCGATGAGGCCAAGTTCCCCTCAAATGCATTAAAATGAAAGTGACGAGTACAATGGCAAAAATATTTGCAATTCTTTAACAAGGTATTTGTTATTTGTACTTTGTTCTTCCTCACCTCTGGATGAAAAGTACCGTTCTCTTGTTTACAAAGATCCAGGTCTGTGTTCATCAATCAAACGAGGTTTAGCCTTCGACCTTTATTACTTGTCATCGCTCATTTCCTGGCATCTCGTTACTCATCGTTATCAAATTATAAAATGTCTGAAAAATGGAGTATCTGGCGTCACTGGAACACAGTGAAGAGTCAGAACGGAGGAGCCAGACAGACATTAGCATCCGCCCGTCGACTCGACAGGAGGCTCCAGCAGCAGCGGATCCTCGGGAGAGTTCATCGCTCTGTTCATCCCGGGAGTCTCTCACTACAGGCTCTGATTTACAAAACTACTTCCTGTGAGCGGAAACATGGCTTCTCCAGTGCAGGGGGACACGAGCAAATTAGCAAGACAAAGAAACCCAAGGCTAAACATGTTAAAAAATAATTAATAATTCAAAGGGCAGAGCCGCTCGCGAATACGCTCTCTTATCGTCAATCTGTGATTTTCACTTCAGCCCATAAGCGGCTCTGCAGTAAAACGTGTCGCTCTCCTGAATGCATCGTCTTCTCCTGCTGCTTCAGTCTGGGATCAAACAACACAAGATGGGAATCTTCAGCCACTTTTACTCATTTAAATTCATATCAAAGAAACACGGACAAGTTTGACTTCAGAGATTTCTTTAGTCGCACAACACTATTCATACTGCATGATGGATGGAGAGATGGATGGAGAGATGGATGGAGAGTCGATTAATGGATGGAGATAGATGATAGAGGGATAGATAGAAGGGGATAGATGGATGGACGGAGATATTGATGGATGGATAGACAGACAGATAAGTGGACGTGGATATCGATAGATGATAGAAAGATGGGGACAGATGGATGGATAAACGAATGGATAGATGTAAAGATGTATATTGGGAGTAGATAGACAGATATAGATGGATAGATAGACAGACAGATGGGTGGATGGATAGATATAGATAGACAGATGAGGACAGGATGGATAGAGAGATGAATGGATGGGTATATAGAGGTGGAAAGATAAATGGATAGAGATAGATGGATGGATGGAGATAGAGATGATAGATGGATGGATGAGGAGGATGGATAGATATGTAGATATGTGGGACAGAAAGATGGATGGATAGACAGATATAGATAGATAGACAGATGAGGACAGGATGGATAGAGAGATAGATGGATGGATGGACAGATGGATGGAGAGATGGAGAAGGTAAAAACAGTGCGAGAACATAATGGAACAGTCCCGCTGCTGCTGGGCTGTGGTTGGTTAGCGTCGTCGGCCTCGGGCCTGTTAACGTGCAGGCTGATAGCTGATAGCTGCGGGGACACTCCAGTCTCTGTGGTAATTATCTGTCCGTCTCCAGCAGCCGATCGGACTCGGGATCCGCTGTGGAGCCGCTGTAGCTCAGCGGGTCGGAGCTGCGGCAAACAACTGGGCTCAGTCTGCTGCGTGGGACCAGACACAT
Organism: Reinhardtius hippoglossoides; assembly: GCA_006182925.3. Taxonomy (NCBI): domain Eukaryota; kingdom Metazoa; phylum Chordata; class Actinopteri; order Pleuronectiformes; family Pleuronectidae; genus Reinhardtius; species Reinhardtius hippoglossoides. The sequence goes on from CM031686.1 coordinate 1,781,041, forward strand.
TCAGTGTCGGCCACGCCGGCAACAATGCAGCTCCGCAATGTCTTCTTTAGATTTAGATAAAGCAGTAGAAGTAGTTTAAACTGACAGTCGGCCTTTTTCTGTGGGTGAGACTATGACATCAGATAATTATCATAAAACAGTGATCAGAATACATATTATCAGGATTGTAGACTTCCTCAAAAAGCTTTTTCCTGGAGCTCAGATGATGGTTTGTGTTTTGCCTATAGAAGCCGTGTGATGCTGCTCATACATGGACTTAATGGACAGAGACTCTCCTCCGCGGCTGCTGTTACGAGTTCTGCTGAACCTTGGTTCAATAATCAGTGATCTCAGCTGCAGGACATGTTCCTTTCTTTATTCATGTGTCCTGTGTTTTTATCCACATGGTCGATATGAGTCTTTCACAGACAGGAAACTTCTAATTTATATTTGTGCTCCCCTCCAATGTTCAGTGACAATTAAGTTTTTCTTGTACCTTGTGTACAGTAAATGTATAAAAATCATTTTTTGGACACCATTAAATCTTTATTGGTTTGTGGAGAGATGAAAAACAAAATGAACAGCTGTGCAGTGAGGGCACTGTGGTGCAGTATAGTATGTTATTTGGATATAAACAGTCCTGAAGATGACCCCTGATGAAACTGAGTATAACGTGTTTATTACGAGCTTTGGAAGATGCTGGTCGGCAGATTTGGGACGTTTGGACAGAGCCAGGCTCAAACTAATTCCAGTCTTATGCTAAGCTAAGCTAACTAGCTAACTATCTATACAGTATATAATGTACAGTCATTCATATGCACCGCAGCACTGTTCCTAACTCTGCCTCATGGGTTGTTATTTGCGAAGTGCATACATTCTCCCCGATGAACAACCATCCTTTTCAGACGGCCTGAGCTGGACACAATAACATAAAAGTGTTGTTTTAGTGTTCGGAGATGATCAGTTTAGATAAGCAGTGTGTTTCTGAACCGGCGCTCAGAAACCCCCCTCACGGTTTGTTTTTAAAGATTAGCAGAAACTCGTGGCCCCAGAAACCACTGCAGCGAACGCAGCCCTCTAGCAACCAGCGCTGCAGACGCTGTGAGTCATGCACAGTGCCACCATTTGATGATCAAAATAGAGCCAGATGATAGCATCTCCCGTGAAGACTGTGTCTGACATATTGGGGGGAAAATTGGTTCTGAAGATGCATAACAAAAAAACTAAAAACGTCATTCAAATCTGCTTTTTGGTTGTTTTAGTTTTATGGTATAACAGTATACCTGAAAAATCCCTGCGCCTCCAGGGACCGCGTATGACAGATAAAAGTGAAGTAAACAGAGCAGGCGGCAGAGTGGGAAGGAAGCTGAAGCCATTTAGAATAAACAAAGCAGACAGGAGCGTGATCAGGTCCTTTCTGGTTAGTGGACGCTCAGTCTGCTGTCCCTTATCCTCCAGCGGCCCATTAAGTCAGGAGAGAGAGGAGAGAAGCACCGGCGGCGCGGCGTGATGCCGACCAACAAACAAGTGAGATGACACTTGGAAACCACTCAGGCATCAGGAAAATAGGGACCTTTCAACAGTACTTGGTTGTTTTCCACAAATTTAGTCCATTCTCAACAATTCATGAGGGAAATTTAAGCACAGATGAGGTTCTCCCTAATGGTCCAATTGCATCTGGCAAACAAAGGCAGCGCTGTTCCCCGAGTGGCTTTGTGTGGTTGCAGAAACAATTACTGTCAAAACCATTTCAATGGCAGGTGAGCAGTAGTGCCTGATAAGTACAACTATTATGATAATATTGTGCAGTTAGACCTTTTATGTGGAAATGGCTGAAGGCTGTTCAGGGGAGAAGAAGTGAAACAGTGAGAGGACAGAAAGAAAGGAAGCAAGCAGGAGAAGGGGGGAGGCGAGAAAGTGGAATGATGGGTTAATTGAATGGATTCAGATTTCCTTTTTCTTTGAGGAAGTTGGGGAGGACAGAGCGCCACGGGAGAGGAGACAAAAACCACTGAGATAAAAACAGAAGGGGAAGAAAGAGGGAGAAGAGATAACCTCAGAGACAGAAATGTGCAGTGAGAGAAATACAGCGGCAATAAAAGAACGATAAGAGTGTCAGACACAAAAGCTCCTTTCAAACACAGTCTGCTCTTTGTCAAAGTGCTGCCAGTAAAAAGGATGATTACAACAAGTGGAATCATTTCAATCCACCAAGCAGTTCCCGAACACTGATCAGGTCTGTGGTCAGGGGAGAGGCTTTTATAATAGTTTTCACTTTAGCTTGCTTATTAAATCATGTCTTTTGTGATTAATATAATATAATATAATATAATATAGAGCCCAACCAATAAATATGGCCGATATGAGCCTTTCACACACATGTCAGTATCTGTGTTTGGCGATAATCCATAATGTGTTTGTTTTCTTAAATCTAGTTCCATATATTTGGTTGAATTTGTGTTTTTTTATCTATCGTTCTTTATAATGAAGTTCATACTGAAAGTGTAAAATATCAAACCTCAATTACATTCTCTCTCTCTATATATATATATATATATATAATAAAATGTACAATAATTATATATAGACGAACAAAACACATGATAACATCCTGTGTAGCTCTGTCAGTCTGAATTGAATTCAGTGGAATCGAACGATATGAAACTGAGCTGAAGTGAACTGAGGAGATTTGTATTGAGCAACTGTGAGAAATCGACTTGGAAACTGAAACAAATAAACAGGAGAACGAGTAAATGTGGTGGACACACACACACACACACACACACACACACACACACACACACACACACACACACACACACACACACACACACACACACACACACACACACACACACACACACACACACACACACACACACACACAGGTATGTTCTGACACACATCCACAGAAACATGCAGCCATCGCTCACCCAGCAGTCGTCCACAGTGGGGGGGCTGGCCTGGCAATCTTCTCCAGGCTTCAGACCGCAGGTGGTAAACCAAACAATCAGCAGCTCCCACCGTGATTTGAGAGCAAACTGTCCTCAAGCAGCTCATTTGACTTTTTCTGGAGACGACGGAGACGAGAGGCTTTTTCCAAATCGTATTTTTCCTCGAGGGACAACCTGTAAAACTCGGTGATAATAAAGCTGTGGTCAGTTGAGCTGGAACAGAAAGACGTTGAGTTTTATCGTCTTCTGTGATTTCCCCAAATATATAAGTTGTAACAATTCGTGGGTAATGGCGAGAAGTTTTAAATTCAAGATTGGATGAAATGATTGTGACAGAGATCCATAAATACCTCAGAGATTATAAGAGCTGCTTTCAGACATGCCCTGAACTCTGCAGATGCTCCGGATGTTCTCAGGGTGTGTGAACGTAACTGTCCGAGTGAGAGGCTCGGGATGATCGCCGGGTGTTTCAGGAGCTTCAGGAGGTTTTCTGAACTTCCTTTACTGCAAACTTTGAGGTTTTTAACTTTGAAGAACTTCTACTTTCACAAAAACCTGTGTAACACACTGGAGGAAAGAAACACTGAAAACTAATCAAATGTCTCCTTTAATATTTTGCCTCTTTCTTATTTTTTTGGGGGGGGGGGGGGGAACCTGAACACCCTTGTGTTTTTAGTATAAAGCTGTTTGGGACTGGAACACCTGGATTTACTGAATGCTGAGCTGAAGCAGTCGGGTAATGGCAGATAAACTGCGCCCTCAGGCCTGAGAAACCTGGTAATTACTCTGTGGTGAACACTGGTACCAGTAAGTGTGGCTGGGATGGAGCCTCTCTCTTCTGCTGAGCTGCCTTTACGAGACCCTGCAGCTGAATCCGAGGGTTCATGTCTGTCCTCGGGGGGGCTGTCAAACGGCCTCTTGGGTAAGTGTAGCTACAAGCGGCAGAAGAATAAGATGGGTTTTTTTTGCCAAGTGCACTGGAATGTGTTGTGGACTGCAGAGAATATTCCAGATTCCAGATTGATAATGCGCCACACAACAGTTTTGTGTATTCGAGGGGGGGGGGGGGGGGGATCTCCGCCCCGTCTATCGTCTCCCTGCATCTAACACAAACGCTGATGTCTGTTTTAGCTCCCGGCTCTTTACTCTCGCTGGTGGATTGTTGTGTAGCCTCTGGAGTGCTGAAAGCCGCTAAACACAATACCACTTAATTGGCTGTGCTCTAATACTGTTGCAAAGGCTATTTTTACCTCTCAGTGGTTTTGCATGTGACTGTGGGATGTGAGTGTGGTTGTGTTTAGTCTGCTGACAATCGACAACCACTTTCTCTTCAACTTTCTTTGCCTCTTTCTTTTCTGTGTGTGTGCGTGTGTGTGTGTGGTGTGTGTGTGTGTGTGTGTGTTTGTGTTTGTGTTTGCACGCACTGTCAATACAAGACAAATCTGTTTTGCTGTTACTCCCACATCAGTGACGAGGCCGATGACAAATCGTTATATGATAATTGATGACATTAATTAATCAGCTTGCTCGCTCTCATTAGTCTGTGAGGTGAGACGACTAATCTGGACAATCAAGTTAAAGACACATTGGAAAAAACATTCCCAGCTACAATGAAGTAGTAAAAGAATCCTGTTCTCTCCTGTTCTCTCCTGTTCTCTCCTGCTCTCTCCGTTCTCTCCTGTTCTCTCCCGTTCTCTCCCGCTTTCTCCCGTTCTCTCCCGTTCTCTCCCGCTCTCTCCTGTTCTCTCCTGTTCTCTCCTGTTCTCTCCTGTTCTCTCCTGCTCTCTCCTGTTCTCTCCTGTTCTCTCCTGCTCTCTCTGTTCTCTCCTGCTCTCTCCTGTTCTCTCCTGTTCTCTCCTGCTCTCTCCTGCTTTCTCCTGCTCTCTCCTGCTCTCTCCTGTTCTCTCCTGTTCTCTCCTGTTCTCTCCTGTTCTCTCCTGTTCTCTCCTGCTCTCTCCTGCTCTCTCCTGCTTTCTCCTGTTCTCTCCTGCTTTCTCCTGTTCTCTCCTGTTCTCTCCTGTTCTCTCCTGTTCTCTCCTGCTCTCTCCTGCTTTCTCCCGTTCTCTCCTGTTCTCTCCTGTTCTCTCCTGCTCTCTCCTGTTCTCTCCTGCTCTCTCCTGCTTTCTCCTGTTCTCTCCTGTTCTCTCCTGCTCTCTCCTGCTCTCTCCTGTTCTCTCCTGTTCTCTCCTGTTCTCTCCTGCTCTCTCCTGTTCTCTCCTGTTCTCTCCTGTTCTCTCCTGTTCTCTCCTGTTCTCTCCTGCTCTCTCCTGTTCTCTCCTGCTCTCTCCTGCTCTCTCCTGTTCTCTCCTGTTCTCTCCTGTTCTCTCCTGTTCTCTCCTGTTCTCTCCTGCTCTCTCCTGCTTTCTCCCGTTCTCTCCTGTTCTCTCCTGCTCTCTCCTGTTCTCTCCTGCTCTCTCCTGCTTTCTCCCGTTCTCTCCCGTTCTCTCCTGCTCTCTCCTGCTTTCTCCTGCTCTCTCCTGCTTTCTCCTGTTCTCTCCTGTTCTCTCCTGTTCTCTCCTGTTCTCTCCTGCTCTCTCCTGCTTTCTCCTGCTCTCTCCTGTTCTCTCCTGTTCTCTCCTGTTCTCTCCTGCTCTCTCCTGCTTTCTCCTGCTCTCTCCTGCTTTCTCCTGTTCTCTCCTGTTCTCTCCTGCTCTCTCCTGTTCTCTCCTGCTTTCTCCTGCTCTCTCCTGTTCTCTCCTGTTCTCTCCTGCTTTCTCCTGCTCTCTCCTGATTTCTCCTGTTCTCTCCTGTTCTCTCCTGCTCTCTCCTGTTCTCTCCTGCTTTCTCCTGTTCTCTCCTCTTCTCTCCTGCTCTCTCCTGCTTTCTCCTGCTCTCTCCTGCTTTCTCCTGTTCTCTCCTGTTCTCTCCTGCTCTCTCCTGTTCTCTCCTGCTTTCTCCTGCTCTCTCCTGTTCTCTCCTGTTCTCTCCTGCTTTCTCCTGCTCTCTCCTGCTTTCTCCTGTTCTCTCCTGTTCTCTCCTGCTCTCTCCTGTTCTCTCCTGCTTTCTCCTGCTCTCTCCTGCTTTCTCCTGTTCTCTCCTGTTCTCTCCTGCTTTCTCCTGCTTTCTCCTGCTCTCTCCTGTTCTCTCCTGTTCTCTCCTGTTCTCTCCCGCTCTCTCCTGTTCTCTCCCGTTCTCTCCTGCTCTCTCCTGTTCTCTCCTGCTTTCTCCTGTTCTCTCCCGTCTCTCTCCTGCTCTCTCCTGTTCTCTCCTGCTCTCTCCTGCTCTCTCCTGTTCTCTCCTGCTCTCTCCTGTTCTCTCCTGCTTTCTCCTGCTTTCTCCTGCTCTCTCCTGTTCTCTCCTGCTCTCTCCTGTTCTCTCCTGTTCTCTCCTGTTCTCTCCTGTTCTCTCCTGTTCTCTCCTGTTCTCTCCTGCTCTCTCCTGTTTCCTCCTGTTTCCTCCTGTTCTCTCCTCTTTTCTCCTGGAAGTCAGGGGAGTGGTTTTGCTTGTGTGGGTGTGAATGTACAAAATGAATGCATGAGCAGATTTTCACCAAACTTGCCGGGAGTATTTCACAGGAGGGAATCTCCAGATGATAAACTTTTGGAGTTGATTGATCAAAGGTCAAGGTCACAAAAATAGATCAAGAGCCACAGGAGGTTAAATACCTGAGTGATGCTACTGTAGAAGTCCAGTTAGACCTGAAGAAGCCTCATGAGAGGTTAAAGGTCCAGAAACAAAGTCCAGTTCACATCTACAACTTCATAACATACATACTTTCTACTGGGCCTGGGACCATCGGTAACCATTGTACCCACCATGAATGCAAGTCGACAGCATCTGTCTCCTCCTGTGCGGGAGTCAGCCAGAAGCTTTTACAGCCTCTTTTCAAATCTACAGGCAGCGAGAATTTGTCTGAAAAGAGTGTTACTTTAAGATTTGGCTTTTTACAGCTTCAACACTTTGTTCCTTAAAAACAGGGTTGAAATACCTGAGGAGGCAGTGATCGGTGCTTCAACTCGTGGAGGTGCGCCTCCACTCGGGCTCGCCGGCTGCTCCTTGTTCTTGTTAAGCATTGTCTCGTTCCCGTTTAGCTCGGGTCGCTGCTCTGCACGTCACGGCCTCTCCGGGGACAGCTTAACTGCAGTGTATCACTCCCGTGTATTTAGAGCCAGCTTTCACCGGGAGGGAGAAGTGATTAACAAGTCAAAGTACACCGAGTACACGGCACACTGCAGGAAACCTCTTTACGCGTTCAGATTGCCGTTGTAATTTATATTCCACCGTCAAAATAAACACACATCTGCTCATTACACCTACAGAACTGGCTCTGATTCAAAAGTTATAAAAGCTGTTTGGACACATTATGGGAAAGTTTCTGTTTCGTTTCAGTGGCCAAGAGTCACGAGTTGCTTCAGTTGGAAAACAAATCTCCTTCATCTGTTGTGTGACATCACGTGTGGTGCAGAACACAGCGAAGGCAAATCGTCCCGACTGTGCTGAAACTTCTTCTGCTCGACACTTTGAAGTCTCACGAGTCATAATTGAAGAAAATGTAGTATGTGAAAATAAAATCCCCCTTTTTCTATCTCTTGATCCTGAGCTTTATAGAATCTAATGATGAACGACTGGAATGTTGTTGCTCAGGATTTGTGTGAGTCTGAGGTTGTGTGTCGGGAAAATGTAAATGTAGAAAATCACTTGTTAGTTTTCTTAATGATAATCTAACTGTGTAAATTACAGACTGTAAATAGAGCGTCTCAGTCACCCCCTGGTGGCTGGCTGCAGAATAGGTCACAAATCCTACCTCCTCCATGTTAGCAGATGGGACGATGACCACATTTCAAATATGTATGTATGTTCATGTGTTCTTTCTTCTGATAATATTGTTTTAATGAGTTCAAACCAGAACTAAACGTCATGATTGATGGCTGAGCTTAAAGATGTTCCGATACCAGCATCAGAAATGCCTCTGACCAAATGAAAGAAACTGAAATAAAGAAAAATGTAACGTGACGTCTGTTTGTGAGTCACAGCAGCTGGTGATGAAGTGAAATCAATACCGCCGTTTTCTTCTCCCTGCAGAAGACACGATGCACCGGCACTTTATTAACTCCCAATTTAATGCAGAGCAGATTATAGAGTGCATTCCTGCTCTGCTTTCTCCAGGGATTATTAATTATAGATACAGCTTGTATATACTACTGTATATAGCTGCGCGCCTGCAGTCTGTTGTTGTTCTTGACTTCCGTCGTGTGTGGAATTTATTCAAATATGAAAGGGCCCGAGAAAGAGGAGAGAAAAAAGTGGGTGTCGGTAACTGAGAGGAAAGATGGGTCAGAAGACAAATAACAACAAAGCTGTTAAAAAAATACACAGTAAATATTAGAAATAATATAAACCAACTGAGACGTAAGATATAAGACATGGAATATAATTAAACAGGCTTAGGAAACAGGCTTTTAAAGCAAAGATGTTGTGATTATTAAACGAGGACGGATGAGTAACGTTTGGAGTCTAAGCTTCTTCAATGGCAGGATTTGCTGCTATTTAGATTTTCTGAGTATGTTGTCGTGGAGTCTGGGAACTCGTGACGTTCATTGTTAAGTGGGAGCAGTTTTTTTTTAATGGTAAATAGAGCAGCTGTAAATAATTGATGCATGAATTTCTACTATAACAAACCTTCAGCTGAAGATTTAAATAAAATCCTGCCAGGTGATTATGAGATGATGTGAGTTTGAGTCTCCGCTGTGGTCTCATCAGCTGATGTTCATCACACCAAGTGTTTGTAATTACATTGACGATGATACATTGGTGTTTAAAATGCACCTTTAACATTTTATTCACTGGGGAACGTTTTCAAAGCTCACATGTGTTTTTAATCAGCCACGGCCTGTTTCACATGCACACAGCTACTTTGCATTAATTCACACCTGGCCAGTGCGACCAGTCGTGAACATCTGGACGCTGGGACGCTGAGCCGGGCACGATGCACCTCTGTGGGGAGCTGCTGAGGGAGGAGATGACCTTGATGTGTCTCCTTGCATTACTCTTCCCCTGCATTACCGGCAAAGCGTGGAATAACTTCACGAGCGACTCTGCGGAGACCGTTTACAAGTCCCAGGGACGGCAGAGATAAATGAAATCGATACCCCCGGGTCCCAGAGCAGTTCCTCGGTCGCACCGCCGTCCACAAGTTCATACGACCACACGTCTTTACAGCCCAGAACTGATTATGAAGCACACGTAGATCTGCTTACCTGAAAGATTGGTAATTATGGGCTGCAGAGTGCGGCGGTGGTGGAGTGCAGATACTGTAAGCCGTCTTTTGACATTGTTACGGTAAACAGGGAGGAAGCACCGGGCCACAAATCAATGCTCTCTGTAAAAGCTGGTAAAAGCAGGGAGGGGCTTCACAGAAACGTCTTCAAAACAACTTCATCTCTGTTCTGTTGAGCCTGGAACATCATCCCTGACATAAAGGAACGAGCCACAAGGTCAAGACACGTTACTCCTGGTCCTCCGGCGCTTAACATCCAGTATGATGATGTATAACGGATCGCTGGCTCTCGGTCTGTGTTAGAAGTACTCAGGAACTCCGCCCACAGTCTCCTAATGAAACCACATTTAAATTCATTACATCCAGATTTTTATTTGGATTTAGAACCCGTGTGAGTGGAGAATCGTTCTTCACATATTAAGACTTTCTCTGGACTTCATTTTGGTGGTGATCCGTTCAGTAGTTTTTACATGCTAACTAAACGCAAACAAAAATAGAACTTCTTTGGCAGAGTTGATAATTTCGAGATTCAAGCGACGAAGATAATTAGATGATTAACGTGTTAACAGCAGAAATAACACTGATGCATCATCGTGTTTCATTGCTGCTTCCCCAAGATGCCTTTTGACTTTTCTAATGAGTGAATTTGTGTTGTGTTTTTATCGGCTGTTTTTCCGGACCGAGGGAGGACACCCACATAAAGGCCCCTGTCTGAACCCCTGTCTGAACAAAGGATGTTGTGGTTGCACTCAGTCCTGCGGTTTCTAAATGTGTTCTTGTTTGGTTTTGTGCCGGAGTGCAGGTATTAATGGTGAGTGGCTGCTTTGTCTCCTGGAGCAGAAACAGAGGCAGGTTCCACAACATCAGAGCGGGGGGGAAAAATCTGTTCCCCGACAGAACTTTAATGAACCACATCTCTTGTGATGTGCCAACTTTCCCCGGCATACATTTCCACATCATTTAAAGTTTTGTTGAATTTCCACCCTCATGTTTTTATGCACAAATCAGAATGTGAGTAAAAGCAGGTGGATGGAGACACATTTAATGATGACAAATTTAAGAGGACGTGTGTGAATTTTAATCTCGTCTGTTGTTCTTGGTTTCACGGCCCAGTTTGGAACAATCTGCTGGTTGGGAAGTGATCAGATTTTATCAGCGTCTGTTCCTCCTGAATAATGTCGTTTAACAAATGAAACCCTCAAAGATTCCACTGCGATAAAGATCAACGCCCCACAGTGATGCCATGCTCCATAGGACGGCACAAAATGTACTTTTGATAAGAGGAGAACAACAGTGAGTCATTACGGGGAGCGTGTGTTGTCTGTTGTGCACTGGCAGACAGAGACTGGAGAAGCAGCCTAATGAGACAACAAACGGCAGCTGAACCCCATCAGCACTCTTCTTAAGCTCGGTACTTCTCCTACGTGTTGTCAGTCGGCAGCCGAGCGCTCGGAAATGAAAGAGCCAGAGCTGAGGTGCCACTGAAGGCCCTGCTGAAGAGTCTCTTTGTATTAGAGCTTGAGCTTCCGAAGGCGAAAATGAAGAGGGAACCTGAACTGAACTCTCTGCTGTCCTTTCGCTGTTCTTTGCACTCTGTGTCCTGCTGCTCGTGCAGCTCTTTGTGCTGCAGGGGGACACGTAAGTTGTCAAGGTGGCGTCGTGCAGGTACGGACGCGGCGCGTGCACTTCTGAATGTCTCCCTTGAGAAATGTTGTGTTTTGAGAACAGGAAACGATCGTGCCGTCTCACAGTGGGGCGTGTGGAAAGTGGTGTATTCATGAAACCTACAGCTCTGCACTTCCAAACGGACTCGGCCTCATGCGGATGGTAACTTGTCGTGTGATAAAAAGCTCCATGAATGGACGCACTGACGGGAGGTGTGGATTTAAGATTGTGAAGGAACAGATACTACGCTGCACAGACAGACAGCTGTGAAACCACCAGATACATAGAGAAAAACATGACTCATAAATACTGCACGCTGCTTCTCATGTTAAATTAAATTCCTCCTGCTCCTCCTGCTCCTCCTGCTCCTCTTCCTGCTCCTCCTGCTCCTCCTGCTCCTCCTGCTCCTCCTGCTCCTCCTGTGTCTCTCTCCCGTATTGTCTTTTCCCTCTCAGGACAATAGAAGGAGGACTTTTGCTGATTTGGTCTTTTTACCTCTGGACATTTGAAAAATGTATTTGTCACGTACACAACCACAAACAGATCAGATGAAACATTTTATTTTAATGAAAATGATCCAGTGCAGGATGAAGGTGTCAGGCACGTTGCAGGCAAACATCACACTTCTTCGATTTGACCTTTGTTTTGAGCTCAGACGGAGTTCCTGCCTTTATTTGACGTTTCACCTGATTGCTGACACTTCATGTACCAGCGCAGTGCCTGTTCTAAACCTGTCTGTCCGGAATGGGATGCTTGTTTGGCCTGTGGTGCTGCTGGTTGCTGCTGGTTGCTGCTGGTTGCTGCTGGTTGCTGCTGGTTGCTGCTGGTTGCTGCTGGTTGCTGCTGGTTGCTGCTGGTGCTGCTGGTGCTGCTGGTTGCTGCGTTCTCTCTGAAACTGTAGCAGTGACCTGCTGCTCTGCACGTGTTCCCGAATTGAACAACCATGTTCGCAGAGACAAGTGTGTTTCAGGTGTGAAGTTGTTTCTGTGTGAGCTGCTACCAGACTAAGCTACTGGCCCGATTCCAAAGTCTTCTTCTAGTGTTTCTGAAAACCATTGCAGGATGTCGGCCCTGCTCATATTGTCTCATCTTGCCTTTCAATGCGTCTCCTTTATCTCCTTTACTCTCTGTCTTGCTCTCTTTCTTATTTACTCTCTCCGTCCCCCCTCCAACTGCAGATAAATTATCTGGCTCCCTCCGTCACTTCTCTCTCTGTCAAAGTTAATTGTTTCCTGTGTTTCTCTCTCTTTTTTGGGGGGGGGGGGGGGTTCCCTTCATGTCGTCTGTTTGATTGAATCGAGAGGACTGCTCGTCGTCGCTGCCGTGGGGCTCAACAGGGTCCAGGGTGCCAGGGATAAGGATGGCAAGCCAGAGGGTGACTCAGTCTTCCTCATCGCTTCACACACAGACACACACATGCACCCACACACAAACACACACACTGGAGATAACACTGATACAAATAGTTCGACACATATAGACATTGGCTTTGCAGAACCACACATAGAGCATCAGGAAATGAAAGCGGACTCGTTTCATTACTCTTTGACCCACAGACCCGTTTTGATGAACGTACACAGTGTGATACACATCTGTTCAAAACAATGCCACACACACAAACAAGCAAACACACACTTGTGCACATACCTCCAACCCCAGAAACCCTCCACTTTAATCTGTTCTCCAAATGCTGTTTCCTTCCCTGCGGTGCTGAGCCGGTTTTTTTTATGAGGGTTACTGATGTAGTGATGAAGGTCGTCCATGTGTTTCCTGAGTGTGTGGTGTGTGTGGCTTTGTTGATGTGTGTGTGTGTGTGTGTGTGTGTGTGTGTGTGTGTGTGTGTGTGTGTGTGTGTGTGTGTGTGTGTGTGTGTGTGTGTGTCGTCATGCATTGCATATGAGTTAGCTCCCGGAAATGTCTGCATGTGTTTGGATGTGCATTCCTACGTGCTTCCTTTCAGGTCTGTCAAGGTGTGTGTGTGTGTGTGTGTGTGTGTGTGTGTGTGTGTGTGTGTGTGTGTGTGTGTGTGTGTGTGTGTGTGGACTTGCATGGTGGATGATGGGGGTTTAACCAGGAGCCAGCTCATATGAGCAGATGTGCCTTCAATAATGACAAAATGCAGATGCAGGGAGGCTCCACCAGCCAGACTAATCAATATGGAGATAATTTCCTGCCAAAAACCTATCAAACAAACAAAAAGACGATTTACAAATGCCCTTCAGTTCACCAACAAACACATCGTGGTGTGAAAATACAAAACTGCATGAAGAGACAAACACATATTTCTCAAACATCATCCTTCAGGAACAAATATAGGATGTCTTCAAGTACAAAAACAGGAAAAGAATAGAGATACATGCAGGAAGTCCGTCCACAAGGACAAATATCCTGTGATGTTTGCACAGTGTTTTCGTTGTTGTCCTGATTTCCTCACACATCCACCTCCTCAACAGCAGGCGGAGGCACGGACAGCTGCCGGAAACCTCCCTTCAGAGGTTCTGAGGTTTTTTCAGATGAGGAAGTAAGACTTTGAATATATGGTGAAGTCCTCTGGTACATTTAGTTGGTTTCTCATAGAATAAAAGATCCGGCCTGTTAAGGGGACTCAGAACTATGAGGGTGGACAATTTGGTGCAGCTTGATTGAATTTAAGGCGCCTGCTGGACCTTGGTGTGGCACAATAAGCAGTGTCAATGTTCTGGCCCAGATTTGCCCGACATCTCACACACGATGGCACTTGGGCGGTCTGCTTCTGTTTGCCAGATCTGGGCCACAAGTAAGTCACAGCAATACTGCACGTCAACCGAAGGTGGAACCAAATGTCCAGATTCCTGATTTCCAGAAAAGGCCCACGTTTGTTTTGGGATATTTTGGCCGTATATAGTTAGAAATGGGCGACTTTAGGCAAAGTGGATTTCCTGTGAAGGTCTGAGATGTGCACCAGGAACAGCAGCTGCAGTCTTGACCTTCACTGTGATTCCAGCATTTGCCAAAGTTTCAGCAGCGTGCATGTGTTAACATAATGTGACGCTGCACTAATTGGCCGTACTTGTTCACAGCTTGTTATCGGAGTCGCACCTTTTGGGCAGTGCACAGTTGACCCGTCTTTGCTGCTGCATTAACTCTGATGATGTTAATTCACAGCGAATGTCCGACATTGAAAAAAATAGTTGGGGAATCTTCGTTTTTTTCAAAATTTGTGACGTTAACAAATCTGCTGAGCTGGTAACATCCTGACAAATCCGACATCATCAGCCGTGTTGATCTCAGAGATTTGGGATTCAGTATTTAGCTGAATTACATTATCAATGCATTTAATGTCCTTAAAAAACCCCACAACATAGTACATTTTCTTACAAAAACAACCGGTAAATAATTAACATCTCTCCATGTCTTTCCCTTTAATGTGTTGCTTCTTCTTTGGTAGATATGGTTTCAAAACCAGTACGTGGAGTATTTTACAAAACAACCCTGCTTGACTAGCCCTGGTAATACCCAGAATGCAGTGCAGCATGCCATCAACCCGCAGGTCCTCTGCAGTTTTTCATCCGGATTTAAAATCCTTGACATCAAATCCTTTGATATTTATTGGGGCTCTGTAGAACCTCAGACTTCCAGATATCGATCTATCTGGACATAAAATAGGTACCGGCCGAGGTTCCAGACCAGATTTCTCCTCCAATTCTTAGAGGAGTCACTACCAACACTGCCAATAAGCAAAGGAAGTTGTCAATAAATCAAAATGTATTTGTGTAGCCCATATTCACAAATCACGATTCTCCTCGTTAGGCTTAACAAGGTGCAGAACCTCGTTTCCAGAACCTTCACGTGAGGAAAAACCTATCGAATCCTCAGAGAGTCGCAAGTGAGGAAACCTTTGACCAGGACAGACAGAAGTGGGACAGAGCACATCAAAAAATAACACAAGACAGTGTCTAACATGTGTATCGATGTTTATAGTATTTAGTATTTCCACGATGATGAAGCCGCAGTCGTGATCCTGGATCTGCAGTTCTCTGATGTGGCGAGTCCTCGCTCTCTGTGTCCAAATTGGAGTTATCTGTGTTTTCCTTCTGCCAGCAACACAGAGCCATGCAGGTTTCTACAAACCAGCTTTGGTCTTGTGATGTGAATCAAGCTCACGAGGAAAAACACTAATTAATAGTAAACAAAGTCCCAGGCATCAAAACTAATGAAGATATGCACTGGTTGCCGGGTGCCAAGAATGAGGCAGGGCACAGGGAATGTGCTCTGGGTAGAGAGGGAAGAAAGAGATGGAGGAAAAATGGCTCGTTGGAAAGGAAATAAAATACACAGGCTGGGGGAGAGTAAGAGAAAAAATGTGCATCACAGGAAACTAACAAGAGGAAACTAACGGGAAGGAAGTGAGAGAATGTGTCGAGGGAGAAAAGAGAGAAAGGGTGATCCAACACGAGAGAGAGAGAGAGAGAGAGAGAGAGAGAGAGAGAGAGAGAGAGAGAGAGAGAGAGAGAGAGAGAGAGATTTCAGGAGGTGTGATGTGAGAACACATCATCCCAGCGGCTCTGTGTCTCTCCAGCCCTTTAATGTCTTTAATTAAAGCCAACAGTATTATCTCTGCGCTCCCTTGGAGTGCCATTAGCAAAGCAACACTCGGCTACACAGCCAGCTAACGCAGGAGGGGAGGCGAGAGGGCTGAAACCTCTAATGATGGGAGGAAGCAGCACGAGAGGGACAAACGAATGGGCTGGGGGGGGGTTCTGGAGGGCGAGGGAGCGCTGGAGGTTGGGGCGGACAGGGTGAGAGGAGTTATTAAGGATGAAGGAGCGCTGCAGGCCGGGCGTGGACATGGCGACACATGGGAGGAGGATGATGGAGCGGGAGAAAAAGAACGACGAAGAGGAAGGGAGGGCGGGATTTGTGAGATCTCAACTTCAAAAGGCCGAAGCTGGAGCGGAGACAGGCGGCTGCCGCGGAGAAAGAATTACAGAGCTAAACGTGTGGGGCGACTGATACATGATCACATTATCCCGGCAGCTCGTTGAATCAATCTGACTTGGCCACAGGGACGGACTCTCACATGGCCCTCACACTAAAGGGGGGGGGCGACTCTGGGACACGGTGGTCTCATGACATTCGATGCAAAGTATTGTCATAGCTACAAGTTTCAGTAAAATAAAATGTGAATCAGTGCATTTTTCCATCAACTTTACCTTTTGTGTATCCTCATGAGGGAAACTTACTTAAATATGAATTTACATTTAGATCACGTGATGGAGATTGAGTCATGTTATTATTTTAATTTACTTCCGTGGATTCTGACACGTCTCTGCCTGGTTATGTTGTGTTTACCCTCACAGTTATTTCCTGTTTTATTTTGTTGCTTACTCACTTCACTTCCTGTCTTTGTCTGCATTCCCGCCCTTCATTGATTAGATGCCCCGCCCTCATTAGTCTCCAGTTTACTGTGCGATTGACAGCTTGTAACCTCCAATCGGTGCGGGTGTGGGTGGAGCTGTCAGTCAGGCTCCACCCCCCACCCCTCCAGATATGGTTACTTCTGGTTGCAAAAGACCAAGATGGCACTGGACCAAATCGAGGCTTCAAAACAGCAGCTCACAAACCATCGAATGACGTCTGCGTGGGCTGACACGTGGAATTTATTTACGCCTCCTTTTTCCTTCTGCGACATGTCAAAACGTCTTCTGTGAGACAAGCTGTGGGACAGACTTCCGCTCTGACAGAATAAAGCTGCAGCCTGAGGATGAGACAAAGGGCTGGAACAATGTTCATGCTCACGTCCCTTTGTGTTTCGTGCCAGAGGGACAAAACACACCATGTGTTTACGAAGCTCCGGCCAGAACCTGGGACTGGTGCAGCGGGAGCAGATATCCTTGTAGTGGAATTGGTTTGGGAAGGAGCCGTTTGACTGGGCTTTGTGGAAAAGCGAAAACAGAGAAAAGGGAATGGAAGATGGAAGCTGAGGCTGGAGGGGCTGCAGCAGTGAGAGGTTGCAGAAGCAATAAAGAAATACAGGAGGGGGGAAATGGTTGGGGGGGTTTTCTGCCTTATCATGAGGTAACCACATATTGAGATCACACAATGACTGACCCTGGGGTTTAACTATGCGATTGTGTTTTCACATCAGTTTTATTATCAATTACTCAGAGAGGGCAGCAACATAAGATGTTTTCCTCGGGGGGGGGGGGGGGGGATCGAAAATCAAGCTGCGCTCTTGTTGTTTGTGATCGTGTGAGTGAGGTTGATATTCAGCTTGGCTCGTTCTATATTTCCAAACGTGCCACTTCAAAAATCACAGTCAGATATTAATTGAATTACTCTGGCCTGATTAGGAAGCAATCAAGGGGCATCATTTTCATATCAGGGGGTCCACATGCGCCTTTCAATGAATGGGCTCGGGGTCAGGAAACAAACTCCCTCTCGTTTTTCCTGTTGGCCTCCCGTGAAGACGTCGGACTCCAGTTACACTCAGAGACATTTCCTGTTTGCAGAGTGTGATGTTCACGGTGACGTCACTGAAGCACTGCATATTTTTTACATTAGATTCCAAAATGTCCCCAGTAACCCACCCCCTACACCCCCCCCCCCCCCCCCCCCTCAGTTTGACTTTCCGGCTTGTAAGTGATTTGACTTATTTAAACATGAGAAGCCTCTACTGAGTGTCTAACATTCCCTTTACCAGCAGCTGAACCTTTTCATTTCAGGGACATGTTTTGTTCTCTACAGCCTCAATTTGATATAAACAGTTAAATCATGACCCAAACCTTTTTTTTTTGTACCTAGATATTCTGCCCTTAGTGACATTGGGATTTTTCATCTAAATAAAATGTACTCCTTAAATATCCATCGCTGCAGTAATTTCCTTTTTTTTTAGAAACTTGCGTATTCAGCTCGATCTCATGTTGGACCTGCGGAGCTGATGACCGAGGCAGATTCAGGGACAAAGATCTGTGACGAGGTTGTGGTTGAAAAACAAAACAAGAAACATAATGAAGGAAGAATTTTTCTCATTTTAATTTGGACATAACCAACTTCTCAAACCAGCAACTTACTCCAGCATGTTCTTTTTTCTTTGTAGCATCAACTGTTACAAACAGTTAAATCATCATTAACTAAATGTTTAAACTTCTTTATTTCTTCCCCTGAATATTTCTTTCTCTTGCTCTCGCGAAAATTAAAACGTATTGCACAACTCTTCTCCGGTGGACCAGGATTCATTTTCAAATTGCTCTCAGCGATTCGTCTTCATCGGGGCCGTGGCACCACCCGAGTTGTGTAAGCGATTTGGATCTACTTTACACCGGTCTGCTCCGCGCTGTGTGTGTCTCTGTTAAGTGATAAACTGTTGAATCTTGGTCTTCCTCAGTTTCTGTCTTCATTTCAGGATATTGCGGTAATTTGTACTGATGCTAGTGGCTTTTTTTTTTAGATAGTTTCATCTGTTATGATAAATAAGACGAAAGGGAGCTTGTTTAATTTCGTTTTTTTGAGGTCGGAGCAAGACACACGGGAGTTGAGAGAGGGACAAAGAGGGAAACAGAGAAAGGAAAACAACGTCCCTTATTTTAGAGAAAAACAAACATTGCCCAAACACCAGAACAGCGAATGATGTCAGGGTTTACAGGTCACCCAGCACAGACCCATTTCTCACAGGGGTGACATTTTACAACAGGGCCCGGAGGAAGGTAATCACTGGTTTCTGGCGCTGTGCTCACTCCTCTCCTCTCCTCCTCCTCCTCCTCCCTCCTCTCCTCCTCCTCCTCCTCCTCCTCCTCCTCCTCCTCCAACCTTCAGACACCATCACGCACACGAGCGCCGCACGTTCACCCTGATCCAGCACTTTGACCCAACCCCGAGGCGGAGGTAAAACATCATTTTAGAGCCAGTTTCCTCTTTAACCCTCATCCCACTGGGCGAGACGCCGTGATAAGTCTGACCCTCCACGTCACCCTGGAGATTGAACGGTGGCAGCAGCAGTCTTCGTTTCACAGATTGTAAATAAAGAAGGACGACTTCCTGCCTCAATCCAGATATGAAGCTGATGCTGGATACAAGCGCTGCCATCCTGCGGCGATGACGTGATGTGAAGCCAGAATCTGCACAGTAGCAAATATGTTGCTTAACCTTCATATTTTAACTTTCAACTATCTTTTTGTTCACTGATCAGTTAGGAAGCAGTGAAGTTCCCTGTTTTTATAAGACTTGAAAATGGCCGCCGTGTGAACATGGTCTATTGGGACCCGAGACACGTGGACCTGTGGTTTCTCGTGTGTCCACAAATGTGATGATGACAGGAAATTAAACGTATGAATCTTACATCTTTATATACAGTCTAATTTCATTATGTTTGATCTGAGGGGGACACTTTAACATTAAATCCAGTTGTTAAAATCTTAATGAACCAGCTCACACATACATGTTGTCTTTATTTGTTTGTTTCAGGCCGATGTGATAACCCTCCTTCTCCCTGATGTTGTCTCGTCGCACAGTGCTGGTCCCAGAGCGGCTGACAAGTTGGCTCTCAAACCAACTGCTGCAGGGAAGATATATCTGTGTTGACACTCTCTTTTCATGTTTTTATTATAAGTTTTAAAAGTGAACCGTCTGAGACCTTCAGAGATATCCCCTCGCTGAGTCCACTGTCCTTTAGAACACGTATTCTTCCTTCCTCCTCTTTTCTCTCTGCCCCTTTTCTTCATCTTAATCATCAACAAGACAAAACCTTTAATTCCAAACTCAGCATCTTTACTGAGCGACACGGTTGACGGGTCAGTCCGTTTCCGAACGTGGACGAACCTGCAGAAAGCTGAGTCTGTTATTTTGTCTCTTGGAAGCCGATGAACCAGCTTCTTTGACGATGTGGCGCTTTGTGGAAAATGTCATTAATCACTCGGAAGCCGACACGTGTTTTTTCACGATGTCTGTGAGTATACAACCAACTGCAGTAGTGTGGATGGAGGTCGTTACAGATACGCAGCTGAAACTCTCATTTGGAGGTCGTTTAGTTTTAAAATGCTGTTTTAAAAAGACGTTAGTATTTATTCAGCCCTATGCATCAGTTCTGCATTACACTGGAGAGCTCTTCTGTGTGCCCCCCCCCCCCCCCCCCCCCCCTAATGTCAGCTGTCCCCCGTGACCCTTAGAGGATAAGTAATATAGATATTGGATGGATAATTCTGTTTAATATGTTTAATTCTGTACGTAGCACTTTCAAATTCAGCTAAATACCGTTTATTGATGCATTAGAATGTCACTCAGCCCATCACCCGTCACATGTCTGGCCGTGGATGTCACCCTCTTGCTGTTGATGATAAGAAACTCCCAGGCTACAGTTTACCGATGTTGCTGGAGAAGCTGCCCTTCCAACTAAAAGCACCCGAATGCGTGACACGTCGTATTTACCACTTCAGAAGTTTCAACTAGGAGCTTAGAAGGATGACTTGAAGGCAATATTTTAATACTGCCTTCAAGTCATCCTTGGTTTACCAGGCAACATGAAAAAGATCAACTCGCTGTAAAAAATGCCACAAAAACTACCACAAACTTGGCAAAGCACATTCCTCTCACTCAGGGCTGTGGATTTAAAATATACTCTCTGCAGAATCCTACAGCCTGTTCTCCCCATTTCCATCCAATGATCATATAGGAATAATTTACCTCAAACATTTTAATAGAATCACCATCCGTGCATGTATGTCAGTCAAAACAGACCCTGAAGTTTGAAGGATTATCAAACACTGTGAGCTGGCCCTCGTATTTGCGAGCCGGACTGCTGCCAATAGGCTTCCGGATTTGGCATTTTTAATTTTGTTCGCTTCCAAAAAACACACACATGTCCATCAAATTGTTCCATATTTCTTCTGGTGGACGTCAGAAGTCAGGCTGTTTGAATCCTCGCTACAACTTGGCTCCGAAACACTTGGAACGTGATGTACAAGCTGCTTGGAGAGCTGTGATAGATATCTTTGGCTTGTTTTGTGAAGCTGCAGCAAGATAGCGAGTTTAGAAAGCAGCTGAGATGCAAGTAAAGGCACGGTGTTTTGGTTTCGCTGAAGATACCGTGCTTTTGAACAGGAGTTTCCAGTTGGCTGCAGGTACGTGCATGATGGGCAGGGCTGGAGCTGGAGGAGACTGAGCTCATGGTGTCATCAACCTCGTGCGAGGTTTATGCTATAACGTGTCCTTTAAAGATAGTTTGCTAAAATGCTGAGGGATTTATTTACCATTTTCACCCTCTTGGTTTATGTCAGCATCCTAACATTTGCTAATTAGCACTCAACAGAAAGCACAGCTAAGGATGTTGAAGTGTGGGGTCATCTGTGCCCTAATGTGACACTTAGTTTGCCCTCAAGTCACAAACCAGATGTATGAATCATCTCTCTGGTATCTCAGAACGTGCTTACACCACAGCCCCAAACTCTGTTTCCTGAGCACAGTGAGAAGTTCCTGACGGAGTTTTCATTAAGGGAACGCTGCTCCTCTGAGGAAGAGCTTTTCTCTCAGAGTGTGTTAGTGTCCGTTGATCCCTCCTCATGTAACTACCCCCTCCCTCAATAAACCCTTAACCTGGTCCACCTCAGTGGGGACCCCTCGCTGTGATTGACAGGCACCTCTCACCCTCTGTTCCACTGAACAGACTGAAAGATTATCCACCAAGTGGAAGCCCCCTCCGATTTTCTCCATCTTTTCATAGGACCAAGCCCTGATTGGTTATTCCCTTCCCCCACCACCATAAAAACATACCAATCTATACCCACACAAATCAAAACATACCAGATCTGTGTGTGTGTGTGTGTGTGTGTGTGTGTGTGTGTGTGTGTGTGTGTGTGTGTGTGTGTGTGTGGTGCGAGTCTCGTGTGTGTGTGCATGCAAGTCCTTGTTGCCCTGCAGCTTCAAATATGAGGTGAGGATAACAGAGCAATGGGAGTGCTGCATATAAAATTCATGGGCTGGTTGTGTACAAAATAATAAGGGAGAGAGCTCTCACAGCTTCCAGTGTTGTGTGTGTGTGTGGTGTGTGTGTGTGCGTGTGCGTTGCGTGTGCGTGTGCGTGTGTGTGTGCGTGTGTGTGTGTGTGTGTGTGTGTGTGTGTGTGTGTGTGTGTGTGTGTGTGTGTGTGTGTGTGTGTGTGTGTGTGTGTGTGTGTGTGCCTGTGTGTGTGGTGTGTGTGTGTGTCAGTGCTAATGCAGGTTCATTTGGTGGATCACAGCCACACAGAGGTAAATAACTCAGTAGGTGTTCGGGGGCTGGCCGACTGGCACTGAGGTAGGAGTTGATTTATTTCGCTGTCTGGAATGACAGAGGGAGGGATGGAGGAAGAGATCAGGGGTAGATAGATGGAGGGTTGGACGGGTGGATGGTGGAAGGGGAAAGGTGAAGGCGGGCGGAGAGGAGAGGTGATTGAAGAGCCAAGGCCGGAGGGACGACCCGGCCCAATCTGTATACAAGGCAAAAACATGAATAAACAGAGACGGATGAACAGATGATTTGTGTGTTTCTTAAAAGACAGGAGGGTTAAACACACACACCTGCAGTGTAGCTCAGGACAAAATGATTTGAGGGTTCAACACTTTGCTTCAAGCTTTTCAGCTGTAATTTGTGACAGAGAAGAGAGAGCGACGGACTCAGCTGATTTCTCATGTTTTAACCAGCACTTCCAAACCATTCCAGCTGTTTTCTGGAAAAGCAATGTGCACTGGTGACCTTCTGGTGTTTGAGCTGTGAAAGGTTCAGGCAGAGAGCGACTTTCCCTTCGTTGTTTCATTGAAATACATTTCAGAGCTGACACTGCCAAACGATTTCAGAGGAAAGACAGATGAAAGAAAAGTCAGAAATGAATAAACAGACTTTTATTTTTGTTTTGCAGGGATATGTATTTCCTTCCCTTCCTCTTCTCATCCTGTTAATCATTTCATGACCTCAGGTTTTTATTGCAGCCTCTTGGGGGAATCCCGACCTCCGGCTGTGAACCACAGGTTTCATGGCCTCCAGGAGTGAGGAAGCACAAAGTGGTAAGACATGAATTATATACTCAATTATTCAAAGCCTGCCGACTTCACATTTAAAGTGAAATGTAAAGGAAAATAGCATTAGCTTCTGCCTGGTTTCCTCGAAGTAGATGAATAGATCTGGTTTGCTACTGGATTTTTACACATCAGCACTGTAATTATTTTAAATAACCAGTCGACCTACAGGGTGAATCCCTTTGTGACCGAGATAAATACCTTTTTATATATACAGCACTTGGCATGTGAGTTGATCTAAAGCGATTTGGATTTTGTTTACAACATAATTACAGCAGGAATGAATTTACTCAGTTTCCTCTACAAGGCCAAACCGGCCTGGAGCCAGAGCTTACTCATTATTTATGTCACACAAATTCCCCCCAAAATGCATTTATGTGGCCTTTTGCATTTTATTGCCCAAAGAGATTATCTGCCAACCATGTGATGGTTTCAAGTATATAGTTATTTTCAAATTAAGGATGAGCATAATAACGTCAGCGTTCAGCTGCAGTGCATCTTTGCCGTGTTGGTTGTAGCCTCAGATGAAGATGTGACTAAACCAGGGGCGGGCAAACTTTTTGACTCGCGGGCCACAATGGGTTCTAAAATTTGACAGAGGGGCCGGGCCAGGAACAGATGGATGGAGTGTTTGTGTGAACTAACATAAATGACATGTCAAAATCATTACTTGAAAGGATTTGGCCTTTAACAGGTAGCAAAGCATTTATTTGCAAGGCAATTCAGTGTTTCCCCTAGGTTTACAGCTTTGGGGGGGCGGGGCGGTGGCTCACCTGTGTGCGCGCGCGCACGTGTCAGTGTGTGTGTGCGTGCGCGCACGTGTCAGTGTGTGTGTGCGTGCGCGCACGTGTCAGCGTGTGTGTGCGCGCGCGCGCACGTGTCAGTGTGTGTGCGCGCGCATCGGGATGGAACTCCGCCGTGCGCGATACAGAGAGCAGAGGAGAAATCTAAACGCGCGACCATGTAGAGCAGGGGTCCCCACACTTAGGCTTGTGAGCTACTCTTGAAATGACCAGCTCAACAAGATCTACCGGCCGAATAATGTTGGTATCCACCGCCGCCACGCCCCCCCGCCCTGTACAAGAATTTACTGGTAGATCGCGATCGTATTTATTTAATTTAATAATAATAATATTTGGATAAGTTTGGTGGGCCGGATTAAAAAGCCCAACGGGCCGTATACGGCCCGGGGGCCGTACTTTGCCCATGTCTGGACTAAACCAACGAGTGGAAACAACAAGATGTTATTCATTCTAGAAATGGAACAAGATGGTGAATGTCTATAATTTTCTTTAACTACTTAATTAATTACTTTCATTTGTTTGTTTAAAGGTATTTAGAACTGCACAACTGCTCTTTATAATTTAGCCTGGAGGTCATGATATAAGTTCTCCAGATTTAAAATGACTGACGTGTCACCTCCTCCAGCACAAACTAGTTGTCAGCCCATATCGGACCAGTCAGAACCAAAGTCATGGCCTCTCTTGATGTATTATCCCACAGCTACAGTCTGAAGAACAGGTCCCACACAGTTAAAGACCTGATCAGTGATTCTGAACAACGCTTGCTGCTCTGCATATGATAATCAAGTATGAATCTTTCATTAGGTCTATAGGAATGTTAGCCTTCAAACTACAATCTTGTAAATTAGAAAATGACAACACAACACCAGCCCACCCCAGTAAACATCAATATGCAAAGGTTAATAGATTTTTTAAAGACAGATATGGATTTTCAATAACCAGCAGTTTGTCATTGCTCGGACAGCTGAGAACAATAAGGTCCTTCTCTGAATAATGAACAAAAGTCCGTCATGTTGAGCTGAAGTTACAGCTTTACTCAGACCCAAGGATTCTTTGAGCTAAATGCTAATGTCAGCATGCTAACATGCGCACAATGGCTATGCTAACATATTGAGGTTTACTGGGTATAATGTTAACCATGTTGAACAGCACCTGAGACCATAGACTGTATATAAAGATGAGGAGTCGCGCTATGAGGTTCCTGGAAAAAACTAAAACTATCTGCTGCAGCCAAACACCAGGGGGCGAACGAGCGCTTTGGCTTCACTTTTTCATGTCGTCCATCTTTATATCATCTCTAGCTGAGAGCAACAGGGAAGCCATTGATCGTGCAGATATTTGGTCATAAACCAAAGCACTGGACAAATTGACCCCTTCGACCCGATGGTGGAGCCAAAAGAACATTTTAATAATCACTAAGGTTGTTACTGTTCATCCCATGAGGAACATGAACGTCTCAATGATCCATCCAGTGCTTGTTTTTACATATTTCAGTACCGATACCAACCTCATGGTGGCACTAGAGGGAACATCTGCAGAATCATTAGGACTTAGCATCAGGAAACCATGAACGTCCATTTGGAAAAATGCAACTGTCCCCCTCCAGCCTCGGAAAAAAGCCCTTTGCTCACATTCAGTGTCAGAGGGAAAACACCAAGTTGATTTACTGTTATGAAATCATGCATCATTCCTCCCACCAACATTATTTCTACTTAAATCATGAAGATGATGTTTACCCAACCTTAACAAAGTAGTGGTGATTTCATGACTTGTATTTTCTAATGCACTGACAAACAATTTAGTTGTTTAATTATGAGCAATCGTTGCGGTGATTGAGCACTTTGTTCCATCTGTTCTTTTAACGAGATAAACCTTGAATCACGTGCTTGTGTTTTAGGGTTCAGACAAGGAACGGGCAGACAGACAGAACGCATCAGGAACTTGAACGTGTCAGGGTGGAGGCAGTTACTTTCAGCAGTCAACAGATGGCAGGATATAGCTGGATCATTTGTATGCTGCAGCACACGCGCCCACACACACACACACACACACACACACTAAAAGAGACACAGCAGGGGCCGGCTGAATACATCGAGAGCCTTCAGAGGACAGAAGGTTTCCCTGCGCTTCTGTGATTAACGGGGCTGATTGAGGCTGGAGCCAAAATGGAGGGTGGGCCAGTTTGCAGCGCGCTAATGAGGTGATAATGGGGAGGTGGGCGGCCGGGTCTGCCACCCTGCAAAGTGGTGGAAGCATCGTGGGGAAGGTTTCAGCGGCAGCCAGATAGCCGAGCTTTCCAGAGGGCGGCCATGTGTTATTTCTCAGAGAAGTGTTTTGAACAGTGAACTGCATGTGGAGGCGTGAGGCGTGGGGCTGCTCCCAATCGATCCTTACACAAAAGAATAGATGGTTATTTGGTTTTGCCTGAAAGCTGAAGTCATGGTGCTCGAGCAGCGAGAACATTACTACGCAAAAGAAATGTAAATGTTACAGCCGGAGGAGGCCGGTTATTATTTTTGACGGTGAGATAATAGAGATGTTTTGACGAGAGCCCGACCCATAGATAGGTCGATATCAGCCAATCACAGACATTGGTATTATTTGTTTTTTTCCAATGTTAAATCCTAATGTAGAAAAAGATGCTTTGGGTAGAAATAGTGAAAAAGCATGAATAGATTCAGTATCAGATTTAACTACTAGCATCTCGGGCTGTAGCTTTAGTTGTGTTTGCTTGGTTTGTCCATTGAACCACTTTCTGTGTTATCCCCAATACAGGATCTTTTATCTTGTAGATATCAGTGTGAAGACTGAGGGAGAATTATTTGAGCATGATTTATTGAATGTCTGACGCCAGACAGAAAATAGGTTTTCACCCCTGGCAGGGTCTGATGTTTTATAGTTTATCGGTCTCAAAGATGTGTCTTTGGTTCCGTGTTGTACTTGAAGGCAGCTGCAGCTCAGGTGGAGCTGGTCGGTCATTATTTGTGAGTTTGGAGGTCTCATCACTCCTTATCCACATTTTGAAGTGTTCTTGAGGAAGAGAATTATCCAATAAACTGGTACCTAAGTCCAAATCACTTGGGCTGAAAGAACCTGACAGATTTGCTCAGAGTTGTAGAGTTAACAGGAAAGGAAAGACATCAATACGCAGCTACTGAATCAGGACTTGTGGAGGAATGTTGGACATATATATTTGACCCCCCCCTTCTCTAAAGGATCCTCTCACATATTTCACAAAAAAGATATTTTTATTTTATTCTAGCAACGGGGTTACCTTTGGGTTTTCTCCAGATTTATTAAATAACATATTGATGAGGGAGGGTTTTTCTTATTTAGGGTTAGAGGAGTAGTTAAACTTCTCCTGGAGAAAAATGATTTGATGGCCTATATACATATTTTTTCACAATGAGAATAAAACATACACAGATTTTTTTTAGATAAAAGTGTGTGGATGGTGCGAGTGAGGGAGATAGTTCAAACTATATATATAGTTCAAACTATATATTTCAAACTATATTGTGTATAAGGTTTACAGTCTGAGTTATGACTCAGACAGTTAATTGAGCCTCGCCTTGACATCCCGTGAACAAAGTCTTTTCTCAGTCAATCTGCCTGTGTTGCGTATTTCAACTTAAAAACGACAGCAGTCGGCTTCAAAGATTCTCTCTTATCGTCTTAAACAGACTCTCTCTGTGTATGGGAGAGTGTTTATTTCCCTTTAACTTATCCATGTTTGAAAAATTCTGTCTTGAAACAAACTTCCCTCTCAAATCACTGCTTCTTCTCACGGGACAACAAAGTAAATGACAGCATCCATCTCCAGACGTGTAAAGCCCCTCTGGTCCCTCAAGTCTTTTTATTTCTTCTGTGCTTCAAACGTGGATTTATCTGTGCAATTCTTTCACTGTGCAAGTCACTCGTACTGTTGCTTTTTTTCCCTGTAATGGACGTCATACATCATCACACTGGTGAGTCTGGATGTAGATTAAAAGATATTTAAAAATACCAGTGTATCGCACAGCTTCTGCTATAGTCGAGTTCACAATGTTATCTCAAGGTAGAGTCTGCAGAAATGAAATATTATAGTAATAATTATACTTTCACAGTGTATAATCACTATCATCAAAATGTAACTCTTCAAGGGGCCGTGTTGCAGCAGAGTGCTTCTGCAGTGGCCTAGAATGGACTAAATTAATTTTGACTTAGAGAGGAGGTCCGGACATTTTCCTAACGTGACGTCCGAGTCGGTTGCTCCAGACATTTTGGGGAGTTTTCCTGCCGGCCCCCGAACGCCCGGGTGAGAATATAGCAGGAACATTTCATATGCATGTCTCTGTGTTAGTATATTGGTCTTAAGAGTGGCTTCACGCTGGACTACAGATACATTTTAAATTTCTACGATCTGTGACAAATATCCAGTTAATTTTTAGTCCGATAGCCTTTTTTTTATTATTGCACGGCAGTTTTCTTTTTACAACCACAGGAGTGGTGTCTCTCTGGAGTTGCCTCTCAAGGTTTCCTCCTTTTTCTGCCTAATGAGCTAAAAGTCTTTGAAAGGAGATTTGTCTTGTTTTCCAGTTCCACCTTTGACACAATGCCATGTCTCGCTCCTCTGTCCACACTGACCCAATGACCTGAAACTGAAATCTCTCATTACAAAAGTATTTAGACCCTGAATTTCTGACTGACACCTCCTGGGCAGCAATTGCGGCTTCCAGTCGTCTCGGATGAGTCCTTACAATGTTTGCACACCTGGGTTTGGACAGTTGTTCCTGGCAGATCCTCTCAGGCTCCGTCGGGTTGGACGGGAAGCATCTGCCATCTTCTGAGAACCCCCCCCCCCCCCCTCGCCGTAGGGGCTGGTATTTGCCAGGTGATGAGCAGCGCTTGGCCACGTTTGGCTTTCTGCCCAAATAGTTCAATTTGTATCTCATCAGATCAGAGAATCTTTTCTCCTGCTCTCAGAGTCCTTTCAATGCCATTTGGCAAACAAGTGGTCTGTCATGTGCCTTTTACTCAAAAAGGCTTCTGTTGAAGGACGACCGTCTCCTGAGCACTTCATCCATCAAGGCACCATCCGGCCTTGATGGATGAAGTGCTCAGGAGACGGTCGTCCTTCTGGCAGATCTGCACAGGACCTCTAAATCTGTTAAAGTGACGGTTGGGCTCTTGGCCGTCTGCCTGACCAGAACCCTTATTGCCTGGTTATTCAGTTTGGCTGAACGGCAAAGTCCAAGAGTCCTGGTGATTCCAAACCTGGTCTTTTTACCATCATTAGGGCCAGAAACATGTAGAAGTTGTTTTGTACTCCTAAAGTGAGTCGAGGAGATGATTTAAAAACAATATGTTGTAAAAGACTTGAAGATTGTTCTGGTGGCTAATTCTCAGAGTCCGACTGGAGTGAAGGCAGCAGAACTTGTACTTTACAAGCTCTACATATTAAACTGCAGTATTGGATTTGAAATTTCAATCTAGAATCAAGTGTTAGATGCTCAAGTTAAGTATCTGGACATTTCAATAATAACTTTTCAAAAAGAGAGAACAATGTGCTGCGCAACAAAGTGTGCCGAAGTGTCCTTGGGCAAGACGCTGAACCCCAAATTGCAGCGTATGAATCAATGAACTGTATGAATGTGTGTGAATGAGTGAAAGGGTCATGAACAAAGCTCAGTATGAACACAGACCCTTTAAAATACAGAAGGAAGTATACTGGTAATAATGATAATAATAATAATAATAATAAATAATAATGGTGCACCAGGTAAATTATAGATATATGTTACATTAATCTGCAACAACACTTTATAACTTATTGTTTTACATTATTTGAATATTAACCTGCAGTGATGAATTAAAGTAAAGTAAAAGTTGCATCAAATGTCTATAATTACATCATAATGATGAATGTTACTATGATCCTGGCAGTGTGTGTGTGTGTGCGTGTGCGTGTGCGTGTGCGTGTGTGTGTGCGTGTGGTGTGTGTGTGTGTGTGTGTGTGTGTGAGCGTGAGCGTGAGCGTGTGCGTGTTCAGCAGCCTATTACGGCTGAAGTCCTCTTGGTGACGCTCTGCTGACATCACTGTGATATTCCACATCTCACACACACACACCCACCGACACACACACACAGACACACACCGAGCTCCGCGCTCCGGCCGCCCGCACTTTGTTCTGTTCCTCCGCGGAGTGTCACCGTGTCTCCGGCGGATACCTGCGCGCACCGAGGGCGGCCCGCACTGGGAGGGGTCCGAGGAAGGAGCGACACAAAGTTCCACACGGTCCCGACCGGAGAGGGGCTCCGCACCGAGGCAGCGACGAGCCCAACTTGGCCGAACCCGGGCGGCGTCACTCCGAACTGAGCTGGAAGTTCCCCCCGCGGCCGATCGGAGAAGGAAATAACCTGGAGCTTCACCGCTGTTGTGGATTTTAACGTCCGCCTTGGGTCCCGTGCAGAAGAATGGCGAGAGGCTACACGGCGCGCTGCCCGGTGTCTCCGGTGAGGAGCACTTGGCTGGCGGCGGCGGCGGCGGCAGCGGCGGTGGTCCTCCTCGTGGCTGAAGGTAAGACCCCACCACCGGGCAGGGTTCGGTCTGAGCCGCCCCCTGTCTCCCACCTCTCCCCGCCCGGTGCGCTCCCACCGCGGCCAAACCCCGGCAGCTCCGGCCGCAGCAGCCGCGTCCTGCCGGCCGGAGCTGCCTGTTTCCCCCTTCGTCTCTTCCTCCTCTCCGGCCGCTGCTCGCTGGACTGTGACACCCGCTGTAAAAGTTTATTGTGGCGGATGTGTGTGTGGAGCGGTGCGCCACGGCCGGCGAGGTGTGGCTCCCCCTGGTCCGTGGGCTTTTCGGTCCTAATTCCCCGCAGCCTCCGACGGCAGGTGACCGTGGAGGAAGCCTAATCCCCGCTGAGCCTCTGCAAACCCGGTGATCTGTGTTTACCTGCGGGGAAGTGTCGAGGGGACGCGGGGCGAGGAGATGCGGTTATTACGCATCAGAACTGGGTGTTTTCACTGTGCGGAGCAACAGGGCGACCGTGGGAAACAGGGTGCGGGCAGGAGGGCAGCGCTGCTCGGGTCCCTGCTCCTCAGGTGGCCCCTCGGCACTGGGAGGCGGCTCGGGGGCCCTTCAGGAGCAGCCACCACACAACCAGCAGCGGGGAATCAAGTTGTTTATGTTATTTTCAGCAAATAAAGCAGCTCACCATAAATACTGACGTTAAAGAGCCACAGAGGCGAGAGCAGTGTGCATCCGGGAACACACCACAAATATGTAGCTTTGTCTTTTTAATAGAAAACGATGCACAATCAGAAATAAACAACATTTGAAACAGTGTGTTTGGTTATGACATTTTTTTCCCCAGATAGCAACTGCAAAATGTGTCTGAACAACAAAGCAGTCTGATTCAGCATCAGCTATTCAAACATACACACAATACACATTATAAACTTGATCTATTATCTCTTTCTACACATTTGCCAACACACACTAATGCTCATGTATGTGGGATGAGCCAATATTGGCTGATCAGCCTCCTGATACAAGTGGAGCGTCACTGTAAACGCACGGTTATGAGATGCAAGCACAATACACCACCCTGTATAATATGTCCAGAGGTAAAAGAGTCATGTTTTACACCAAGGTAGTTATTATTGAGAATAACGACGAACAGAACCTGTAGAAAAGCTATAGTAATATACCTTTAACCTTAAATATTTAATCTGAACGTTAAAACATAGATTAAAAGGTCTGATGACGCCAAACATTCCTTTAAAAGATTACCCTCAACTCACACTTGCTATGCAGACACACAATCGGACCATAAATAGAAGATGTCATTATATTTGCTATCCATTACCATAGCAACACTTTATGTCCTTATGTGAACATTACAGTGATAGATATGGAGATAACCACAAACTTTGATCACGTCACTGAAACGCTCTTCTGAACGAAGCAGACACTCTGACTCGAGAACAGAAACCATTCTCAGAGCTTTAGCTTTTTTCTTCTTCTCCGTCTCCAACTGGGACCAGCTACAGAATTCATAACAGCAGGCAGTCGGGCTACAGTCGTTGGCATAACAATCAGCTTGAATCTGTCAGCCTGTTGTTTTCACCTGAGTGTGACTAGTATCATCTGTCAGAGCTGTGCTCCCATCGCCACAAAGGAGAGGGGAGATGGGTCGTTATGGAGCCGGGAGACGTTCTGTCGCGTGCGCTGACGGGCCTCAGAAACATGCCTCTGCGATCAAAGCAAGAGGGAGGGCGAGCTTTCTCCAGGCTCAGAGCCACCCAGCCCCTGCTTTGCATTTTCTTTTCTTTTTTGCTGTAGCATCTGTTGCATAATAGGTGAGGATTTGAACTGTGATTTACACTGAGTGAACAAGGCAGGAGGACGAGTCAACATCGATTGGTATTTGCCTTGTAATGATTTTGTGTTGGGAGCGATGTGAGAAGAGGTGAAATCCCAGTGCAATGCCACTGAGCTGAGGACCGAGGTGCTGCAGACGCGGTGAGGCGTGCAGGTTGGTGCGAGGACGACGGATCCTCCGTAGAGACTCTGCCTGTATTATTAAAAAGCTGTCAGATTATCGTGACAGTATCCCCACAGGTTATGAATTAATTTGAACAACCGCCATGTCCCAGGGAAAACCTCCACACTCACATTTCAGCTGCTTATCCAGTGACTTGCTGACACCGACGGCAGAGATTGTCCCGGCACATGAAACATGATTTTTGTCAAGGCCGAAGGTTGAGTGTGTAAATTCTTCTGTTTGTCTTCGTTGGAAATTAATAACCCCTTTTAAAGAAAGGGTTAATGGCAGCTGTAAACCTTTCCCCATGCTTTTAAAAGAACCATATTAACCTTCAGTAAAATGGGCAAATTGGAGTTGAGAGGATATCACTCTGCAGCAATGATAATTAAGTCACTTCAGGTGTCCCCGCCCCCCCCAGTGCTGGTCTCTATAGGCCCGATCCTGTGCTGAAATGTCAATGATGATGAGTCCCCTCGACGGCTCGGTGCAGACGAAGGGCTGATTAGCTTATCATTTGGAGAGCAGGCGGCCGATGATTATCGTCTTCAGAGCGGCGCAGCCTGATTATCGAAAGCTCTTATTAATGACTGTTTGCATATTTGTGAAGCCACTGCTGGAGCTCCGGTATATGGATCTTTTATCAGCTTCCTCCATTTGGAGCCGGTGCAGGAGAGGGTTGTGATGAAGCCGCCTCAAGCAGCCACTGGTGTGCGTCAGCACCTTTTTGAGCATGAAACCTCAAATAACCACCTGCTGTACCCTTCCACTGGCAGAGGAGCAGCACATCTGATACTCAAGGAATATTTACTGGTGTAGCATCTGCTGCATTTTAAAGAAAAATCCAGAAAAGTATCCAATTTTACAGCTTAATTATATATAAAGCATAAACAACTTCTAAACAAGCAGGGAGTGCAGAGCATTTATCTGTGAGCTGTCCTGCACAGCTGCTTCCGTGCTCTCGGCCTTTGGGGGCAGGAGCCCAGTTATTGTAATTTTTCTCTTTGCAGAATGTTTCATATGATTAATTATTAGAGCAAGCCTAGAGGCTGGAAATCTCCCATTATTTCCAAAGCAAAAGGGCAGTTTGAATGAAAATGCCAGTAGTTTAACAAACAGATTTTTCTCACTTTGCATAAATCATTTTTTAACCCCCGCTTAAACCTGAGGCTGAAAATGATTTGGAGCCTCCAACATCTGCGGTGCAGGGGTCGTAGAGCCCATTGTGTCTGATGGCAGACTAAATGTCAAGGAGTGTGTGTCGGGAGGTGTGTGTGTGTGTGTGTAGAGTGTGTGAATGAGGGGTTATCTTTGTCGAGAGCTGAACATAGGTATCATCATTTGGTTAAAGTGTCAAGAGTGGCAGCTGGATGCATTGTAATGTCTGTGGCTTCTTTTCAGGGGTTATTTATAGGGAACCTTGTAAACCCTTTCCCAAAAAGCCCGTAGCAACCACAATACGATAACCAAAACCCAACTGCGAGGGTAGGGGGTAGAAAAAGCCATTAATGCTGTATGTGATGACGCTTATTTAATGATAACATGAAAGAACGATTTAGCCTCTTAACCACAGACACGGCACATTAAAAATACAAGCCTCTGTCGTGTGGAGGACCACAGATTAGCTGCGTTCGGTCCTGAGCTGCAGTTAAAAGCACGTTGGCCCCGGACTCAAATGTCAAGGGCTCTTCCCGGTGAGGCATGTGGTGATAATCATCCCCTCAAGATCTGACCGTGGATGCTCATCGGGAGCTTATTAATGACTCACACCAACACAAACTGCACAGTAGCGCTGGAGGCTGTTGGTGTTTAGTCCAATTTGTTTGTCTGTGTGTGTGTGTGTGTGCGCTGGTGATTCTCACCCAGAGAAGCACATTATCCAGTCCCATCACCTGAGAGAATAACTCCTCCTAATTACAGCATTAATTGACAGACTTGCAGATGACGTTGCGTCACATTGTCTCCTGTGAATTCTTCATCTGCATTAGTGTTTCGCCTCATTTAGATTTTCGCCCCCGGGTTGTTTTATGGATCGAGGATCAGACTGTTTTGATTCCCGTGATTCTCCATGTGAGCGATGGACCTCTAACTTTTTCTTGCAGGGTCTTGCATAATGCCGTTCGCTTGTTTTTGTACAATCTTACCAGTTCTGACGTCCGTCTTTCAAACGGCGATAATGGCCGCTGGCGGAGGTCGGCTCGGTCGGTCACTCTCAGATTTGGAAGCAGTTGTCATGGACACTGCTTTTGTGGACGAGACAATTTCACATCTCTTTGTTGACTTGAGAAAAAGTAGATTCCACACGCTGCTCTTTCCCAGCATCTCTGTGTATTGATGTTTTTGTTGTGCGACCCTGTGTTGTGTGTTTGTGAGGACCTTTAAAAAAACAAGCTGAAATTCGAGGGGATGAGGTTGGACTCCATGTTGCTGGAAGAAGCTCCACGAGTCCGACTCGCAGGTTTTAATTCATCACCCTGTCTGCAGAGAGTCAGAGAGCACGTCTCTGCACCGGGTCAGCGGTTTTTCTTTTCATTCCGCTTCTGAGGAAACGGGTTACTAAGCAAATTCCAGATCCCATTTCTAGAAATAAACCGTATCATGGCTAACACCTTGGCACTCCTCAGTGATTCTTCAGCAAACAGGTGTCAGTGGGAAGAGGGATTACCGAGCATAGCAACAGGAACAGGGCCATGAATCACAATGGAGCTGATCTGAGGATGTTTGGAGGAAGGTTTCTCTTTTTGCTTTTGCTTTCAGGGTCCACTCAAGCATTAACTGTGCCATGGAAGGCTTTTCAGAACACACACACACACACACACACACACACACACACACACACACACACACACACACACACACACACACACACACACACACACACACACACACACACACACACACACACACACACACACACACACACACACACACACACACACACACACACACACACACACACACACACACACACACGGTCAATGTGGCCACCCTCCCTAGTTTGACTTTTACCGATATGCAAAGCAAGGAAACTTCCAGCCAGCGTTTCCGACCCAGCTCGGTCTCTCATTCCCCATTCTCTCTCTCTCTCTCTCTCTCTCAGTCTTATTCTCTCGCCCTCTCTATAACTGTCATTCTTCCGCTCACGACCCTATTTTCAGCGGGCCTGGCTGGCTGCCGCTCCGTGGTGGCTCCTGAGTGGGGGCCCGTTTGTTGGAACAGCTTTTTGTGGAATTAAAAAGGGTGCCAGACCCCCCCCCCCCCCCCCCCCCCACACACCTCCCTCCTCTTCCTCTCTCTGTCCGTTCTTCGAGGCCTCATTGTTTAGAGAGGCAGGGAGCTGGAGGGGATAAGAGAGAGAGGGGGACGTTTCAAAAGGGTGAAAGTGTTTAGACAAACGTCCCTGCTCTGTCTCCTGCTCTTGTCCTGATCTCACCCAGACTCAGGCTGCACCCGTACATTTTCATTTACACTACTCTGGAGTTTTAGAGCTGCTCAAACAGAGACGTTTGGAAATGATGACGTAATTTTTTCGCTGCTGATTCGGCCCTCACGGATCCGTCAGGCTCACGTCACATGTCGTCTGGTACCAGTGTAGAATGAGTGAGTGGTCATGGGATATGCGTTGTCAGTCGTGTTCGTATCGACAGGGATTAAAACTGATACGGAGCCAAACCACTTGTGTGGAGGGAATCACTTGAGTTTGGAAACGCAGTGCTCTGCACGTAGCCTCAGTGAGCTGTGTCCGTCCTCTCCTCCTGATGCGTCTCTGTTTCCTCTGCAGACAGACGAGTCCACTGGTGACAAAATGGAAATAGCCTCCACCGGCAGTGTGGGCGCGCAGCGGTCGTTTAGGCTGTGATGTGACTTTGTGACATTTCCTGTTGTACCCATGTGGGCAATTAATAACTGCAGTAACATTGTTTGCTGCGCTCGTGACGTCACGGAGCTTTTCGTTCTGGGTTTTACTGCCGAGTGTATTGAAGGTGACTGTCGCTCAACTTCTATTCACCTTTCTCAAACTAATGTCAGAGGCATTACGAGTGAGATGTAATCACCAAACCACTTCTCTGCTTAGAGCCACATGTATTGTGTTTTAAACAATATAACTCTGCTTAAACAAAAACTGAACTGACTAACTCAGGATTTAATAGATTCAATTTAACGCAGCGTTGACGTATAGAAGGACATTAGTTTAAGAATTAACTTTTTTGTAGTTCTGGGCACATCTTCTGATGCTTTCAAGTTGCTGGAGGTAGTTTTAGTAGCAATCATGAAACCGATGGACTTGAAGGACTTTTCTATATTCAACCGATACCACTTTGTTGGATATATGTCCGTTCCAGGACCAGTCATATCCTGTTTTCCTCTCAGTGATTGGATGGTAAGTGAAATCTCTCTCATCGCTGATGTTCAGGTCACAGTCGAGTCAGTACGATTGGGGAGAAAAAGCCAATTTCCTGCCCTGGATTAAGTGCGAACACTAGAAAGGCCCGAACCTCGTCAATTGTCTTCAGAATGTTTCCGCTCTGCGGTTCCTGCTCCATGTTTCTACCTCCAGTAGCTCTTATTAGTCATGAAATTAAATAATAACCGTGGTGCTGGCAGCTTCTTGGGTTTCTCTTCCACTCTCCGAAAATACTGAACCTGCAGTATTTTGAGATGAAAACACTAAAAGCTGAAGCTTATCTGAATTTCACGACACTTAATAGCTGCGGTTGAACAGTCTATTTTACTTGGAGAGGTTCAGACTGAGTGAAATGACCTGGACGTGTTTCCGCTGCAGCCGTGATATCGAGCTGTTCCGACTCTAAATGATGAAGAAAGCAGCTTCAGTGCTTCCTGTCTTATCTCCTTTAGCAATGGAAACACTGGACCCTCCTTTATGAAAGGGAAGAAGAAAACGCCGTCCCACGTTTCCTTGTGGCAGCAACATTTAAAGCGACGCACTATTAGTTGCTGCATCAGGCCGACTCGCGTAAATATAGCAACAGCAGGACAGCTGTTTTATTCTCATGACATGAACCAGAACTGACGGATCCTCTCGTGATCGTCTGGACTCCAAAGACAGACCTAAATAACAAACCTTCGCCTGCTCGCGTGGACGTCCATCGTCTTGATCGAGCGCGTCAGCTCTGACAGTATTGTTTCTCATTTGCATTATTCAAGCTAACATCTCTCCTCCTCACAAGTGACTACTGTTCTTGCAGCAGCACATTTCTATGCAAGTCACACACACACATTGAAAGAGAGGACCGGTGTCGTTCAGAGTTACAGCCCATTTACTACTAGTGTACGTCTCCCTCCAATCATTCTGCAAGGCCTGTCATATGTAATTGCATCACGTTTTCATTTTTTGGTAGTATACGAGCTCTGCTGTTCTTTCCACCCCTGGCTGTATATAAAAATCTGTCCCGGCAAACAAAGCAGCCGCATGGAAATGACAGGACGAGGATGTGACAATTAAGTTTGTCAGGCTGCGTGTTTTTTATCAGGGATTATTTCCTGCTGGAGATTTCCAAATATTCCTGTGGGCGTCAGGTGACGGACAGGAAACAGGCTGCTCTCTACATTGTATATTAACAATGGGACCTGGGCTCCTTCAGTCAAAGACGTTGGAGCGCTCTCTGGTCCGGCGAGGCGTCGCTCAATGTGCGGACGTGGAAACACACATTTCTGGAGATGAACACAATTCAGACTTTGACACAAGCAGCTCTGGCCTTTGTTTTTATGAGTAGTGCCGACTACATGTCTTTGTGTGTGTACACCAGCTGCCACCCATAAAAACAAATGGAAAACAACGTTAGCATATCCGGATTGTTACAGCCGCCTATGAGGTTATGTTTTCACTCGTCTCTGTTTATGTTTATTTGCTAAATCCATTCACTTGTTTGAGGGAGGGCTGGAAGTGGATTATGGTGAATCCAGGAGTTTATGTTCACTGTCTTTTACCTTTGCAACCATATGTCAATATTTTGTTTATTTCTCAGAAAATAATTCCATAATAATTGAGAAACCTTTATTCAAAGTGTAGTTTGACCACCAGGGTGATTGAGATGCTTTGTCTTCCTGTCGCAGTCATGTCGTCCATCTTTATTTCCACTTTATTTACAGTATGTTTTCTACTGTGTCGTTCTACATCAGAAGAGTTGACTTGTATTTCTGGAAAAATTCAATAAACCTTTATTGATTGTACAAGCTTATCCTCCCCTGTCCTCTCCTGACTCCACCTGTCCTCCTCTGTCCTCTCCTGCCCTCTCCTCTTCTGTCCTCTCCTGTCCTCCTCTGTCCTCTCCTCCCCTTTCCTCTCCTGACTCCTCTCCTGACTCCTCTCCTGTCCTGTCCTCTCCTGACTCCTCTCCTGTCCACTCCTCTCCTCCCTCCTCTCCTCTCCTGAGTCCTTTCCTGTCCTCCTCTGTCCTCTCCTGACTCCTGTCCTCCTCTGTCCTCTCCTGACTCCTGTCCTCTCCTGACTCCTCTCCTGTCCTCCTCTGTCCTGTCCTCTCCTGTCCTCTTCTCTCCTGTCCTCTTCTCTCCTCTCCTGACTCCTGTCCTGTCCTCCTCTGTCCTCTCCTCACTCCTCTCCTCTCCTGACTCCTCTCCTGAGTCCTCTCCTCTCCTGACTCCTCTCCTGTCCTCCTCTGTCCTCTCCTGTTCCGTCTTCCAACAAGACACCGAACCCTGCATCACATCCGTCTAAGAAACAAACCAGCGTTGTGCTTTGCTTGTGGACGATTAGAACCGATATCATTTCTCTGTCTTGAACCTTAAATGACAATATTCTAAATGTCTGGTGAATCATTTCCTTCTAATTTATTATTTTCCATTAAGTGTCAGAGCACAAACACAGATGTACAGACAGGTTGCTGCCCCCCCCCCCCCCCCTCTTCTCTTCCTCTTGGCCGCTGCTGAACCTGATTAATTGCTTCTGTATCCCTGACTAATTTAGCCGTTGATTGAGAGGTGACAGCTGCAGCACCAGTCCCCCCCCCCCCCCCCCCCGACTCGTCACTCTCTGTCTCTAATCTGAAGCTGTCGGTCATTTCTCTATTCACACAATTCAAGGAGTGGATTTTCCTCCGTGAATCCAAAATGGAGTTGGGTTTTTTCTTTTTTTCCTGACACAAAGCACTGATGTTCTTTTGACATGAAGCTGTTCAGTATTCCAGCGGATCCAGACATTCGGTGTTTGGCAGCCGGCGATGGACGTTTTCATTTGCATGACAGAATTACAGAGTTCTTTTTCAAAGGCAGGGTTTTCTATTTTCTTCGTTAATAGTATATCACTGTTAAATGACTTGAGATATTGCCTGGTGCTTTTCTATAGGCCCTGGGGGATTTTTTTTCACAGCTCATTTCATTATTTCTTTCCTCCCTGCTGCTTGTGGTGCGTACACTCACCTGTCAGTCAGCCAGGATGGTCTTCAGCTCGTTCAGTTTTTTTTTGTCGGAGAGGATCCAGTCCAAGTTTTCCTCAATTAGACCAATGAAAGTGCAAAACAGATTAGTGAGGCTACTGCATGTTAATAGCTCCCGTCCAACATCTGTCGTCCTTGTCTCCGCTGCGAGTCTTTGTCTGCACAGACAGGTTCAGGGTGGATGTGGTGGTGGGACGTCTCTGAATAAATGGTCCCGGAACAAAAGTCTGTGTTCTCTGTGCTTTGAGTGATGAGACGGATTCAGATTATCGGAATGAGCCCTTAAAC
The DNA here is from genome assembly GCA_006182925.3 of Reinhardtius hippoglossoides. Lineage (NCBI taxonomy): Eukaryota > Metazoa > Chordata > Actinopteri > Pleuronectiformes > Pleuronectidae > Reinhardtius > Reinhardtius hippoglossoides. The sequence continues at coordinate 1,820,913 of CM031686.1, forward strand.
AGTGTAAGTACCTTTGGAGGTGAAACACAGCTTCTTACTTGGATTCACATTAAGTTCTTCAGCACTAGTATGTGTTGTGAGCCTGACGTTACAATGCGAGGACCTCTCCGAGGAGCGTCCTCACTTTCAAAAGGCTTTTTGAGGATTGAGATTTAAGCCGTTTTTCAGACATGAACTGTGGGAAATGTCCGGAAAATTGGATCCGGACATTTTCCTTTGAAACATGAAGAACGCAGCTGGACGCTGTCTGGGTCGGACGGGAACATTTACCGGTACGTTAAATCGAGGGGTGGAGCCTGGACCAAGGCAGGAAATCATTTATAAATTTCCCTGCAGGAAGTTTACAGCACATCGACACCAGCGTCGGCCCTTATCACCAGAAGCTCGTCTTTCCGAGTTGCCGTCTCCATCTTTTATGTGCATCAACACACCAGCTTGCTCACTGTGAATTTTCCGCTGTTTTCTGTCTGTATTCTCGTCATGGGCTCCTTTTATATTCTGGACATTTTACCAGGGTTCTGACAGGAAAGGTTCCTGAAAATGTCCGGAGCAGCTGACTCGGACTCTGCGTCCTCACATTCAGCCCCTCTGGACTGTGCCCTGTGTTATTCAATGTAAATGTACATGCATGAAAACTGCACTTAAGTCCAATAACTAAATAAATGTACTTTGTTACATCCCATAACTGTCTGGTCCTCACAAAGATAGTAGTACAAGTATACATCAAATCAAGGAAACCTCTCCTCTCTTTGTCTCCTCTCCTCTCGTCTCCTCCTGGTCTCCTCTCGTCTCCTCTGTGTCTCTCCTCTCTCCTCTCTCCTCTGAAATGTTGGTGAAATGGATCGAAGCCAAGAGGCACAGGGATTAAATGGCTCATGTCAAAACCCAAGAAATAATTAACGTCAAAGTTCTCAGTGGCTCCAGAATTCATTTACAAATGACAACTGTCACACCACGACACTTGTGAACTGCAGCTGCTCTTGTGCTCCTCCCCAGGGAGGACGTGTTGGAAAGATTAGATCCTCTAGGATTTAAATGACAGTGAATGATTTGGTGAAAAGTAAGAAGACTGAATCTCTACTCCTTCCTAACCAAGGTGCAGAAACATCCAGTTATTGAGTAAAGGGCTAAAACTGAAGCTGTGGTTGACAAATAATATCAAATTTAATTGGAGACAATGACGGCTTCTGTAGCTGCTCCCAAAAGGAGTGACTGTTATTATGAGCCTGGCAATTATGACAATAATCTGCTAATCTGCTTGCTGCATTGAAATTGGAATACCCATCCATCCATCCATTTTATAAACCGCTTATCCCGTTGACGGCTGCGGGGGCTAGAGTCTATCCCAGCATGCACCGGGTGAGAGGCAGCGCACAGTCTGAACAGGTCCCGGGGGTGCAGCCCGTCTCTGTCAAAGGGCTTGACATCGGAATATGAATTCAAAGTATGGAAAAGCATAAATATTCCACAGTGCTGGCCAATGACAGTTTATCTGCCATATGTCTTTGGGACGGATGGATCATGCAGCACAGTTCAGGGCAGAGGTGGAACTGTGTGTTTCCTCCACCAAGAGGTTCTGTTTCCACTTGGTGGATCTGATTCAGGATTTTGTTTTTTTCTGAAGAAATAATGCAGAGATCTTTATAATGTATTGCTCAAATCTATCAACAGGTGCAATTTAGTGTGGATCTGGATAATTACTCATATTTTGTGAATCGATATGAATATTTTTAGGGGGTTGATCTTTGTTCTGATTCTGTACAGTAACAAATATTCCTATATCAGAGAATGGATATGATTTATGTATCTGATCTCAATATGAAATGGAGGAATGAATATGATTGAATATGAGGGGCCTTACATTTGAGCCTTGGCTGAGGCTTTGACTCCAGTGCCATATCCTTAAGTAATGAACTCACAATAAACCAAGCAATTTGTGTTAAATATATAAACAACCTACTTTTAATTCATTCAAATGATTTTTTTTTATAGTAGTAAATATTTCATCTAACGAGTAGTTTAGCTAAAACAAGGAGAACTGAGCTCTGATGATTTATTTGTTAGTTGAGCAGTTACACTCCTCCAGTGTAATCTATTACTTTTAGACTGAGGTTGCATCTTGAACAATAACTGTCGGTGGTTAATATCCCAACATGTATTTGTGAGTCGACCCTAATGTGTCTGTGAAAGTGATTTTCACCGAGGCAGCCGCTCGTCTCCTCCCTCCTGCTGTTGGTGCTTACCTCAGAAAAAAAAAACTCCATTAACTAAGGAGTCAGGATTTGAAAATGGAAAATGAATTGTGCGCCTGGGTCCCTGACCTATCCGCCTCCTCATCCCAGAGTCTATTTCCAGGCGTTGGGTTTTCTCGAAATGGGGGGATGATTTCTTAATCCTCAGGGACGCGTCTGAGGATGGAGGCGAAATGCTTGGGCTGCTCTCGGCTCCCGGCACAGGCGCGTCCTGACGGGTGGCCGACCGGCGGCCCAGTGAGCTGACTGGACGGAGAGAAAAGGGCGCTAATGAGATGTGTGCTGCTCTTTCATGTGTGTCCTATCCTCTTACCAGCATGCGCTTCTCTCGACTTTGTGGGGGTCTCGGCAATAAGCTTTCTGAATGCTAATGTACAAAGTGGCCGTGTCTGAAACTGAAAAGTCGAATAGGTCTGGAATTGAATTAGGCATGTGTTGGTATGAAAGGCGATGTGAAGGCGAGCGTCTTAATGAGCTCGTTTGGAACATCACTCGTTCCTCGTCAGCAGCAGGACGCCGCGGGCAAACGGACGCAGAATGAAAAGAGAGGAATCAAGACAAGGACGATCGTCTCAAAGCTAAAAGCCGAGGCTGCGCTTTAATAAACAACATCAACAACAAGCAGCAGTTTATTCACGACTTCAGCCGTTCAGCCAATCTCCTCATGTCTCTCCAAATGTCTTCGTTCACGGGATTAATCCATTTCAAACAACACGCTGCGGTTCCACTTCACCTCGCAAGCCTTTTTAAGACCGAAGACTTGATATCAAATGAAATATCTCATGTGACAGTGAAATCTCATTAAAGTTGATCCACGGAGAGAGAGAGAAACGCTCCTGCACCGAGGCCTCGTGGAGTAATGAGGGATCCTGCTGCTTGTTGTGCATGTTCTTTGAGCGAAATCAAACCTGCCATGTGTTTTTAATTGATTTCCTTTCCCCCATCATTAGTTCACATTCATTTTATAACAGTGTGAAAATAAGAGTGGAGAGGCTTTACTCATTATTTCTAATACCTGTAACTTCTAATACCTGTAACTTCTAATACCTGTAACTTCTAATACCTGTAACTTCTAATACCTGTAACTTCTAATACCTGTAACTTCTAATACCTGTAACTTCTAATACCTGTAACTTCTAATACCTGTAACTTCTAATACCTGTACATGCTGCTAAGTGACGTAGACGCCGTTGAGGATAAAGACGATGGTGAACTGCAGGTGTTAGTTTTGTGTAAATGCATATTCCTGTATTTACCACTAAACTATATTTACCTGACAGATTTCTGCTGTGAAAATACAATTTGATACTCGTGCATCATCATTTTAATTCAGTCAGAAACCGCTGGATGGGTTTAAACGTTGTGTTGGAAAATGAAATTGAAACTTTTCCAGCTGATCTGTGTTTGGTTGAACTGGTTTGCACAGAAGGCGATCCCAGCACCGAGCTTGTTATGGCTCCATTACGAGGATTATGTAATTGTGTGTGAGAAGTTAACACACAATTGCTTGATGGGTTAAATACCAATTAGCTGCGTGCGTGTGTGTGTGGTGTGTGTGTGTGTGTGTGTGTGTGTGTGTGTGTGTGTGGTGTGTGTGTGTGTGTGTGTGTGTGGTGGTGTGTGTGTGTGTGTGTGTGTGTGTGTGTGTGTGTGTGTGTGTGTGTGTGTGTGTGTACGCACGCACGCACGCACGCAGTCAGGTGGCGCAGAGGGAGACGTGTTCTCTCGCTGTAACCTGAAGCAATTTAAGGCTCTCGGTTCAGTCTGTGTTTGACTTGACACATGTAGCTGAGCTGTCATCCTGTTGCTTCTATTCCTGGTTCTTCCTCTTGCTTTTCCTGAGGTTAGTGCACGGTGTCAACTCTCACACTCTGGAGTGTCAGTGCACTGGCTTCTCCCCCCCCCCCCCCCCTCCAAATGATGGAGAGAGAGCGGGATGAAAGTGTCGAGGAGAGGCGTGCGAGGGGACTCCCCTTCCCTGCACCAGGTCCTCACCTTCGTTTTGCTCTCATGTTTAATTCCCACAGTGTGACCGCCGGTGCGTTCAGAGGGACTGACGGAAGGAGGTCATACATGTGGATTTTCCTTCACACACACGTCCCGCTGCACAGACACTGCGATGATCCCTGTGCTGCTCCTTCAGCTCACTGATTGTCTGACACACACACACACACACACACACACACACACACACACACACACACACACACACACACACACACACACACACACACACACACACACACACACACACACACACACACACACACAGAGGAGGTAACTGCTCCACACAGTCGGTGTCACTGCGGTGCAGCCACTCAGTGAGCCCCCTGACAGCTCTCCAGTCGCACTCTCTTCGTGCAGAAAACAGATAAAAGCTGTTTTCTAAAGTCTTCTCCCATGTCATCTCTCTCAACTCCCGTCTTTTTCTTCTTCTCTCGGCTGGCAGTGAGGTGTGGGCGTTGGCAGGATGTGTGTGTTTGTTTGCATGCATGCTGGGGATTATCACTTTATATTTGTGCAGACGCGTGGATGATAGTGAGACAGAGCATCACGACTGACGACTGAACACTTGTCAGTCGTACCTGCTGACGTCCTGAGCTGCAGCAGTGAGAACGTTTAACATCAGTCCCAAAAAAAATAGCCCCGTGTGTTGGAACCAGGTTTCAGCTCGAGTGGCAGATGAATCAATAATGAAAATGACGAGTTGCATATAATTGGCGGTGGTGTCATTCTCTGATACGTGACCACAGACGGGTTAATTAGTTCATTAGAGTCTTAATCAGTCGAATAACACAGACGCACTGCAGACACGCTGCTGTCCAGTATGAACCACACACACACACACACACACACACACACACACACACACACACACACAACACACACACACACACACACACACACACACACACACACACACACAATGACTACTAACATTTGTCGCCACAGATTTCTCTGGAAACGAGACATGTCAGTTTTGTAATCGTTAAAATAGTTTGACCTCCGGTGGACTTTGATGATTTGATGATTTCCCATCTGCTCCGAGGACAAGGAGCCGCTCCGTTCCCCTCGGAGAAACACCGAACAGGTCGGCTGAAACACAAACGAGGTGCGACTCGAAATGGCTTCCGCATTCAGAATTAATTAGCCCGCTGCCATATTTGGAACGAGGCGGGACAAAGGGGAAGAATTGAAGAAGAATGGGACAGACAGCAGCTGGTAATTAATCCAATAAACGATTGTGTTATTAAAAAGCTCACAACAGCAGCGAGATTAAGGCCGAGAGTCAGTTCTGATTAACGAGAAGCGTGATTAATCAAGTCTGTCTCCAAAACACACGCGGGGACGGATGTAAACACGTGGACTCGCACACGCTGACAAGACAACACGCTAACACGGATTTCTTTCATTTGAAATGCAGAGAGGAGAAGAAGAAGCCCCAGTCGACATGCATGTGCACGTATGTGCACGTTACTTTCATGCCAGTTGTTTCCTGTGCTGAAGTGGGTCACTGCCGGCTGCAGGAGGAAATCCATCCAGCACCTGAGATGTGAAATGTTTCTGGTATTGCTCAATATTCGTGTTTCACATGTCGAATTATTCATTTTTCGTGCGTCTTCCTCTTTATTGGCCAGTCTCCGGTTTTCCTGGAGAAAGTGCGTCTGTGGACGAGCGGCTGCGGCTGGAGGGTTTTGTTTTCTGTTTTCTGTTTTCTCTGCAGTGTGATTTAAAAGCTATGAATAAAATATCACCTCCAAAAAAATGTTTAACGCTTAGCCTCGGAGCCAACTCATCCTTTGTCTCCGTGTTTGTTCATGCATTTATTTTAAACTTCTCTGGCCCTTATTTCGGTGTGTGAGGCCATCTGCTCGTTTTCAGTTTGTCCGTCTGTCCTTGATTCAACGGCACGTTTGTCTCTTCAGCCGTTTCCAGACATGAATTTTCTCATTTAGCTCATTCTGACATTATGCAGAGTTTCCACAAGGGGCCTGGCAGAAGCGACTCCGGTAAACGGACTCAGACATTTGGGTTCTCACAAACCGTCCCTTTGGATAATGTCCGGCTGCTTCCAGACATGAACTCCTAATGTCCTCCGAGTGTTTGTGCGTGCAGTCCAGTCTCAGACGCTGCAGTCCTGATGTGTGTGTTTGAGTTGTGTTGTTTTCCTCCAGCTGCAGCGTCTGATCTCAATGCAGGTTACAACAGTGGCTGCGTTCACACATTCTATTTCCATATATGGGCAACAACACTAACTACTGTCAGGCTGCAGGCTTGTTTAGCGGAATCGCTCGTCTCCTCCATTCCTCTCGTCTCTTTCCAACTTGTCATTTGATTTCCTCTTTCTTTTTATTTGCCATCCATCAACTCTTTCTCTTCATATTTCCTTCTTCCTCCTGCTCTGTTCTTTTTCATTTTCTCTTTCTCTCCTTTCGGCTTTCTCCTTTCTCCTTCTCATCCGTCTTTCTCTTTGTCTCTCTTCTCCTCTACTTGGTATTCACCTCCTCTCCGCTCATTCTCCTTGTTATTCTTCCCCTTTCCTCTCACCTTTCCTCCTAATCATCACCCTCTTCTCCTTTATTTGCCATTCATCACCTCCACTCTCCTCTCTCTGGTACTCTCCCCTCAGGTCGCCACTCGTCCTGTTTCTCCTCTCATATCCCCTCGTCACAGGACGATCGATTCATCATATTAGCTTTCCTCACTTCTTTCGATGACATTTCTTTTTTGTTCTTGTCTTTTAAAGCTGTTTAGATTCTTAACCGGCACCTATTGGATGGTTCTAGTTGTCAATCACACGGTAGCCACGCCCCAATGTGCCTCCTGTTTACTTAGGCACACACCTAACAGTGTAGGTGAATGGTCACATAATCTGCAGTAGCAGGTGATTCCATCTGATATGACGCTAAAACACTCGTCTGGATACAGTTCCGTGTGTTGCTGAGAGTCTGTGAGGTTGTTACCTTGTTCAGATCCTCTTTGTTACTTGAGGAAAATGTCCGTCTATTTAGCTGCTAAATGATCCGTGGTGTTCACCAGCGAGCTCCTAATTCTGTCTTCAATGCTGAGCAGCTTAGCGTGTTTATCAGATCTGTCCTCTGGAAACTGCGCCGATGGGAGTGAATCAATACGTAAAGTCGTGGGTCAAAAAAACCAAAGCAATGAGCTGATCGATGCTGAAACGTTGAACGGAGCTGAAGACAGCTGCAGGGTTGGTGATCGTTCTCTGGGCTTTGGGCTATGAATAATGTATTTCACGTTTATATATATATCTGTAGTCTTTTTGATCCAGTGCTGGTGTAAAAATATAAATTAGAGCAGCTTTATAGATCCGGTGAAATCCCAGCCGCTGATGGTTGGAGTGGAAGCCTCTGTAACAGAGATTTGGATTAAAGATCAAAAGATGAACGAGCTCAGGATTTCAGTCTTTATTTCCTCGTATTTACATTTAGATGTGATAAACAGATAATCTAAAGTAACATTTAAAGGAGACCTATTCTAATTTGTCCAGTCTGCTCTGATTGGCCAGCTGGCCTACTCTGTTGTGATTGGTCCACCACTACCAGCCAAGTAGGAAATGTCGGGCTCTACTGGTTTTGTTAAACCTCAACCCCACCAACATTAAAGTTTCACACAATCATAGATTTCAGTCCCCTGAATGTTTTATATCAACATCCACCGAGGATCCGCTGGTAAAACGGAGAATATTTTGAAAAACACACGATTTCCCAACTTTAGAGAATCCAGACAAACTCTCTCCGAGACAGTAGAGAACAGAGCAGCTGAAAAGCATCACATTTTATTTTGGTGGTTTAACCTTTGGTTGCGACAACGGGTGTCAATAGGGTTAGGGTCCACTTTTCATCCCCTCATCAAACCTGATGTTGTGTTGGCGTTTCTCGGGTCATTGAGGTTGGACTGCGTTTCTCTCTAAATGTTTCTGTAGACGTCTGAATACGGATTGGGATGCATCTCACTGTAATCTTTGTGTCGTCATCTCTGTTGTTGTCTTTTGCCGACTTGCCCGACGTCTGCTGCTCAGTCCACCGGCAGCTTCTTCTCTGGGATGTTCCAGATTGTGGCATCGGTTATGCTCGATGTTTGTGCAACAGCTCTAATCGATTTTCCCCTCCGCTTCAAAGCGGCTGGCGTTTCTCCCGCAGACAGCGCCCAGGTCTTCATGTTGGTTTGTCGTTTTTTTTTTTTAACAGCAAATGCCAATCAATCTAACAGGCAAACCCCGGGCAACAAGAAACACGTCAGTCACGTGTTCCCGTGTTTTTACTCACATGGAAAACGGGTGGATTCGAACAAAAGGAGCTGAATGTAAACAACAGGAAAAGCCCTCGTTTCATTTTCATCTTAAGATCCTAAACCCAAATGTGTCCCGTGTAGAAGAAAAACAGAGGAATTGGACTTGTATAGCTTTTCAGGGCGCTTTGTTCTGTATGTATCACAATATGTTCGATATATAAAAGCCCCCCCCTTCTCTTTCCTTTCATATTGTGAATATTCACCTTGTTTTTAAAGAACCAGAAGTCAAGCATGGATTAAACCCCGACCTCTTGTTTACACACAGACACACACGCTCTCTTCTCCGTGGGTTCTGGCTGCCATTGATTGGTGTTGATATTCATCCCCACAGCCGCAGCCTTGATGTAGTCGCTGTAGCTTATTGGCGGGGGAAGGGACAGGGGCAGGCGGGCAGGCCGACCCAACACGGTGAGAATAACCCCGGCCGAAAGAAGAAAGGGAGACAAAAATGAGAGCGATATTAAAGGAGAGGGAACGTGTCTCCTGCTCGGCTGTCAGAAGTCTTAGTGGGAACGATTACCGGCGAAAATGAAATTGGCAATCTGCCCTTTCGAGTCTCTCTGTGGCGCTGGTTCTTGTGCCCAATCCTCCGGCTCCTGTCGTTTATATCTCTCTCCTACCATCTCAATCTATTCCTCTCTCCCTCACTCCGCTTTTCATTCTCTCCTTCTTCCTCCTCAGTTGTTGTCTTTCTCTCTTTGGCTTCGTCGTGTGTTGGTCGCATATTTTACGTCATTCTCCTTTTTCTGAGTGAGTCTTAAATTGACCAGTTCGATTTTAAATGCAAACCTTCTTTCACATTAATTTCATTTTTTCTTTTCACCACGAAATTGAGCTTCTGCAGACTCGTCCTCTAAAAGCTTCAACCTTGGACGGCTGCAGAAAACTTTGTAGACAAACTCAAATCATTTTTAAGTGTTTAAAATCCTCACATCCACGTCGGTGTCCGACTCGTCTTCCTCCTCGTCTTCCTCCTCGTCTTCCTCCTCGTCTTTATTCGCACATTGCTACTCTTCCTCCACCAACAATCGATGAGTGGAAAAGCATGAAACCAGTGGCAATCATTCAGTTTGCTCCTGCTCTCTGTAATAAATCTTCCTCTCTCTGGCTTCAGTCTCTTTTCCTTCTCTCCGCTTTGTATTCTGCTTTCTTTTCAATGGACCTCAGCTTAACAGAGAAAGGTCTGCTCCAGGTGATGGCTAAACCTGAGGGGGGGCGGGGGGGTCCAAGGTCTCAAGCTGCCGGAGCATCCAGGACGTCACTGCGCCGACCGCACGCACAAACGTCCACTTTATAAAATCTGCACTGAGCATCTGCGTAGCCAAGAGCACAATGGAAAATCTGCCCTTGTAGTTCTGACACTGGGGCCCCTGGAGGGGGGGGGGGGGGGGGGCCTGGATGATAACATGTTTTGAATCCTCTGCACCTCAGCAGTTTGTGAATGCTTGTAGTCTCTGGAAGTCCTCTGCCCTTCTCCTCCAGGCTTCAGCCCACAGACATGGATTCTTACACCAAGCAGTTCCAGACAGTGCAGATTCTCACTGGGCCAATGGCCTGGAGGAGTCGCCTGATGAGAAACCTGTAAAAGTGCCGTGCGTCCGGGCTACACACACACGGACGAGGCCCACGTCTTATTATAACTGTCACATTAATAAAGACGTAGGAACATCATATCAAAACTGACCTAAACACACTTCTTATTGCACATTTCCACTGAATATGAATTTGGAATGAAGAATGAATAAGAGCCGATGATGGTGTCTGGAGTTAATACGTCACTTCCTGCCTCCACCTCTCGTCTGTGCAGAAAACCTCCTGCTGTGTTGTCGGACCTAATTCTCCGGACTTTATCCGCAGGTCATGTCTGAAAACAGCTTAACTTTGCAGAACTTTTACAAACACAAAAAACCTAACGCACTAGAGGAAAGAAAGACAGAAAAAGCATCGTGATGTGTAAACGGAGCGAAACCTAATGAGATTGTGTCGCCCGGATTCATCACCTGACTGTCTGCAAACACAGCTCTGCTCAGCAGGCCTGACGTTCTCCCAAAGAAACCACCTCGAACTGGATCCAGTGTGAAATGAGCCTTTAAACCGTCATCGTCCTGAGGAGACTCCTGCACCAGTCGGTCATGTTCCCTCTCTCCCTCTCTCCCTCTCTGCCTCTCTCCCTCCTCTCCCTCTCCCAGCTGCCTTGCTCGGTTTATCTCGCCCGCCCAGGCTCCTCTGTTCGGAGGCTTATCAATGCCCATGTCGAGAACTGCTGCCATTGCCGCCACGTGATTTCCCTCCATTGTTTTAGCTAACCTTTCTAAACTACAGAGACTTGACGTTCACAATCAAGGAACACGGAAGTGCTGGGAGGTGGTTTTTTTGTAGCCTAGCAACAATAGGGGCTTGGGAGAAGCTCTGAGAAATGAGGTCACGGATGTTTCCAGTAAAACAGCTGCTTGTGGACACAGTTTTTTATTGTTTAGTGATTTATGTAGCTCTTATTTAATTATTGATTTTTGAAATGTTTTTATCGTTTATGTTTCTGTCATGCAGTTAACTATTAAACTGACTAATAGCTGCAGCGCTGCTTTCTTTATTGGCTCTTTGAAGTACAGATGGCAGCCGGCTGCTTTTGCCTGCTTCCTTTTTAAGATCGTAGTTTTGTCGCCACAGGCTTTAATCCGTTTTTTTGAAAGTTGTGTGTGTGTGTGTGTGTGTGTGTGTGTCGGCCACACTGCAGATATGTGTGTGGACATTTTAGCTTGAGGTGATTCTTCGTCACTTTTTGATGTTGGGAATGTCATTCGTTTCATTAGAGAACATCACAAGCTTGCGTCTCACTGACTTCAGCTAACTTCCTCTTCTCTCGCCGTCATTCCTCCGTCTCTGTCCTCCGTCGTGTGCTTTGCCAAACTGCTTTCAGATCTGCTCTGAAGTCTGGATGCAAATGTCCGAGCCTTTTTAAAATGCCTGGAAAATGTTCGGGTCGGTTTGTTGATGACGTTTTTATTACGGATACAAAACTGGAACGATACAGACGTGCGCAGGGAAACAAGAAGACGCAGACAAACACACAGCGCACACAGACGTAACTGCACTCGAGAAGCAGACTCGTAACCAAACACGGACAAACAAGACACCTATTCACACGCAGGTCGACGTGCACAGAGGAGAATCGCTCGCCGTTCTGCTTCCGCACCTCATTTTCTCCTCCTTCCTCTCTCTCTGTCTCTATCTTGCTCGCTCACTCAATTTGGTTCGATTTACCATCCTGTCAGGCCCGCTGATGCCCTCATTTCAGGCCCGCTATGTAAATATTATTGTTGAATCTGAGATGAGATCCTGCTCCCTGGTGAATCTCCTGCTGCCGTTTCCCCAACGATCTGTCATATGGGCCGACGTATAATCCATCACCCTGACGAGCTGCCCCCCCCCCCCCCCCCCCTGTCTCTCTCCTCGTTGAGGTAGCAGCCAGGTGGGAGCAGATATGTCAGCACCCAGCTAACCCTCCTAATTCTGGAGTTTGCAGTTGCTCCCTCTGTCTCTGCGGCTCTAAAGCTCCACAGCAGTGTGGACGTCAGGCGTGTTCATGTAGATGAAGACTTAGTTCATCCAGAAGGTAAACGCCAGCGTCCAGCAGCTCCTCAGTTCTCGTCCAACACGTCGTGTCTCATTTGTTTAAAGAAACAAACAACTATTGGTTTTGAGGGGTTTGTGTGTTGGATGTTTTCTGGGACCATTAACTTTCTAATTACCTTTTTAATAAGGAGTTTTGTTTGTGTTTGTTAGCAAAACTACGCAAAAACTACATTGTTATGCTTTAAAGGAGCATAGATTTATGTACAGTGTATTGTCTAACTGCGTGGATATCTATAGTATACATGACTGCAAATGCCAATGCTTGTGTTTGCGTGCGTTTGTGTGCGTTGTGTCGTGTGTGTGTGTGCGTGTGTGTGCGTGTGCGTGTGTGGACCATTAGGGAGAGAAGTACATTAAGATAATGTCTCTCTCCTGACCTCATCTCTCTGTAGTTCAACCCTGGCTGTGATCAATAACCAGCTCTGTGTGCGTGTCTGTTAGAGTATGTGTGTGTGTCGATAACTCGGTTACGTGTGTGTGTGTGTGGTGTGTGTGTGTGTGAGTGTGAGTGTGTGTGCTCTCCAGGTTGTTGTCATGCTGATCACAAATATGTTGCGCTTCCCGTTTGTTTTAATGAGGCCTGTCTGTTCAGCAGCCGCTCGTCCTGTTTGTGTTTGTAGTTTTCAATTAGGAGACAACACCTCAGGACCTGGAGAGACACACACACACACACACACACACACACACACACACACACACACACACACACACACACAGACACACACAGCATGCATCTTTTATTGATCAAATGTTTCTCAGTTTGAAATAAAGTAGCAGACATTATACATCTCTTTCCCTCTGTCTGTATATGAATATATATGCACTGTGTGTGTGTGTGTGTATGTTGTGTGTGTGTGTTGTAGCTGTATGATTGTGTTCCTGTCGACTATCAATCAGGGTCAATGCAGCGTGGACTAATTACAGTTTTGTACGGTGATTTATGAGCAGCAGATTAGTCGCAAACTCCGGCTGCTGCCATTGAACACCACATATTTTATGTTACTGTTCCTAATTATTATTATAGAGGTTTTCTACACCGGGATTAGATCTGTCCCTGTACTGAAGAACAGAGCTCACAGAGATAACACGATATTAAAACGCTTTATCCTTTTGTATATGTCCTTGGTTGGAGAATGAAGCCGATTGCTGCGTCTGCACAACCACTAAATGGATAATGAGCAGTTTTCATTATTAAAAGCTAAAGATGAAGTCAAATTACAGCCTCTAACATTTAATCAAAGCTTGTACAGCTGAAAAATATATTTTTCCTTTTCATTTGTTTTGTATTCATTTATTTTGCTTTAGATATTTTAGTAAACTGAACCCTGAACTGGAGAATCAGTTGTGAACTTTAACGAGTCCCATGTTATTCAAAATTTATTCATATTGAATATTTTGTGTTTCTAAATTCCAGCATATTTGCCGCTACACTTGTGTGGACGCCAGCGACACACACGCTGAAATGAAAGTCGATACACACAGATAGAGGTTCCATCTCTTTGTAGTAATACCTGAATAAAATCTACAAATCTACCAGGATTTGTCAATTACTTATTAAGTATGTAAATATGATATTAGCTGGTTTGCTGTTGTTTGTAAATGCACGTGACCTTAACTGTCAAAAACAAACTTAATGGGTTAATTTGGAGTTGATCCAGATGCTGAGACGTGAAGAATCATGTGTGTGTCGTCACGAACGGACAAAACCATATTGCTCCCGTTGCCGTTTGTTTTGTGTTGAAGAACAAAGTCCAAGAAACAGGCATCATTGATCAAAAAACCTTGTTCCTGCAAATGGGAAGTTGTGCTTCCCTCTGCAATGTGCCGACGCGCCTCAGAGTTGTGTGTCACCCTTTTAATGCCACAGACTCTGAGCTGCAATAATAAGCTTGTCTGCTCGGTTACGCTCTCCGGAAAGTTGCTGATTCCGTTTCATCGCAGTCCCCCGAAGTCAGCACAACGGAAACGCATCAAAGTTGTTCAATCTACCACCGACTCCTCTGAGTTCATTCCAGCGCTATAGGAGTCCAGGTCAGCATGGGCTGGAAATGAGAGGAACCGTTTGTTCTATATTTAAATGCCGTCTTTTTGAATAGTTAAAATTGGATCTGAAACCATGATGAATTTGGTTTGTTTGACTTTTATCCCAGAGCAGCTGGAGACACACCAGTGCTGCTAAGCCTGTTTCTGCAAAGACTTCCTAAATCCTACAGAGAACACGACGACTCGATGGCCACATGAAGTTGTTGTATTCATGTCTCGATCACATGCTTCGCCCTGGGGTCTGTTTGCTGCTCGTCTTTCCCATATAGATTATTTTAAACGTATATATTTGATTGATGGCAGGAGTCTGGACTGTCTGTGTTGTGGAAATCATTTGTAAAAACTGTCATTACATGGAAGAATGGTCCCTCTGTGCTGTGAGAGTATGATTTAGATGATTTTCTAATCCAGTTTGTACATTTTCCAGTGGAGAGAAACATGCCAGCTGGAGTTTTTCCTCTTCTTCACATGTTCACCCACTCACTGGTTCAGCAGCGTTCACGCTTCTGACTGCCAACGTCTCTTCATCCAGCGTTTCACCACACGTTGGTGCTTTCACCAGTTTCATTGCCTTACCTGGACGAACTGCAGCGGAGACGGAGCAGGTCAAATTGTTTATTGATGGCTTACGTTTATTGATGTGACACTTTTGGCGTCTTTGTGGCGTTCGTTAATCTCCGTGTCTGTTCCCAGTTTCAGCAGCTGCTCTGGAGCAGATGCAGTTAAATTGACTTGTGCAGAGCAGCTCCAGCTCCACTGGCTGCTGGGAAGCTCCTGGATGCCGAGGTGCTCTGTGCCAGGGCGACTGCTTCACATGCAGAGTTCCACCAGTAGTGCAGATGTCAGGGATTCATCAACACTGCTCGTTCAGTTCAAAAACTGAAGTAACTTGAGCTTTTTCAATAGCAGAGTATTGGTGTCCATATAAACGAATGACCTGAGGATGTGCAGATAAATAAGCACCAGTAGAGCTAAGTAGAGGACGTCAGGTTTATATACTTTCTTTGCTGTTAACATTGTTTCATTGACCCAATGTGTCGAGGTAGAATGAATGAATACAGATATTTAAAGTCTTTCTAATGAGATGCAGCCTGATTTGAACCTGGAGGCCGAAGCTGTGTTTGAAATGCAAATCACGAATCGCTCGCTGACCAGAGGTGGTCATGTATCCACGACTTTTACAATCCGACTCTCCCCTGGCGTTATGATATTTTACATTACACTACACCCACATTTCAATTTGTCACGGCCTGTTTCCCTAATATATATGATATCAGTAAAATTGCTTATGTGCGTGGCTTTAGGACGGCTACACAAATGTGCCCCGCAGGCTTTGTGCAGTGGCTGTGTGGATATGACTGACACAATGGGTAATATGCTGTTGACATTGTTGGTACGAAATGAACAAATTGGTTCCTGCTTAGCATTTAGACATGCCATCTGCTTTTCTAAACAGTATCAGGCCATGCTCAATTGATTTCCATAGTGCGCCAGTGCTCAAAGTGCACAGAGGGTTGTGTGTAAAGGCAGAGATTCTCATTACTTTGGATCCAGCAGCATGTTTGTACGAGCCAAAATATCACAATAAACCTAATTATTGACGACTTGGAAATGTCACACAGAAGCTTGTTTGTTCAGAGGAGAGCAGCGGCAACTTAAAGAGCAGCAATCCTAAAGAGCACATCGCAGCAGCTCTGAAGATGCTGTGGTAATTAAGTGTTGGGGCTTTTTTTAAATGCCCCAACACTCTGACCTTCTATTTATTCAGAGAAGTTGATTGGATATGGGCGTGTTTTTGAAAGCTCCACCTGCGAGACGCCCCACCTCCCTGAGATAGTGTAATTATAATCGTCTGCGCTGACTGTTCCCAGTGTGATTGAACTTTATGAACCGCGGGTCTCGGATGTGAAAGTACATTTATATTCACCGTTTACACATCCAGCTTCTGGGAAGATGAAGAAACACAAGAACATTTTCTTCAATAACGTGTGATTTAAAAATAAAAAAAAGGGTCCAAACATGGATTTGCAAGATGAACCCGGCAGCCTGTGATTAACAAAGCTGAATATTAGATTTTAGTGATTAGGTTTTCTTGTAAATGACAAGATCATTTTTTCAAGCTGCACCAAATTGCACAGAATCCTGATTTCAGTCCTCATGAGAAACCAAGTCTCATTGAAACACAAACAAACAGAAAGACCGGGGTGAAAACGTGGTAATGATGAAATTAAAAAGCAAACAACAAAGACAAACCCTTCTGGTGCAGCAGCAGACAAACTCCCACCAGCTCCCAACCAGTCAACCTCCAGTGACACACAGCTGACACCTCCGGACCTGAAGGTTAAACTGTTGCAGTCGTGTTGCTTTGAAAGGCCCGAGGCTCCGAGCACAGCCGAGGCTTTCCCTCCTGCTCGCGGTCGCTCCGCACTGACTTGAATATTTAAAAGGCGCTGGCAGTTTGACAAAAGCCTGCCCTGAACAATTACCACCAAATTACCCTTTCGAGCAAAAACACTCAGCGTCGCCGGGCGTGGGGGGAGCTGTGGTTGCAGTGGGCAGCGTCCAGGTGTTTGATTACATAAACTCAAACCCCTTTGTGAAGCAATTAGGGCAAAATAAATCAAGATAAATCATCAAGACATTGATTTACTGTTTTCCTTTGAGCAAATCTCCAGCCTGTTAAACCGTGAACTCAGCCAACACTCGCTGTAGCTGGTGCACGGGGACTCACTGAGCAGGTATCCAACCCTGCCAGACCCGCCTGACAGGTGGGTGCATGTCATTCCTCTGCAGAACCCCGGCTAGAGCAGGTGTGTTTGTTTTCTGCCAGACGACCGTCCTGCGGGGCGGAGATTTAATTGTCGCCTGGAACCTGAGTTGGCGCCGGTTGAGATAGTGGAGTGGTCATGTCGGGCGATGAGGCTGGCGTGGCAACAATTTGTACGGGCAGGGAAACACTCGTGCAGACACTGATCTGTGCATGAATCTGCATGTTTGCACAGGCGCACCACACACACACACACGCACACGCACCACGCACCACGACACCACCACCACGCACCACCACCACCACGCACCACCACCACCACGCACCACGCACGACCACCACCACCACGCACCACGCACACCACACACACACACACACACACTGGCAGGTGGTGATGGATATAAGAGACATTCATCATTCAGCTGTGATCCGAGAGAGAGTGATGGAGGAACAAAGGGATGCAGGAGGAGAGGATTGAGAAAAGGAGGAAGTAAAGTCAAAGAAGGAGGAGGAGGTAGGTTTGATATAAGGGGGGGGGGGGCTTGGGAAGAGAAAGACAATTGACAGAAGAGAGGAGGGAAAACAGATGAAGGTGAAGGAAATGGCAGCGGAGGGGGAGGAAGAGAAGATCTAACCAGAAGTAGGCAAAGTGAATGATTCCCGTCCTGCTAACGAGAGCTCAGTCACATGTCCCACGCTGGTCTGGATTCTCAGGAACACAATGACTGAGGCGGAATGTGTAACATCAGGTTTTTGTTTTATGATTGGATTCGATAAGAGGAACACGAGCCGCCGCTGCTGGCTCCGCTTGCTGCTCCTCCCCTCGCCGGAACGCTCACGAGAGGTTTCTGTTGTCGTACATACGACCACACACGCTTTTTGGTTTGCGTAATATTATTGTTGTTTTTTTGTCTTCACATCTCTGATGGGAATAATTCCTCTCGGACGAGCTTTAACACTCAAGCAGTTAATTGTTCGAGACGAGTCTGGTTCTCTTGTCCATGGAAGGAGCCAAATACCATCACTCCCAGTTGAATTCTCCTTTGTGTCGACAACAAATACAAACGAAATTAATCTTTCGTTAGTTCTGGTTTAATGTTTTTCTTCTTCCTCTTCCTCTTCAGACACAGTAGCCTGTAGATTTCCTGACCTTTTCCTCCAGTGAGCTTTATTATGAGCACTGAATAGAATCTGCCTGAGCAGTAAGCAGCATTTCCCCCCCCAGTGCCACAATGAGGGACAACGTGGTTATGAGTCATAATGTCTTTGTAGAGGAACCGGTGCCACATCAAGATACTAAGTAGGAAACAATCCGACTCTCGGGCAAATGAACAATAGCCGGTATCGAGCCATTCAACATAAGGAGAGAGACCAACTTCAATAACCTTCTGTATTTGTTAATTAACATTCAATTCAATATCAGCACAAATATTTGAGTATCTGCAAAACTGGTGCAGTTAAATAATCATGTATTTGCAATTTGTTAAAATAAAATACTGCTTTCACCAGATTTTGTTTCATTTTGAACTCCACCCACTGACATTTGAAAATGTTACCTGGCTGCGGTCCCGGCGCCGCAGGCGGCTCCATAACGGCGACTTTCACTGTTTTAAAGAATGATCGATGAACCCGTCCAGCGGCGAGCACAGTGCGTGGGGGGGCTCCGGCGCTGCACTACATCAAAAGAGGGGAGTCGAGCTGAGAGGTCTCGTGTGTCAGTTTGAGAAAAGTGCCGTCCGACGCCGCACACACTTTCGCCCCGCTGCCATTTTCCTCCACTTCATCTGCCGGCTCCACCTCGGCGGTGCTGAACAGATACGACGCCACGTGCACTTCATCAGCGAGGCCAGTGGGGGGGCCAGTGGGGGGCCAGTGGGGGGGGCAGTGGGGGGTTGTGATGGAGCTCCGCTTCTCCGTCGCTGTTCGGTTGAGGGATTCAGAGTGGGCGACCCTTCATACTCTTTCAAGGAGCACTTCATTGACGTTCGATCCTTTTCACGCAGGATTTATGGGGGGGGGGGGGGGGGGCGTGCTGTTCGGAGTAGATCTGGAAGATATGAAACATGGAGATGACAATATAAACCGAATGGGGGTCAGGGCAGGTCACGACGGGGTCAGGAGCGTGCGTGTGACGGGGATTAGAGTGCATGTTGGTGCGGGGGGGGGGGGGGGGGGGGCGCTGATAGTCATTTCAGTGAATGTGTGTATAAAAGAATTCTCTGCCCACGGGCTAATGTGGAAAGCTGATGTATTTTTAATATCCACTTTTGCCTCAGTTGAAGGTGAAAAAAATTCCGAAGTTGTTTTTGGGAAAGAAAGAGAGAAAACGGACGACACGCACCACAGGTCGTGACCGGCGTCTGACCCCAGCGTGATGTCACGAGCAGCTCGCCGTCACAGGGGCCGCGACAATCTCCTCGGCTGTGTGTGGTTGAAATGCAAACGCAGGAGAGACGAGGCGCTCAGTGAGAGGGGGGGGGGGGGGGAAACAGCACGTGAAGATAAACAGATGCGTATCAGTTTGTGAATTTGCCGTTCGTGTTCGCGGCTTGTTCCGTCCCCGCCCGGCCGGTTTATCGTGCGTCTGCACATTGCTTCTGTGCACGAAGAGCACTGGGGCGTGTTTGAGAGACGACAGGGGATTGAACACGTAGAACAGTGAGGCCCCCCTCGCCTCCTCCCTGACCCATCTATTTACCTCGTCCCTTGCCCCCCTCTCTCCTCTCTCTCCTCTCCCCCTGCTCTCAGTTTCTCCTCTGTCGTCGTTCTCTCTCCCTCCCTCCCTCTCCTCTCTCCCTCTCTCCCTCTCTCTCCCTCTCTCCCCTCTCTCTCTGGTTGTCTGTTTGCCTGATTGCCTCGCTGTGCATCTCGGCTGGCTGTGTTTGTCATGCTGGATGTGAGTGAGCTCAGCAGCAGCGCGTGCCAATGTTGTTTTCTCTTTTTTCGGACGCTGCAGGGGGAAAAGAGGGAGGAAGCGATTTCGAGGCAGAAGAAGAATGGGGAGGATTGCAGGAGACCTCAGGACTGAGTTTGCCACAATGAGCCGGCCACTGGCAACGTTACAAGTATTGGCAGCGCGGTGCGATGGCATTAGCAGATTAGTGTTATTTCATAAACTGTGTGGTCGTTTGGGGATTGTAATTCCTACTGTGAACACGGAGCCGTGATGCTCAGCGGGTAGAGCCACACACGGGTGGGGTGTGAGGTTTGATTTCCTGTGAACGGCTGAACGAGTACAGCGAGGTGCTAATGTGGCGTTCGGCATCTCGATGGATGTGTTGTACGATTCCTCGGGCTGTGAAATTGGACACCCGATGTGATATTTCTGTCTTTACTGATATGAGAAGAAACAAATCAGGAAGCGATGGAGCAGTGAAAACAGCCACATTCTCATATGGACAACAAAAGGAAAAGCCCCCAATGAATTGTATATTCGATAACCTGATAATTAGGACTTTGTTTTTACAATGAACAAAATGAAAACGTCAAAGTTTATTTATATTTAAAGTTTAAAACGACCACCATTGACTTAAGTGGGGATGTTTATTTGAATCTGCACCAAAGTTCAAACACAGCACACGTGTCATTCCCCTCAGTAAGTTGTTAACCGTATATATCTTATAAAATGCACGTTAGCCATGATGGAGCGATCCAGTTGGAACGTAGACCACGCTAGTCGACGGCTGAGATGAGTCCGAAAGTCGACGATCAAATCAAACGTGTCCGAATGGGCCGAAGGAACCGAAATGTGATCAGTGGAATCTGCAGCAGTTTAGGGATTAAGTCATTTCACATTCGGTTCAGCTTCAGTTTGTTCCGGACTTAAAGCCACTGACTCACAACTTGGCCAATAGTTGCAGCCGTGTGAGGAGGATTAGCCTAACTGGCAGTGATTCATGCTGTTTGGGGACATATGTATTCTGCTCACTGGTGAGAAGTCTAAGTCAGAGATGATGAATTCACGAGCATGTTGGCGATGCTTTTCTTCGAGATGTAAATTTAGCATTTTGAGGTTAAAGCAATGAAATGGCCGCACATGAGCGCACATCGGTGTCTGCGGGAGTCAAACCGTGGGGTGAAGCAGAAACGTAGAAGGTTTTGTTTGAGAAGTTTCAGTCGGACGTCGATCTCAGACATTCGACTCGGACTGACTCCACTGAGATTTGAACAGATTCATGTTCATGTGCCTCAGTGCTCCATGTTCCATGTTCACATAAAGCCCACATGGAACAACACGTACGCAGAGAAACTGAAGTCCGCCGAACTTCACGTGACAACATGAAGAATCGTATCCTCTTCCAGACGCGCTTTGTGGTCGGCTTACCTCAACAGGATTACACTTTTCAAAACGTAGACGTTAGAATAGAGGAGCAGACGAGGGCTTCAGGGCCAGAGTGACAGGAAGCAAAGGGATGGGGAGCATGCTGGCAACCGTCCACCAACCATGTTCTGGCACTGAAAATATCTTCAGCTGCGTGTAAACACCACACACAGACACGCACGCACAGACTCACACACACACACGCACACACACACACACACACCACACACACACACGTGCACACACAGACAATAGCTTTGCCTCAGGCAACGCCTCGCTGGCTTCAGCCCCCGACTCTGTTCTTCCTCATTCCCTATGCTGTGTTTTTCCTTTTCCCTTCCACCTGTCAAATCCGCTTTCTCTTTTTCTCTGCTTCCATCTTTATCTCTCTCTCCTCCTGACTCCCTCTGCCTTCTGACCCTGTTTACCTCTTTCCCCCTTAAACTACCTTCTCTTTAAAGTCCTAATTCGCTTCCCTTTTGTTTTATTGATATCCAACCTCATCCCATTTTTTATATTATGCCGTCTCCCTCGTTTTCTCTTTCATTCCCACCCTGTCCCGTACCTGGCTCCTCCCCGTCGTCTCTTTCGTTCGTTTTCTCGTCTTCAGCTCTCTCCATCCTTCTGTCTCTGTCTGTCTTGGACTCGGTGTCTTGCTGTGCAGCAGTTTGTCCGTGATTTGATGAATTCATTGTTGTCACCAGTCCGAGTCCTGCAGAGCGACGACTGCACATGATGCTTTCTTCCATTTCTTCTGTATTGAAAAGGAAACAAAACCAAGACCGAGAGACGAGGTTGATTTGTTTCTGCCGTCCTTGCGTCATGAAGTTCAATTCTTTGTTGATTTCATCTCTTTGATGCTCGCCGCTGTAATATTCCTGCACAGCACTTCACCTGTCAGTCAAACGGTGGGCGTTTTTTAATAGATGGGTTGAGCTTTTCCCTTTTCAGCCGTAAACACTTTGATGCTCGTGTCAACAGGTTCCTTTTCCCTCCCACTTTTTCCAAACAAACCAGAAATGTAACAGACATAACGTACAAGTTTTTACATGCATCGCATCGATGACAGGTAATGACTTTAAATGTAACTGCACAACAGTACGTCCCAGAAAAAGTGTCGCCTAGTCGATTTCTCTCAGTTTTTATCAGCAAGTCAAAACATTAAATGTTAGATTGGTTGATATTAAAGAACAATAACAGCTTATCCAATATATCCAATATATTTGAGTACATCTAATTATCATTTCTAAAGGTTGCTTTAATTTTCTCGTCACTCAAATGGGAACTTAGCACAGTGTCTTTCCTTAGATTGACTTACTCCTTCTATCCATCTTTTCCTCTGTCGTCATCTTCTGTATCCACTGCTCCTTTCCTCCTCTCTCGTGTCTTCTCTTAGTCTCACCACTTCCTTTCTGTTTCTCTAAGACTCCCCCGTCTCTCTCTGTGTGATGAGACAGAGAAGTGACCAGAGCATTGATAGACAAAGACAATGAGCGAGATGCCACGAGGGGAGAGGAAGGGACAAATGGTCCAGTCCATATGAAAACCTGAGAGGAAATTGCAATTAAATGCAAGTTGCGACGTGTTGTGTGATCTCCGACTTGACCCCAATTTAATAGACGTTCAAATGGTGATTGCCTGGGGAGGACGGGGTGAGGACTGGGGAGGCACCGGGGGAGAAGACTGAGCGGGAGAAAGGAAGGTGTGTATAAATGGTGGGTGGAGAAAAAAGACATTTACGCTCTGTGGTGTCTGACATGGAAGTCAACAATCATCAGGGAAACGTCTTGAAACCTTCTCTCATCACTCAGGATTTATAAACACCTGCACTCTGGGAACCTGGGAACTCAGCGACTGCCGGATGCGTGGGTTAACTCTCCATGCACCATAGTAACTGCCACTGTAAATCCATGCAGCAGGTTATTAATCAGATGTGCGCTCTGCTGACCTTGTTATTTGAAGTATTTGAATGGTGGAAACTAATGTTGAGGCCACTTTGTGTTTGCTTCAGTTTGAGTGGAATTATTTAACCTATTTAGACCGTGTGCGTCTCATCCACAATGTCATCGCTTTCATGTGATTGGCTGAAATACTCAAGGGAAAAGCAAAATGCATTTTAAAAAAACTGAAATTTGTTTGTTAGTGCTCTTATTCTGCAAAAAGTTTTTAAAGTAGCATTTCAGACGATGGCTGATCAGGTTGTTGTTTGATTTTAGAAATGTTGACAAGGTTAAAAGAAACCGCAATGAAAGCCAAATGTTTTCAAAGGTTTTACTTTCATATCTCTATCTGCTTAGGGCATCTATTTTTTAAATGTTGGCAGTTCAGCGTGCCCTTCAGAAAACCCTCCGGTTTAAGGAGCTTGTTTTTAAACTCAGGTTTTAGAGTGCGGTTCACGCAGCGACTCCTAATGAGTCGCTGCATGAAATGATCTCTGCTTTAATGCAGCGGGTCTATACTTCTAACTGTACATGGTGTTCTGTGTGCACGGTCAGGAGATCAACTTTGTCAAAGAGGAATCTGTGGCTGAACCCAGGAATCCTGCCCTGAATAGAGAAACCAGGTATCAGTGGAGAAACCTGTAATCTGGATGTTTGTGTGCATGACTGTGCCAAATACAAAACACTTGTCACACACAGTGAGGGAAACGGATGAAGACCCACTGACTAACTTACAAAGTCAGACCTTTGGCTGCCCGAGCGTGCCTGCTTCAATAGTCTGACATTCTCACAGCGTGAGCGCCGCTACAGCTCGAGTCGACACTGGAGCACAATCGTGTGATATCCGCTAACACTCCAACAGCTGCTAACAGTCATGTGGTGACATTGTTTTGCCAACTGCTGCCTCCAAGGTCAAAAACTGAAGTCTGGATCATAACTTTTTCAAAGAAGTCCGTAAATATCTCCACAAAGAAAATCGACAATTTCATGTGCTAACTAAACCCAAAGAGCTGGAACCGTTTCTAATGGTTCGATACCAGTCCATCCATCCCTTATCTTTACCACTTATCCTACCGAGGACCATCCAGTGGGTAGAGGTTGCAGGTGTAGGTGGGTTTCCAGTGTCCTCGAGCTCCATCCCCATAACAACCAGTGGGTGACGTCACGGTGGGTTGAGACTCGCGCCTACAAAGCAAAGAGATAAGGAAGGGTGTGGCAACGGCAACAGAAAGCCAAGTCTTTCCTTTTCCCTGCTTCGAAACTCATCAGGTATTCATCACACCACCTGACACGCCTGCAAACCGATGTTGTCGTCTGACGCAGATCGGGACTGGGATGTTTTTTAACCGGACCACCTCGCTCAGCGTGACGAGCAATGAACCTGCGAGATTGCTGTTATTGCACAGTGTGCAGGTGCCTTGAGAGAGATTGACTCCACGTTCCGAGCAACGGCGCAACTCGATAAAACCCCTGACGCCGTAAAACACACGCAGAGAAACAGAAGAAGAAGAGGGCATGTTTGGAGCGGCAGAGGAATGAGCCAGGAGGGCAGAGGGAGGATGGCGGCGGCGCCCAGGCTCACCGGAGTGATTTTCTCCCTCAATAGGAGTACTTAAGGCTCCATGGATTATTAATGGCCTATCTCCGAGGAGCCACCCCCCCCCCCCCTCATGTCACTGTGCGCCTCTTTAGTCGCCCGCCTCCCTGCCTCCCTGCCTCCCTCCCTCCCTCCCTCCCTCCCTGTGCTGCCTGTCTCTCCCACCTTCCTCTGTGCGTTATCATCCTCCTCATTGTCTCATTTTCCGCCGCTGTCTCCCAAGTTCATTTTGTCTCATTCCCTCTTCTCTACCTTTAACTCCCCCCCCCCCCCTTCCTCACTTGTTACCCCCCACCGCAGCCGCCTGAGTTCATCCGTTTTCCTCCGAATCCCCTTTTTTCAATCTTTACTTCCATCTCACCTTCAACCCCACGCTCACTTGAGCTCATTCCACTATCACTCCATCTTTTCATCTTTCTCCTGCCTCCATCTCCTCTCGGTGCGCGGCTCCTCATTCTCTCCCCCTGCCTCTGGGGCCACTCATCTTTATTCCTCCCAATCCCACATTTCATCGTCGCTCGGCTACGTTTCCCACCTCCTCTGTGCGTCTTCTTCATCTGTCGCATTCCCCAATGAATTTTGAGGAAACTGGCTGAATAAAGTCCCCGAGAAAATCAGTGCACGCGTCCCCGTGAGGTTAAAATCCAGGTTCAAACCACCTGACATTGTGAAAGCGAGTAGCTCCGCGTGGCGCCACCTATTTATTCGGCCCCTCTCATCCGTGCTTGACGCGGGCGTGTCCGGTGACTTTTGGTTAACCCACCTCCTTCTGTCTCCACCCTCTCTTTGTAAGAGGACCCTATGTTTCCACTCAGTGCTACTCCGTTTAACTTCTCCAGTTGCACCTGATCCGCCCTCCACGCTCTCTTCCTCTTATCTCCTTCCTGAGTGTGTGTCACTGCTAAAAGGCCGTAACAGCAGCGCACTTCACCGCACTGCTTATGAATTGTTGATGGAAGAAATGGGTTTGGTTTAGCGGAAGCTCCACTAAAACGTCACAAGTCGTAACTAGGTTGGAAGCTGGTTAGCAGCTGTGACCTCTGTTCCTCTTTGTCTCTTCAGTTTAAGTGTTTCCATAAATATCCTCCTTCACGTTTGAAAAGGACGACATTTCTCTGAGCACGTTTTCACCCGTCGGTCGGTCGGTCGGTTAGTTTGATCTTCTGTCAGCTGGGTTACGCAAAAACTACTTTCCACACACTTGGTGGACGAATGGGACGAACTAGCCGGGAAAGAAGCCGTTCACACAGATTCACACAGATTTCCGAGGGAATGATTCACGGCTCTTAGACGCACAATCAGGGATCTGATATTTATGAGTGTGTGTAATTTGGTGCAGCTTGTTTGAATTTAAGGGGAGTCATAAGATTTACTGCCATTCTTACCATTGAGTCTGTTTCTGGAATAAATCACCTCTTGTTCATTTATTTTGTAGCTGATGAATTCCTCTGGCTGCTGTAAACATTGATATGAGCCGTCTTTCGTTGTTTTCTTTCCTCGCTAATAATTATCCTCATTAAAGATAAATCTGTGATTATCGGATTCATCACTGCATCTGTAACATGATAGAAAACAGTGGAAATCTATCCACGGTATCTCCGAGCCCTGGGTCACTTCTTTCAGAGTGTTTGTTGTGACAGGCATTCAAAACAAAGGCGCGGTAATTAAAGCTGCGCCATTGAGAAGCTGAAACTAAGACGGTTTGGTATTTATGCATGTAGTTCCCCCCCCCCCCCCCCCCCCCTTGTAAATACAAAGATATTAAAATAAACAACTCTGTAAAATGGCAACTGACTGAAAGCATCAGTGTCGGGGTCCACATCTGTGTTTGTTGTTGCAGCTTTTACTGCAAATATTCTCTGTTGAACCATCATTTCGTTTTTCAGTAAAAAGGCAAAATTGAGGGTTGAGATCTTCATCGCTCTCTCTCTCTCTCTCTCTCTCTGCTCTCTGTCTGTCTGTCTGTCTGTCTGTCTGTCTGTCTGTCTGTCTGTCTGTCTGTCTGCTCTGTCTCTCTCTCTCTCTCTCTCTCTCTCTGTGTCTGTCTGTCTGTCTCTCTCTCTCTCTGTCTGTCTGTCTGTCTCTCTCTCTCTCTCTGTCTGTCTGTCTGTCTGTCTGTCTGTCTGTCTGTCTCTCTCTCTCTCTCTGTCTCTCTCTGTCTCTCTCTCTCTCTCTCTCTCTCTGTCTCTCTCTCTGTCTCTCTCTCTCTCTCTCTCTCTCTCTCTCTCTCTCTCTCCTCTCTCCCCCCCCACCCAGCTCGCCCTGTCCATTTAGTCATTTTACCCACACTCTCCTCCTCCACGTCTCCGTCCCTCTCTGTGGTTCAGTTTGTCCACTTTGCTTGTTTTCTCAAAGCCGTCCCCTCTTTAGCGGAGATGCTCTTAAGCTCCTTGTTTTCCTCTCTGCCTCGCTCTGTCTGAGCAAATTGCTTTGGACGATGCATCCAGGTTAGAGTGCCCTAGTTTCTCCTCTCTCCTCTCTCTCTCTCTCTCTCTCTCTCTCTCCTCCCCCCCCCCCTCTTGTGTTCTTTCGTCCTCGGCCCATCTCTGCGTTTATTTATTCAGATGGAGAGACGAGGAAGAGGAGGGAGTGAGTGGGACAGACAGCAAGGGAAGAGTCAAGTGAGCGGGTGAGAGTAAAACAAGTAAGAGGATAAAGGGAGAGAAAAGGTCTTAAAGGACTAACGGACCACAGATCGAGTGTCATTAGGCCTTGTTGCCAATAAAAGAGGATTGAAGCTGTTACATCTGTGTTTTAGCAGCAGCAGCTTTACTGAGCTCCACAAAGTCTGACGTCCACGATACGATCAATTAACCCAGACGGCTTCTTCTATCAGGGTTCTGAAATGTAAAAGAACGGATAGGGTTCTTCATTTTTGAGTGACATGAGATCTTAATCATGTTCATTCATATAAAGGTAGAGCCATATGAGGATGGGAAAACACAACTACCCAAGAGCCCACAACCTTTTGGTTTTACACTTTGTTTTATTTGCAGAATGTGAAATATGGCACCTTAGTTACTGAAAGCCAGATTTCTGTCTGCATCTACTCTTGGGTCCGAGCAATATTCGTTTTGTTAACTGTCGTCAGGCCCTGGCGAAACATGAGCGAGTGTCGGCAAATACCTCGGGTCGGCAAATACCGGTCGGCAAATACCTCGGGTCAACGTTCACCGAAACATGTTGTCTGCTGGTTTCCAGAGAAACGCTAACCTCCATCATTGTCGTCATTCTTTCGATTCTTGTTCGAGGCCTTTCTTTCCATCGCTCCCTCGAATGGCTTCTAGATTTGTAATGTTCTTGGTCTGCGTTGCACCAGCTGCTCTTTAGAGTTCTAACCACAGATGTTCCATGATGTTTTGGTTCAGCGGACTGAACCTCTCACGTGGTCCACTGTGGACTTTGAGGTGTAGAAGCCATCTTACAACCAGACCTTTATCTTCATCTTTTCCATAGACTGTCCCAGAATCTGCTGGTATTTAATTGGATCCATTCTTTCCTCCACCAGTGAAATGTTCCCTGTAGCTGTGGCTGTAACACAAACCCAAAGCAGGATCGATCCAACCCCATGCTCAGCAGTGGGGCGCCGTTCTTTCCTGTTAAACTCTGGACCCCTTTTAGCTGCTTTGCTCCTTGCAAATGTCTGTTGATGAATTTTGCTGTGAGGAGGCAGCAAAGGTTTCTTGTGCATGAAGGTCACACTAAAGCAAGGCAGCTGCCTCGATGAGCCCATGGCTGCTGATAGTGAGGACAAGGTTTGAGGAGTCAGACTATTTCTAAAGCTTTGAAATTTGCATCACTTGGCCTTTCCTCGCTGGGATGTGAACAAGCCTAACGAGCTAATTAAGGTCTTAGACCTTGAGAGCTCAAATCTCTTGGGGGGCCCTAACTTTTGTCTGCTGCTCATTTCCTTTCTTCACTCTGACACAAAAAAACAAACTAATCTAGCTTTTTCATCTTCAACTTGTGGCCCTTTGGACATTACTTCATCTTCTACTCTCTTAACTTTTCACAGTAACAGAAACTTTGACCTGCGGTGCTTTAACTTAAACCAGTGCTAGGTTTCTACACATCAACATGACGGCTTTTAATTTAAACCTGAACTAACTAATGCATCCGCACATTTGGCAGGTGTGAGATTATGTATTAGACTTGACATTTAAGGATAATAATTATTGTCTTGTGTAGAAGTTGGTAAATCTTTAAAGTGTAGTATGAAATGTCCTGTACCTGAAGTACTGTGCAGAACAGTTTTGAGGGAGTTTATGAAACTTAAAGTCAAACTGAACAGAACGAAATGTCAGAACATAAGGACACTGAACTACTCCGCTGTGCACAGACCTTCCTGCACACATTAGTAGTAAGTGATGTAAAACCTCCACCTTACACAAGTGTACAGTATCTGGGGCACCTGTGATTTCACTGAATTCCATTATCCCGCCTGCACGTGTTTAATGAAACTGAGGTTGGAGGGTAATTCATTAACGCTGCACCAGGCAAGCTTTTTATGCAAAGACGCTTTCTGCTTATCAGCCCAAATCCCAAATTGGGGCCGCGACAGAGAAGAGCCTCCCATTCCCACTAATTGGAGTGTGCTTCTCCTTCCAACCGGAGAAGCAGAAGGAGAGACGTCCAGGCCGTGTGAAGAAACGGAGCCAGTTAGTTAAATGAAGAGAGAAGGTCTGGAAGCGAATGGGAGTGAGTTCATCAGATGTGAGAGAGGAGAGAGAGAGAGAGAGGAGAGAGAGAGAGAGAGAGAGGTGGATCTGCTGTTTGAAGCCGACGAAGGAGAACGCCTCTCCGTTGGTGTTGGGATCAGTCGGCGCTCGTACCGCAGCAGTGTAAAGAGTTAAGGAGATTATTGTAGGTATTAGCTAACCAGCATTGTGCAGGGCTTGTGTTCATTCAGCAGGGAAAGGCCACCTCAGCAGGAAAATGTTCAGGTTGAGAGGAATTGAGAGCCGCAACCTCCTTTTTTTTTTGCAGAAACTAAAACTATAGAGAATAATGTGGCTCCGCTGTGTACAATTAGTCCTTTAATCATTACACAACCTGCTGCTGAACATTAACAGACGAACCAGGACCCAAACTGGGAAATTACCCCCGAGTCCTGCTGCAGCAATAACGTTAAAGAGTGAAAACATTAAATAAAATGGGAGAAAAAACTCTGACCACGGATCTTCTTTTTTTTTTAAATCTGAAAGCTACAAAGCTTGCCTCTGACAGTTCGAGCACTTTGAGTCGCAGATATCAGCCCGTCTCTGAAAATGAAACCGTCTTTGAGTTTTGATTGTCACTTTGAATTCCGCTGCGATGGAAAGGTCTGGAGTTTGTGTGAAGTGTGCGTTCCTCTAATCAAGCCGTCACACAGCAGGGACGGCGTGCTGCTGAGTTAAAGGCTCCAGAAACAACGCGGTTTGTGCTCGTAGAGAAATTTGAGACGGGATAAACATTTGAATCTCAAAGTTTCTCTATGAGTGAGGTTTTTCAAACGATGTAGCCGGCGGCGGCGGTAATCGTCCGGCTCGGCCGCACCGGCAGGAGAGTCCACTTGATCTGTATCATTCCATTTCAGACCCTCTCACTGTCCGCTCCGCTGCGGCACCGACCACAGTTTCATTATTAACACCAAAGCTCTCGTGTCCAGTCGACCTCTCGGATGCAGCTGCTGTCACCTAAGCACAAACCCCCCCAAATGTAGGTGCTGCTGTTGCTATGCAACCGTTTGAAGCTCGTCTGAAGTGCAAAGCCAGAGTTGAAATTTGTTTTAACGTCTTCTACTCAAAGCCCGCTGAGCTGCGAGTGCCGTCCGGAAAATAATGAGAACAATTACAGCAGCTTTTAAAGAAACGTGGTGAAACACTCCCTCATTATCGCTCTGTCACGATATCCTTGTGGTTATTTTGTGAATCCTCCCGGGTCAGTGGGGTGATGGCTTTAAAAAAAAACACACACACATTGTGCTCCAGAAACTTTGATGTGGCCCATGCTCCAGCTAATTCCCCCCTGAGCCTGCCACGGGCTCCAGGCCATTCTATTCCACAGTGCGCTCTGTACTCTGCCAGACTCTGAAAGACCCCATTTCACAGGCTTGTTCCTCGTCAATCTGTCCTGGCCAGAGGCTGCTGCACTGTTATGTTAGTGACCTTGGGGTCCATTTGCATTGGCACGGATTAAAGGCTGCATCCATTGGCCTCATCACCCCATTTATATTTCCCGAAATGTCCATTTGTAATAGTGATGTCCGATTATCTCCACCTCTCCTGACTCCAGTTAACCGAGGGAGCGCACAACAGCGCACGTCGTACAGCGATGCACGTTGTGCGTGCGCGGCCTGTCTGAAGCAGTGGAGCTGGTTTGTGAGGCAGCTGCGGGGCTGGAGGACGGCGCTAAACCAGTGGCTTCAAACATCTTGTACCCTGAGGGCCCCAGCAACCCAGTTCACAAATGATCAAATCTGCATGCCTGGCTCACGGATTATTTTATTTTTTTATTCCTTTTCAGTTTTTCATGGCTCCTCATTAAACTCAGGGTCGAAACGTTGGTCATGTGATTCAGAGAGAAACATTAGAGACAGAAATGAAGCCTTTTACACCACAAACAGGATTTTCTGGCTCGACGAGGTGAATGGAAAAGAGGAGAAATCTGAGGAATGTTTGACGCTAATGAAAACCACAAGGTGAAACATGTTGGTCTGACTAGAGCACAGATGTTGCTGCAGCTGTGACCTCCTCATGCATATGAAGACATCAAATATAGAAGGGATCAAGTTGTTATGATCTGATCCGATATCGATGTAACGTTACCGCACATAAAATGATCTAGCTCATTTTTGCCGTGTTTATCATCCTCTGAAGAAGAATATAAAAACATCGACCTTCACTCAGGAGCAAGAGCGAGTCCTTAAATGTCAAATTCCTCCTTTAAACTTTAGATTTCACCTTTTCCTCGCTCTCCCTCAATCTTCTGTCCGGAAGAAACTCTGGCCCCAATTCTTTTTCGCCCATTTCAGGAGTTTGTGTCTGAAAAGCGATTCAGTCCGAACCTCCTCATGTTGGCGCCCATTGGTTTCTCTGCCTCCACCTCCTCAGTGAGTCACTTCTCTTTTCTAACTGCAGACTCTTTGAATTCGCTGTGGCCCTGAGGAAGCTCCAGCGTCTGGTTGTCGACTTCAGGACAATCGCTCAGTCTGTTCAACTGAAACGGCTCCGATGTGAACAAATATGGGCTAATGTGTCATCTCTCCACACACTGCACTCCACTGACACCGCTGCCCCTGACACACACACACACAGACACACACAGACACACACAGACACACACACAGACACACACAGACCACACACACACACACACACACACACACACACACGGAGTCCTGTCCCTACTGATCGTATCTTCCAGCCAAGTGGAGGGTTTAATCCCGTCTTTATTTGAGCCTCACAGGTTCTGAGGGGTTTGGACTGAAGTAGTCATTTGTTCTTACATATACTGGGAAGTAGCTGGGATACATCTTTTCTATATTGGGACCAGTTAGACCGCACAGTTGTTTGTTTAGTTGTATTCAGGATTCAAAGTGAGGAATAAGAAAAACTCTATAACCGTGAATGTTTTGATTCCTGCAAATTGTTTTTGCTGGTTCAGTGTTGCTGCTCAGGGTTGTTGAACTGATGCCAGCAGAGAAATACTATATTGAGTAAATTAGGTTCCTATTATATATGCAGTTCTTGTATTTGTTATATTTCTACCGGCGACAAAAACAATCTGAAGCCTAAATCTAAACCTTAGATTCCATCGGTTGACCAGAATTCATTGCGGCTGCAGATCAGTGTGTGTATTCTGAGTTCGAGACTCTTCACTGGATTCACTTTCCCTCTGCTGCAGATTTCCATGTAGACGTCTGCATCCTGCCGTGTGTCCGGCTCACCGCTGAATATCCGATTCACGTTCAGGGACGTGCGCTCACTTCTGGGAAATGTAGGAATCTACTAAGTGGAGTCAAATGAGAGAGACGGTGACCACACTTTCATTACGCACTCCGAATCGGACTGTGTGCGAGAGCGTCGGGGGAGTTCGGTCTGGAAAGTCCCCGGAATTCTTTCCTTTTAGCTTTTTCACTTTCATTTGCAGCTTTGTATGTTCTTGTTTGTGATCTGTTTCCCAATGAGGCGTCAGAATCGATAGTTTCAGAGGTGTTCAGATAACCTGTCTGTCTGTCTGTCTGTCTGTCTGTCTGTCTGTCTGTCTGTCTGTCTGTCTGTCTGTCTGTCTGTCTGTCTGTCATCACTCCCTCTATCTAACAACACACATGTGTAGACACATGTTTTATACTAATGATAATAAACTTTATTTCTCGCCAAAGTTACAAATTGCTGAAAGAAAAGAAGGAGATGAAAAGAACAATGATCAAAACCAGAGATAGATAATTAGTTCAATCATCAAACAGACGGGAATAAAATAAAGTTTAAATGTTTTAAGAATAGATTTAATAGAATCTTGGGATGTTTGATCTCAATAAGTAAAATGTGGCTCTTACAGCAATAGTCACTAACTGAGATCTGAGCCTAACCAGCATCAGTTTTAGATCATGTTGTATATTAGATTAACAACTCGTTCATTAAATTAAAGCATCGTTTGAGTTTCTGGGTTCAAATATCAAGTATTTTCATCAGTTAAAAAACGATGGCGCCGCTTGTTTCTCTTCCTTTCTACCACTAAACGTTCATATCGGCTCTAAAATGGAATAAAACAAACACACATTGCTTATTCATAAATGTCAGACCGGTAAAAAATCCAGGTGGGTCAAATTGAAATTTATCAATTTGAATATTTGGTTCCATTTGAATGGTTTCCGAATGTGCAGCATTATGTATGTGTCCCCTCCATTTATTCAGTTCTGAAGAGGACAGCGTTTTTTTAACTGCTCATAGTTTAGCAGCTGGATTTTACTGGTATGGATTTTGCTTTCAGACGCTGACTAGACCGGACGTGGTTTACTGCTTCAGGAGCCGGGACTCGCCCGAAGAGCTGACCACTTTATGGATATTACTGGGATCTGAACCTTAGGCTCGACCGTCGGGCAAAGAACAGATACCGTAACAGCCGCAGGATTTAAAGTGGACATTCTGTGTTTTTCCAGTCTCTGTGGATAGTTTGTGTGTTTTATAGGTTTTTTCGTGTGTTGTTAAAAAGTTAAAAGCCCAAAGACACATAATTCCCCACATTTGCATAATTACCGTAATGAAGCCATTTAAAGCGCGAGCGGAGGCCGACATTTTCTACTAGTGCTGGCAGTGGTTGGCCAATCACAACAGAGTGGGGCCAGCTGACCAATCAGAGCAGGGCCTTGTTTGAGACAGAGGCTGAAAAGAGGAGCTGCAGCGATCAAGTCTGAGGAAAGTGATGTTTCTGAACATTAGAGCATTAAACCTTCTACAGTAACAACACAACTTAAATTAATATTCGACACGCGAAGTCAAATATTTTGTAGGTTTTGGCCGTCCCTGTCTCCTCGCTGGTTTTCCAAGCCGGACCAGTACAATAGCTCCGACATACCAGCTGTGACTATCCTTGTTTTGAACGCCGTGAAGCAGCTGCAGTGAAAATGCATCGGCACGTGTGCGGGATCTGCCGGTGAGGTGACAGCCGGCAGATCCACAGAGGAGCAAAGTGTTTAGTAACTGTTCGGATGCTCCGGCAGACCTCAAGACGCTGGAGGAATAACACACTGTGACTGTTCTGTTGGGCCTGGTGACTATACTGCACCTCATTAGACTCACTGTACGTGCCTTCTGCAGGCGGGTGTGTGTGTCTGTGTGTGTCTGTGTGTGTCTGTGTGTGTCTGTGAGAAAGAGAAAAAGAGAATGGAGAACTTAATAATGGGGACAAACACAGTCATGGCTTTTACATGTGCAAAGTTTTTGTATCTGTAACTAATTTCTTACTAAGCGATTCAACTGATTGATTGACTATGATGTGGATGATGGATTTTAATTAAATATCTTTGAGTTTTTGGTTGCATAACATTAAAAACATTAGAGTGTGTGTGCGTGTGTGTGTGTGAGAGAGAGAATTCCCATCCACACAAACGAGAGTGTATACCCGTGCGTTTGGGAAATGTGTCTCCATTCCTGCAACTGTGTTTCTGTGCCACAGCAGTGACAGGAGAGCACACAGGGATGGCTGTTGACAAGAAGCTAATTAGCAATCACAACGAGATGCCTGGGCTGGAAGAGAGGTCTCTGCTTCACTGTGACACACACACACACACACACAAACACAAACACACGTGCTCTGTTTTCCCATGTCGCAAAGTGTTTCCTGAGTTCTTCTGGGACCTGCTGTCACTGATGTGGAATCTGTATTTAGAGCGCCACGCTGAGCTGCAGTGAAAGGTTAGCGAACGCACACTCCTGCTGCACGTAGGCGCCGGCGATGAGTGTGATCACGGGCGACTGATGCTGCAACTGTGTAAAGACGCGTGTCATTTGGTTTTAGCTGTGATGAAGACTCTCAGGAGCTTCTTCTAACGAGGTGTGTGTGTTTTAATTTTTGTTGTGGAAGGGTGAGCAACGAGCACCGAGCACGGCGGAGCATCGGGGCTTCCCTCTGCTCGTCTCTCTTTACCGGGGGTGGCACGTCTTTCTCTCTCACGTCTCTCTCTCACGTGACGAGCAGCTCGCTTGGAATTAAGGCCGAAAGATTGATCTTAACCAATAAATAAGAAGAAAAGCAAACAGTCTAAGAAACTAGAACGTTGAGCAGTAACATCTCAATCAGTCGCTGTCGGCAGGAACCAGAACAAGAATCTCACCTCGGACAGACGAGTGAGCCGAGTGTTCGATGCTGTGGCCCCCTTTTTCCCACTGGTCAAAATAATCCACGTACACCCACCAACATCTGGCTCTGTCTGCAAGGGGAATAGATCAAATCATCTTTCGCTCCGAGCTGAAACGACTCTGCAGTGAACAGCGCTGATGGAAACCTCACACCCATTAGAGCCAGCTAATATTTCTCCTTCTTTATTTCGCAGTTAAGACGGTGATGCTTCGACTTTTCAGCCACAACTTCACGACGTGCATCGAACATCTGGGCGTTGGCTCGTAAACACCCATGAACGTTTGTGTATTTAACCGTAAACAAAATCGGTGCCTCGCGGTCGGTTCAGTAGTTTTTGAGTTATCCTGCTAAACAGCATTGAAAAGGTGAAATGGTAAATATCTCACACTCGTGTTGTTTTGCCTGATTCTGGCGTCACTGCAGTCAAGATCCTTCAGGTGAATCCGACTGAGTCTGATGTAAAGAGAATTACAGATTAAACGAGGTGATTAAAAAGCATTGAAAACACAAATTGCCAGCACAAGGTCGGGCGATGACAGGAAGGTTTCATTTGTTCAACTTTATGACGCGATCGTCAGAGCAGATGTTTGTCTCCGACGTCACTGCCAGCTCTGAATCCTCCGTCTTCCAGATTCCTGGTGTCGTTTCAGTTTTACTACTCATTTACTGTGTCCTGCATCCAGCTTCTATTTGTCTGCTTGCGTCTCGACAGGTGATGGACAGATGATGGACACATATTTCTGTGTTATACTTGTTGCCACTTCCTCTATAAGTATTTCAGTCCTGCCAGCAAAGCGACCGCTGAAGTGGAAATGCGACTCAAGATAGGAATCAATAGTGAGAGCGTTGGTATCAGGGAAACGAGAACAGAGAACGACTGGTGCAGGACTCAACGAGGAGGAAACCCTAAACGAATCAGGAGTCCGGAGAAACGAGGAGGAGAGAGGAGTGGAGCTCCGAGTTAATGAAAGAGATGAGCCGTCACTGAGATGGAGGAAGGGAGAGTGGAAGCGTACAGGGGCAGTGTGGGAAAGTGTGATCTGTGTCGCCTGCAGAGACGGAATGAAAGAGACGAGAAGTGACAGAAGGAAGAAGAAGAGGCAGAGAACACACTGAAGTCTCAGTGAAATGAAAAGTGTCTTCGTCACCTTGTTATCCAGTTCTCCATGTCACGGTCTATCGCCACAGAACTTCAATGACAGGAGGTCATGTCTGTTTTCTTTGTTGGTTGGTTTGTATGTTTCTTAGTTAGTAGGACTACGCAAAAACTAGCAGACGGATTTCCACCAATTTGGTCACAAATCAAATGAAGTATTATACAAAAACAAATTTTTAAATCATTTCCCGCTGGAAATACCGTCTAAACTCCAAATTGTATGCAAACTATTTTTGAACTTTTGTTACGTCTCTTCCTCTCCCCTCCTCTGCAAATATAGTGTGTGGAATTATGGAAGCGAAAACATCAGTGAAATGCCTTTTTCCTGGAGACTGCATGGAAGTCAGCTGTCACTGAGAGGGAGAGCGAGAGGAGAGAGAGAGAGAGAGAGAGAGAGAGAAGCCGGGAGACGAGGCAAACGAAAGCAGCGTGAAACAAAGAGGATGTGTGAGAGTGATGCCTTATTATAGCAGGAGAATGGGTAAACAGAGGAAGTCGCGCTGGTAATGGTGGTGACGACGGAGGACGGGGTGGCAGCTGAGGAGTTTTGTGAAAGGTGTTAACAACTTCCCTTAATGAGCCAAAGTGACGGATGAGAGAGAAAGGAAAGAAGAAGGCGAGAAGAATGTGGTTTTTCGATTCGTTGGAATAATTCTTCTTCCGCGTGACAGACGTGTGGGTTTCACGACAATGAGATTCTAGAGTTGTCGTCTGCTTTAGAGCGAGAACACGAGGAACCAGAGCAGTCGGGTCTCATTCCACAACACGATTAGATCATTGTATATTCATATATGTGCGTCCTTGCAAACCTCTGCGCCAGGAAGGCCTGGCAACAGCCATAATAAAGCCCTAATGGGTCTCGCTTTCTTGTCAGCAGTCATTTGGTAATAGCAGTCATTACGGGGTCGGCTCGCCTGCTTTTACCTCGCCACCGTCCTTTTGTGCCTCGTCGGCTGCACAGGAACAGAAAGTGCAGCAGTGTTGAGTAGCGGCTGTGGCTCGGGGGGTTTGGCGGGTGGTCCTTTAAACACAGGGTCGTGGGCTCGATCACAGTCTTTTCCCTCCGCATGTAGAAAAGTTCCTTCAACCACAACTTTCCCCTGTGCAGTTCTCACAGAGGAGTTGCTGCACGTAGATGCACTGTATGGATGTGTGTGAATGACAGAAACTGTACAGTGAAGCATCAAGACTAGAAATTAAATATATAAATAAGACCATTTACCATTTCTGACCATGTTGCAGGTGACGGCCACAAATCCCCGACTGAGCCTGGAGCCGGAGTCTGATAGATTTCTATTTTATTGGCTTTTTTATTTTTCCATTCCTCTCTGCTCCATGCTGTGCTCTTCTTTTTAAACGTAATGGATTCTTCAAGGATCCGTCTGACTTGACAAGAAGGACCACTGCACGAGCCGAACTCATTAAGCAGAACAGTCCCTCAAAGTATAATCGAATATGTGAAACCTTGAATCTGAAGCTGGCGCAGGACGGAAAGACGAGTTTTGTTTTGTTTGTATGCATATTTGATTTCTGCGCCCGGGAGATATTGCCTCAGCTCTTTACCGTCCCGATATAATCAAATGAAACGTGGAGTGAAGTGGGTGATATCGAGCTGTGGAACTTGCTGAAACAGAAAATATGCGCCATTATTGTTTATCTGCTCAAGCACTGTGATACAATATTGGAATTGTATTGTTCGGGGAGGTCTCTGATGAAGTCAGCCGGAGTGAGCGGAGCAGGCCCCGGATTGTTTTCTCTCCCGATTCCACGGATTCATAAGTGACTTTTAAAATGAAACCCGAGGATTATGTAAATAAAAGAAAAACATTTTCCAACAAATCTGCAATTATTGGCTGATGAATAACAAACTGACCTCACATTCCGGGTGACTCGCTCCTGACTGTTGGCTCCCATCCGTGGTGTGTTGGCAAACTTGAGCTGTATTCACTCGTAATATCTATATATACATATATATATATATATAGATGCAGCTAATAAACCATTTCAAGGAAGAGCATCTAGGAATTTATTTTTTCACTTTCTTTAATAT
The DNA here is from genome assembly GCA_006182925.3 of Reinhardtius hippoglossoides. Taxonomy (NCBI): domain Eukaryota; kingdom Metazoa; phylum Chordata; class Actinopteri; order Pleuronectiformes; family Pleuronectidae; genus Reinhardtius; species Reinhardtius hippoglossoides. Next base: position 1,859,826 of record CM031686.1, read on the forward strand.
TGCAAGATTAGTAATTTGCCACATTTTTCTTGAATACCTTTGTTCAGGAGACAGATATTTATGAGTGTGAGCATTTTGGTGCAAATCCAAATAAAAATCTGAATCTAGTGAATTTAAATGTGATTTTATCAGGAGACTGTTGAGCCTTGATATTGTTTAATTACCCATCGTCTGTTGAAACAGTGTCTTTAACTCTGAATATGAAGGTTTAATGTCTCATACATAACTGGACACATCCTTTAAAGTCCACACCCCCACAATGAAACACAGGCCCATAGCTCGGGCTGAGGTAACCCTGCAATGATTACATCACTGAGGTTATTTTCTACAAACTTCAAAAAGCTCCTCCAGAGCTGCAGAGGACATTGTACAAGTACTTTCACAGAGTTGTTTTTGTGAATGTAAAAGTTCTGCAAAGTTAAGACGGCTGCAGTGATGGACAGTCTGAGGAAAGTGCTGTTTCCTACACGTAGAGCATGTAAACCTCAACGCTTATTGTGTAATATTTGTTACGGTTTAAGAAGATGTCATGTTGGATTGGCTTACTCAGTGTATTGCTCCATAGGAAGGAGTGGCAGACTAAATGTAAGTAATCACGACACAAATCTATGTTTTGTCAACTCGTGCATGGGAGGAAATACATTTTGTCGCGTCGGAAGTTTATTAGAAAAGCCCAGATTACAGCTGCAGACGTTCAGGGTACCGTTACAGTTTGTAGTTATCGAGCTTCGAGTAGTGAACAAGAGAGAGATGCTTTAATTCCAAACATTCTTCACTGATGAACAAGCCGTCAACAGCCTTTTGTTTAACATGGAGGAGAACTGGAGCTTAAAGAAAGTTCAGGTCAGATGTAACTGCCGACGCGTCTGTTCGCTCCACTGACGGATGTTTATCCGACTAACAGCGTCTTCAGTTTCCTTCTCATGTGCACGTCGATCCACAGCTCCCTCCGAGCGTGTCTCTTCAACTGTGGACACTTTCTGCACTCCGAGAATATTAATAGAACCCCAGCACAGATACAGATGTAACGCAGCGCGCCGGCAGTGTATCAAGTTGACGATCAATAAGTTCAAGCTGCACATCGTTCTGAGCCGAGCCAGATCACAGGCAAAAAGGAAATAAGATCCCAAACCATCAACATCCTAAACCGGGCCCTGCAGCGTGGACGTTATCTCTGGTGGGGGTTCAGAGGTGGCTCAAGAGAGAGAGGACCTTCTGATGGAGGTGTTAACTGAGCTGCACCTTCTGATTAGAGGGTGGTTTTATTTTTGATGTCAGTGTCGTGGCGTGGAGACGTCCAACACCAGTGGACTGTATGAGCATCGACCCTGCGAGGCCGGAGACGCTGGCTGAATACATGTCGATTCTCTTATATAAGTTTGGTCGTAAATGTGATATTAAAACCAGCAGTAATGTATTTCATCAAAGAACAGTCCTTTAACTCAGATCATTAGCGCAGATTTTTCCCCAAATGCATAACTTCAGGGATTTTCTCTCCCCTCTCGTGTTTTTCACTTTTTCTCTGCAGCAGAATGATGAGTTTTCATGTTCAGCATCATCATCCTTCAATAACCAACACAGCGCTCTCCCACTAATGAAATTCACTTTCATAATATCCACCACAAGGGTAATTTATTCTTCAGCAATGACAAATCACCTCATGTGAATAATACAAAGTAAAAACAGTTGTGTTCCGTGTTAATTCCAGCTTCTTTATCTCGCCCTCTCTGTAACAGAACCACATTATGTTTGTCATTAACAGCACAGTGTTCAATGCAAATTAAACAAGCAGCTACAAGCGAGGGAAACAGAATTTCTTGTTGAGCCAGTTTCTTGTTAAATTACCTGTTTCAGCTTCGACCTGCTGGATGTTTGTTAGGTACAGAATTTAAAATCATGCTTTCAGGGCTTAAAGCACAAACCTGCTCCAAACCTTCAATCAGATTTGATGAACATGGACACGAGTGTTGAAATGTAGGTTTTGTTTTGACCTCGGCGGCCAAATGGGATCGAGTCTGGAGCCAGATGTGGCCGGGGGGGGGGGGGGGGCTGCTCCGTGCCCGGGTCACTGCAGAACGTGACATTACCCAGAACCCACCACTGCTGCGATCACAGGGGGATGTGCTGCTCTCCGACTCCAACGCAAAGCCACAGTGTGCGAGCGGCACCGAGAGGAGCTCAACGGGTGCGAGAGGCGTTACATCAGACAACGTGGGGAACACTCTGACAGCAGATATTTTCATATTGATGTAATGTGCTGTAAAAGTTCAGGCATCTTAAACCCGGAGAGCCCCAACTTGTTCCAGAAAGAGAAATCAGTGGGACGAGTCTTTGCACTGGAGTCAAACCCGGTTTCAAGGTACATTAGGTGTCACATGTCAGAGTAGAGACTCACTTCAGACCCCGGTGACGGCTCATTGGACGACCAGGGGGGCGCTCGCCTAACCTTTGGTATAATAACAACTCATACTTAACAGAATTATTGGATCTTTGGACTCCAGAGGTTATTCGCTCCATTGGGTCCAGATATTATCTGGAGTCGGACCACAGGAATGTGTCCTGAGGCCTTCGGGTGAGGGGAGGAGCCCGGGTAGAGCGGCAGGAGGCAGAGCTGTTCCACTGGTCCACTCCTCTGTTCTTGGTCTTCTCCATGTATGACTCTTCTTTTTCATCCTGAGATATTTGCATCACACAGATTTTCCTGCCAGGATCACAGTAAAGACTCCGGAGAACGACCCGGACGGGTGCGTTCTCGCCTCCAGCCCCTCTGGATGGTTTCAGGAGATTATCTGGAGTTCGGTGAATTTGAAAACAGCTTTATTTAGAAATCAGACGCTGGAAACTGTTCGACTCTCTTACTGGTTTGTAATACTGGTCTCTCCTTACCAGGTGCAAAGAGACGGTTGTATTGATTTAAACTGAAGCGTGTCTGTTCCTTCAGCCATGAGACGGATGACTGAAGAATGTGACTGACTTGAGTTCGGTGCTGTGGAGAGACGGATGCAGGAGCAGCGATGTGAGAGGGGGTCGGGGGGGGGGGGGGGGGGAGGGGGGGCGACAGTTTTGAATATGTGAAATTGGCTTGATCAAGCTAAAAGGTTGGTTAACAGAGTCACATAAAAACACTTGGAATGAATTTGCATACAGCACAATGAGATGGAACCCGTGAGGCGTGAAGGAGAGGTGCACTCTTTCAAACGGTCGTTATTTCTAATGAAACAGGTTTTTAACCGTGGTCTTTGACGGCCTCGTATAAAGGCAGTGTTTCCAAAAGGCTTGTAAATTGTTCCCAGCCCAGAGTGCTCAGGGTTTTTGATCTAATTCCACACGTTCAGACTCTGGGGAGAAATGATCCGTCCAGGAGATGGTGGATATTGAACCAGAGGAATTTTACTGAGGTGGACGAGAGAAATGTGTTTCAGAAGCTCTCGTGTCCCGTTTATGGATCCTCTCTTTCACCCGGAGTCATTTTCCGTTTGTCCGGTGTTACATCTTTACATCGCCCGATCTCGTCATTTTAAATCTGCGTTTTTCTCCAGATCCTCTCCAAACCTTTACGGGTTCTTTCTTGGGTCAAGCCCCACCCCTCCGTTCGACCGGAGTCCCAGCAGCTGATTTCAGAGTCTGTGGGGGGGCACAGCTGTAAGCCCGATGCTGAGCACTCGTGCTGAGTTGGTTCTTCGAGATGAACGAACATAAATTGTTCCTCTGTGATTCCTGGATCGAGCAGCGTGGACGAATGAGTCGAATTTCTCTTACCTCTGACAAGGCCAAACAATCTTATACATCTGTTATTCTATTATAATATAAAAATAACAAGAACGTATTCTGATAAATCTGCGACGAATTGTACAAACTTTTAAAAGTCCAACACAGAAATATGTTAGTTTATTATCTGACATCCAGATCCATCAAAAAATGTACACAAATGTTGAAAACTTCATCTGGATCTGGACAAAGTGCAACACGTTGCTCTGCGGCTCCGTCTCTCCACCGAGTGGGATTGGATCCATGAAATTGATTCTGCACTTTCTTTGTGATCCGCTGGAAAACCAACAAAACAAACACACAAACAAACAAACCTCCTTCACGAAGGTGATGAACGTGGCTGTTTCCTTGGTGACCTCAAGAGTTGCCATGGCAACTATCAAACCAGACCTGTGCTTATCTTGTGTTTTTTTTTGGAACAGCTTTTACCAATGAGGTGCTGGGTTTAAATCTCCTGTTAAATGAGAAGCAATCATCCTCTACTGCATGAAAAGAGATGCAACCTTCCACTTGAAATTCTCTCTCGTGTGTGGCATGTGCGTGTGTGCATGTGTGTGTGTGTGCGTGTGTGTGTGTGTGTGTGTGCATGTGTGTGTGTGCGTGCATGTGTGTGTGTGCGTGCATGTGTGCAAATGGTTTAGAGGAAATCCTGTTGCAGCCGGGATAAACGTGTGTGGTGGTTTCAGCCGGACGGGAGGCGAAGTGGAGCGTTGAACAAACACACACCCTGACGGAATCACATGCCACAGCTGGTTGATTAGTTTCGGTGAGCGGGGCGGGAATTAAGGGGGAGCAGGGGGGGGGGGGTTGAGTTAAGCTCGGCTGTGGCTGCTTGTGTTAGATTTACAGACCCGTGTTAGACCCGTGTGTACGTGCACGTGCAAACTCTTGCTCACCCTCAACATGAGTTCAGGGCCACTTTGTGTCAGACCCTCACATCACTGTAATCCCCGTGTGGGCTGAACCACAGCTTCCGTCTCCGTCTCCACCGAGGAGGAGGCTCACAGCCCCGCTCGCTTGTTGGTCGGTTTGATTATGAACAACATTACACAGAAACTACAGGACGGATCATCATGGAACTCAGTGGACGGACGCTGTGTGAGTCAGGGAAGAGATGATCACGTTTTAATGCAGATTCCGGTTTATCCTCTCTCTTTGTTGTGAGAGGACTGAAGTCTATGTATGTGTGAAGTTTAAAGAGGCTGTTGGGCCTCGGAGATGAGATCCACTGACGGGCCATTACCCTTTAGCATATATATATATGTAAACAGATATTCTTTTCTTCATACAATACTTCTATTGAAACAAAATTGTGAAAAATGCAGATTATGTCTCTGTTATGATTTAACAGAGGGGCCTCGCTGCTTCGCTGCTTCCTGTTCTGTTGATTCTAGCTCTGTCTTGAGACCCCTTGGGGGGGGGGGGGGGGCATGACCTTCATGTTGCAAACCACTGGCCTGCACGTGGACCAGCAGATTTATGGGATGTTTGGAAAGTGCAACGCTCATTTTATCCATTTCCAGCACAGATGTCGAGAGTAAAGCTTCTTTCTCTTTCTGATAGGAACCACAATCCGGGTCGAGACTGTCGACCACAAACATAAATCCCATCTTCGTTCCACTCTTCACCGTTAGAGAAACACTGACCACAGATTCAGGCACCTTCAGAATAAAAGAGGGAATCTGTTGAAATCTTAATTCAGTCTTGCTTTGACAGAAACCACAAGCCCCCAGCGGGAAAGCAGCACGCCAGCCCAGTGTAGGATGTGATGAAAGGATGTGCATGTTCTGGCCAGTTTTCACTTTCCGTCTTATTGGAGCCACATTCTGCATCATTATGCAACGCGCTTGCAGAAGATTTCACCCCCGAACACAACTCCTATGTTTCATAAAACTGTAATGATCAAGTATAGTGATTTGCTTTAGCCTCCTTCCCTCAACCTGCCTCCTGCACTTTAATTATTGACTCTCTACACTTCCCAGAATTACTTTTGAGAGCATGCCAGAGCTGTGTGCAGCGGATCGCTTAATAACAGAGTATTTTCAAGAGTGAATCAAATGGGGAAAGGGTTCAAATTGTGAGAGATTTGTTTTCATCACTTTAAAACGTGTCGCAGTCTCTTCCCACGTTACCTTCTGGGCTATTGAGGCAGCTGTCAGTGGAGAAATTGGTGTCTTTCCTTCGCCTGTGATGGATTCCTCTCTCCGTGCGCTGGTTGATTGCTGGTGCTAAGAGCCGGCTACAAAAAGAAAGTGCTCGCTCTTGGCTCTGGAGCGTCTGACACCGAGACCCGATGTTTACTGCCGATGTTCAAGGCAAGCAGAAAAATCCTGCTATTAGATTTTATCATCTGTGTTTGAGCCATTTGTCCATGTAAAAAAAAAAAAACAACAAGAAAATGGATCCAGAACGGCAATAACACATCTTCAGATTCGTTTGTCGGTTTGTTCAGTGAACTCCCGTGAAGCCGTGCACGACGAGGGCAGAGGTCACGAGTTGAACCAAGTGAATCGAACGTCCTTAAACCGCTAAATACGCCCCGAGCGTTTTCAAACTCCTCAGTGAGTAGAAAGGATCGGTTTGATATGTTCATCTCTGTGGCTGCATGACCTCGTATAGCTCAATTTGAAAGTTTTCCAATTTGTGCGAATTCTTGTGTGTCTCTCAGTGTGTGCGTGTGTTTGTGTTGGCTGCTGAGTGTGTTGAGATAATACCGTTCGACACTTGGAGCTGATGTCATGCACCGCCCCCACAGGCCACCATGTTCCAATTATTACCAATGTCTCACACAGTTATTGTAGTTGTTTGACTCCACCATCACTTTACTGCACATAACCCCACTCCCACTCCCACACACACACACACACACATACACATGCACACAAACACATTGAGAGACACAATAATTTGCACAAATCACTTAATCAATAGTAAAGAAAAATACCAACAGTCTCTGAAACCACATTTAAATTCACTAGATCCTCATTTGTATTTATATCTGTAACACATTTATAAATATCAATCCCCTAATATGTCTAATATCCATTAATCATTGTCTGAGAAAACAATTGAAATGTTGAAATCTCGCAAAAAATATTACACAAAGTAAAACAAAAGGAAGGTGATGTTGAAGAAGGAGAAGTTGGGAAGTGGTGGAGATGATGGAGGAATCAGAAATAATGGAATGACATGAAAGCATGAAGAGAGGATGAGACGGTGTGAGAGAGCGAAGATGAGATTAGAAGAGAGAAAATCACCGGCATAAGAGAAAGATGAGAACTAAGAGAGGATGAGGGAATGTGATAAAGTATTAAACAATGAGAAAATACGAGGGGAACGATATGTGTAGAGGAGAAAATAGGATGTGGAGGTGAAGAGAATAAGGATGAGAGGATGGGGAAATAAAAGACAAGTAGAGTTTGTACCAGGCTGTGAAATTGGGAGGATGAGAAGATGCATAACAAGATTGAAACTGGTATTAAGAAGGAGAGACAGAGGGAATGTGTAAGAGGAGGAGAACATTGGGATGAGAAACCAACCTGGTTACTGATTTTAATGTTTCTCTATTAGCCTTTATTTAAAAACCCCCTTTACAAGGGAAACCCGAGCAAGAACAACAGCTTAAAGTAAAAGTAATCAACAGACCAACACATAGATCGATGGCATTAAAACAACATGGACTCAGGAGATTTTAAACAAGGTTTAAACTCGTTTTGAGGCTGAAGGTTTATTTACCAATTCCATTTATCAAAAATATGACTTTATATGAGTTTACATGACAAGGAGGGAGAAGATAATTCTGCAAAGCTCAGAAGATGAGAGGATGAGAGGATGAGACGGTATCAGTGTGTGCAGGATGCATCCAGTAGAGGACAAGGACAAAGGAAACAAAGGAAACAAAGGGGGGAAGAGGTGTGGACAAAGGACAAAGGACCAAACATGGGATGAAACGAAAGGAAGTCAGCCGGGATAGAAAAGTGTAAAAACAATGGACGGGATGAGAGAAGGTCAAACGAGGATCGGAGGAAAAAACATGAACAAATGAAAACAGTGGAGAGAAGTGAAGTCCGACGGGGGGGTGGTGATGAAAGATGAATCAGAGAGACGGAGTTAAAGGAGGAGGAGGAGTGAGGATAAGAATCTGATGTGTTGGTATACAGTAGAACGACCAGGAGCCGGTGTCCTCACCAGCCTGGGGATGTGTGTGTTGTATCCAACACCTTGCAGCTGGGAGCTATTGATCCTCCTGCTGAAGTGTGGCAGCAGGTCCTCGTGCACCGTGTGCGACTGGAGTTGCTCAGACACACACTTCCCTCTCAGCTGCCGCTCGGCGAACGCAAACATGCCTCGTCCTTCTGAGGCGCTCCGCGGCGCACCGCCAGCCGAGTGTGTAAATTTATGTTTTACATAATTATACGTTTCATTTGGGAGGGAGGAGGGTAAAAACAATAAAACGGGAGATATAGTTCTGAAATTGAAATTGACGCGCTGTGGTCCCTGTACAGTAAATGTGAAGTCAAGTTTGCCTGGAGGGTGAAAATGTGCATATGTTTCGCTGTTGCACGCTTTCTCACATACGTGGACCCCCCCCCCCCCAACACACACACACACACACAGCACAGGTCTCAGGAGAAGGGATGGTAATGTGTGTGCTCGTCATTTGTGTGTGTGTGTGTGTGTGTGTGTGTGTGTGGACTGAGAAGTGATGCTGCCAGATGTGGCTGCAAATTAACAGCTGTTACTCTTAGCTCTACAGCTGCCTATCTGGTTGCCACGACACCATTGCTGTTGCCGTGGTGACCGTAACGCCACGCGACATGCGTTGCGCGCTCAGGAAATCCTGTCGCGTGGAGTTCGGGTTCAAGTCCGGCGTCCTCGTGTCGGTCCTCGTTCCTCAGGGAGACACTTTGATTGGCAAGTGCTGGAATTACAGATGCTGGTCGTGTTGTGTGTGTGTGTGTGGGGGGGGGGGGGGGGGGGGGGGGGGGGGGGAGTGTGTAAACTTGCTGGCAATGTAATTAAGTGCATGTTCAGACAGTGGAAGTGTGAAATTGGAAGCATCGTAGATGGATGGAGGAAGAGGCATCATGATGGGGAGGGAAGTGAAATAATGACAGGGAGAAACAGACGGACTGACGGAGGACCTGGTGTAGACGGATGTGACGCGTGGACGGTTACGGTGATGACCTGTGTAGACGGACTGACTGACGGATGACCTGGTGTAGACGGACTGACGGAGGACCTGGTGTAGACGGACTGACTGACGGATGACCTGGTGTAGACGGACTGACGGATGACCTGGTGTAGACGGACTGACTGACGGATGACCTGGTGTAGAGGACTGACGGATGACTGGTGTAAGGACTGATCGGATGACCTGGTGTGCGATGACGGGGACGGTGTAGACGGACTGCGGATGACCTGTGTGAGACGGGTGACTGACGATGAGGTAGAGGACTGACGGAGACAGAAGAGAAAGAAAACAGAAGGACGAGACGCCGATATGTGTGTGGTGTGGTGTGTGTGTGTGTGTGTGTGTGTGTGTGGTGTGTGTGTGTGTGTGTGTGTGTGTGTGTGTGTGTGTGTGTGTGTGTGTGTGTGTGTGTGTGTGTGTGTGTGTGTGTGTGTGTGTGTGTGTGTAACTAACAAGTGCTCACGCGATAATGACGGCTGGGAAATGGCAGGCTCTCACCGTTCACACACTTCTGAGAGGCACCTGGGAGCAAAAAGCACACACACACACACAGACACACACTGGGCAGATTGGATGTATATTGCTGTGATTGGAGGCTGACGCATTCCTCCACAAGGTGTGTGTGTGTGATAGGCCAGGATTAGGCAGATACAGGGGGAGGTGCTGGGGAGAGAACAGAGAAACACACAACACAGAACGTTACAACTCTCCAATCCTGCAAACGCACAAACAGCATTCAGAGGAGACGACAAATCACACAACGTACCGAAACCTAAAAGAATTTGTGAATTCCAAATAGCTTTTTCCAATAGACAGTCCAGCCCCCACATATACAGTATATATTATATTTACAGTAGAGTTAATGGGTTCTTGAGTCTTCAATAAGGATAATCGGGTTGATTTTCGACCTGAGTCGTCCCTTCCAGCTCTCACAGGACTTTCCTGATTAGAGGCCATTGGAAGCGATTATCTGCCCGAGGAATAATCCTCCTGATGCCGGACAAACACATAAAGACGATAAAAACACAACCTCCTCTGCAGAGGTAATAATAATCGGCCTTCCTCCATCATTTCCTGCAGCTCTTCATCAAACTGCTCGTGGTGTGGACCTGACTCTTCCATCGCTTCCTGCAATATTTCAAACTGATCCTCGGTAACGAGAATGATCGTTGTCTTGTTCTGCCGATGCTTCGTTATCTCACGTTTCACCAGTTAAATGCTTTTAATGTGAATCTGCAGCAGGAGCAGTTTGCAGCAGCTTAATTATCCGTATCAAACACGGACATCGGCGTCAGTGCAGTGTTCAGTGTAGCTCCAGCTCACGTGGAAGCTCCAGAGCAAACACACAACTCCGCGTTAGATCTCGACTGTGTGGGGCTCTAAGCCACTACACACAACCAGGAGGGATTAAAACCTGATTTCCCAGGACAACTCCTAAAGGTAGAGTATTAAATGAAATTGGATTCCAATCCCTTCCTCTCTGTATCAGCCGATGTTAAAATACAGCTCACAGCTTCGGCAAAGATGCAAGTGAGATGCACCTGCAGCAGCCGGGATGGAAAGGGTTTCCCAGCATGCAGCGCTCGTTAGAATCAGCCCGCCGTCGACATGCATTCAACGGCAATCCAAAAAATTAATTAGCCAGAATGTTTCTACTGTAAACACACAGCAAACATGTGCCATTGTGTGTTTCACCAGTTTAAATAACAGTTTAAACGAAGTTCTCAATCTGATCGTTGCTATAACCAATACGACGTTTTAAAGACAACTTGAAGACGACATTCCACTGATTTCCCAGAGACTGATTCATGGATCTTGATGAATAAAAGCAGTTACATTAAGAGGACTGGTATCAGTGGGTGGGTGTAATTTGGTGCAGCCTGATTGAATTGAAGGGGCAGTCGGGCCTTAGTGGAGACATGAGCTCTACTGACTGACATGCTAGATATGTAGTGAACTCCTCCACAGAGTATTTACTGCTCACAGTGTCATTCACTCTGTTAAAAACATCTCTCTGCTGACGGACCTTGTGCTGAGAGTTTCTCTATTCACAGTATCCTGCGTGATCATCGAGAGCAGAGCCTGTAATGGTGAATAAGACCAAACGCTTCAAATAAAGGCTGCAACCAGAACAAACAGCCCATTAAGGCAGGTTCAGAACAGACACTGTAGTGAAACCAGATCAAATAATGTACTGTCTCTGTAGCAGTAGAGTGCGATTTTCACCATTCGGCCACGTTTAGTTTGTGTCGTGATGGTTTCGGTTTGATTTATTATTACTGGAAAAAAACCACCTCTTACACGTCCTGTATGTTTTACAGCATCTTTCTAATACACGCTTATTTTCCTTGTGTTGAAATTGAGTCGCAGAATTCATCGGGTTTTGGTCAAACACCCCGAAGAATCAACAGAGCCTCACGATTGACAGAACGAATAAAACAACAAGCCTCTTATTTCATATCGCTCCGCGGCCCGGGAGCCTGGTGCGACTCCGCTGCCTGCGACTCCGCTGCCTGCGACTCGGCTGCCTGCGACTCGGCTGCCTGCGACTCCGCTGCCTGCGACTCCGCTGCCTGCGACTCCGCTGCCGCGACTCCGCTGCCTGCGACTCCGCTGCCTGCGACTCCGCTGCCTGCGACCGGCTGAGGACGAATCCAACTGAGATGTAGATTCACAGGGGGCGTCGCCCTGTCCTGCTTATTTGCCACCAAACGTTCCGTCTCTGCGATGCAGCTGGAATTCACAGAAAGAAGCAGCAGGAAGTGATCGAGGCACAAAACATCTCTGCAATAAAAAGATAAGGTCAAATTCGATTTATGGGATTGTTCTGGTCTGCACCGACCAATGTGTGTTTTTATATTGGACGCGTGCATGTGTGCGTGGTGGTGCGTGTGTGTGTGAGAGATACAGGATCTACAGCCCTGTTGTCTAGTTTTCAGCGAGAGTCCTTGGCTTTTATGAAGTGACCAATCGTACTTCAGCGTTTCAGCAGTAGAGGTTACTGCGTCGCGATGATTGTCCAATCAACTGGCGGTTACTTTTATGGAGGCAAAGGTTGCAGAGGACAGGGATAAGCTATTCTTCATCGCATGTGTGTAATAACGAGTGAGTGCCTGTCGGACGGACGGGAAGACACGGAGACAGATGTGTGTGTGTGTGTGTGTGTGTGTGTGTGTGTGTGTGTGTGTGTGTGTGTGTGTGTGTGTGTGTGTGTGTGTGTGTGTGTGTGTGTGTGTGTGTGTGTGTGTGTGTGTGTGTGTGTGTGTGTGTGTGTGTGTGTGTGTGTGTGTGTGTGTGTGTGTGTCGTAGCCCAAGGACCTTCTGTTCTGTAATTAGTTTTTCCTGTGGTATGTTTTCCATCCCGTCTTCCCTCCGTCCACCGATCCGTCCAAGCAACAGATTGCAACGGTGATTCTGGAAATCCGTAGGATCAGGCCGCACACACACGCGCACACACGGACGACACACGCACACACACCGCCATATGAATGTAATCAAGTCTGCTGTAGCACATGCCAGGGGTGCGGTGACGCAGGGACAAGAGAAAGGAGAAGATTTAGTTGTCTATATAATCCGTGTGTGTACGTGTACATGTGTGTGTCTCTGTGTTGTGTGTGTGTTTGTGCGTGATCCCTCAATTGGGCGCAATAGCAGCAAGCTATCTAATTTCCAGGACTTAAAGTCACAAAGCCAGCTTGATTTCACCAGCCGGCAAATCTGTGAACGTGTGTTTGAGTTTGTGTGTGTGTGTGTGTGTGTGTGTGTCTCTGCGTGTGTGTTGTGTGTGTGTGTGTGTGTGTTATTGTTGTCTGTGTTGTGTGCGTTGTGGTGTGTGGGTGTGGATGTGTGTGTGTATTTGTGTTTGTGTGTGTGTGTGTGTGTGTGTCCCTGGTTGGTTGGACATGTAGTGTGTGTGTGTGTGTAAGTTGCTGACACACACGGTGGAGATTAGCCTGCAGGCTGAGGTTGGCTGTGATTCCACTCTGATTTCACTCTGTCCTGCTGTATGTGTGCACACGTTCTGGTCTGTGGGTGTGGACATGCTTGTTCGCATAATTTGTGTTTGTGTGTGTGTGTGTGTGTGTCCCCTGAGTTGGTTGCACATTACACATCACTGCCTCACAACGCGCTGTGGACGCTCGGCTGTAAACTCTCTGTCAGATGTTTGTTTTTTGCGTCTGAAGCTTTTGGTCGCAGCAGCCTGAGACTCGCGGGGACAAGTGTCATTAAGCAGCAGTTCACTCTGCTCATATCTTTGCGTTGTGGTTCTGTATTTTTGTCTCTATCTCATCTATCACCATGTTCTCCTGCTCCGCTCTGCTTTCTAAAGCACTTTGTGATGAAGCTATTTCGTTAAACGCTCTTTATGAATAACACATTTTGCGTTTACGTCACTGAACTGGTCTGAACCCCCCCCCCCCCCCCCCCCCCCCACCTCTCCTGAATGATCCTCTCTCCTGCACCTCCTGTTATAATTCAGAATTTGTGTCTCCTGATTTCTCGAGGGGATTGATCGCATTAAATTTGATTATTTTCAATCGTTGTTGTTCAGGAAACAATGAACAGGATGTGCTGCGCTGAGTTTCAAGCGCACACCGCGGAGGCAACAGTTACAGATTAAATAAATTCACGGGCACCAGTGCAATTATCTGATATGGGAGATTAGAAAGAGACAGTCAGGCAGTTGATAAAAGATCAGAGTAGCTGAGGCTGAAATTATCTTAATGCAAGTCAAAGCGAGCACTTGTTGGTAAACCAGTGCGCTGATTGTCATCGAAGAGATTTCTCGCCGAGATTTTCCTCCCGACTGAAATTCGGTTCCAGCTTCAACGACGCCCTCTGCATTTCAATGGGAAGTGTTATTATTTCCCCCTCAACTCTCTGAGTGTTCAGCTGCTTAACACGGGGAAGACGCCTGTAGTCAGGACACTGGAGGTCCGCTGAGAAGCAGGCGCCACGTGTCCGAGTGTCGGAGAGATGGAGGATGAGGAGGAGTTTGACCCTCACCTCTTTGTCCTTCCTGCTCTCATCCCTCGCACGTTCTTATCCTTGAACGCCGGAGGGGACTGCAGATGATGAGGGGTAACGTGAAGTCCTCCGCTCGTCACTCAATCATTTCGGCAGTCTGTGAATATTTTGCATCCGAAACAGCCGCATGCACTCGCTTCTCTCCTTTTTAATCTGTGGCCTTGCTGCATAATTTCGATATCACCTTCCCTCCACATCCTGAATCGCTCTGCTGTGACCACACCCTTCACTATCTTCCATCTCCATCGTTTCTCTCGTTCAGCCCTGATACATTATTCTCCCAGACAAGCTCCTTAGTTAAAGGTCTTGCGCTGCGATCGCGCCGCGGCGCCCGTCTGCTGAAACACTGTCGCCCCACCGGCTGCGTCGCTCTGATTTATTTGGTTGAGGACATTTCCTTCCGTCTGAAGGTGATTGAGGGAGCCCTCAGGACCCCCGGCCATTAATTACTGATGATGCAGAAGCACGAGGATTAGTGCTGATGTTCGTTTGAGGCTGTACTTGATTTGTTTTACATGAAATATTGAGATTTGAAAGGATGTTTGTGTAGGAAAGAGGAAAAAAGGCATGAGGGTGAAAAACAAGAGGTCATGTTTCCACCCCTGTTGGTTTAATGTCTGTTACGTGCTGGAAGGATTTTTTACGATTTTCACTGATATCTCAGAGAATATTTCATGGATCTTGATGAAAACAATGGGGCATATTTAAGGAGCTGATCTCTACGAGTGCTGGTGCAGCGTGATGGTATTTAAAGGACTGCCGGGCCTTGTCGGAGGTCGGCGCCGCTCTGACTGCACTTCTGCTGTGAGCAATGTTGTCGAGAGCTTTGTTTTCAGCCTTAAAGTCGACTTTCTCCATCGCTCTTGGATTTAATTGGATACACACATGTAGACAGGCAGAGCGGCTGCAGTGGCAGAGATGGATGAGGACGACACAGCGAAAGGTCATCGGATCTTTAATCAGATCAGATACAAACTGAGGGTTTTGAAATTAAGGGATATGAATTTTGCATTTATGACTTCAACTGCGATTTGTATTTTGCCGGCGAATGCTAGCTTAACTAGCTTGAGTTAGCTGGGTGGGGCAGAAACAACAGCTGAGTGAAGACTGAGGTGAAGAGGATTGATGAGACGAGTCAAGTGTGCTCCTGCTCGACTGGGGGGGGGGGGGGGGGAATACATTCACAGCTTCTGTCCTTGTGGTTTGCTTGTGACCTGAAGGTTTGGACCCGGATATCGATATTAACATCACACTTCACAAGCGGATTTGATGCAGATCCAATAAAAATCCTGATTAAAATGTGGTTTCATACGGAGTCTGTGTGACCTTGGAGGAGGTCGGAGTTGTTGTCAACAACTTTGTTTCAGCTTTAACTTTCTCCCTCCTTCTTGATCTTAATGGATACACACATTGGCAGAGATGGATGAGGACGACACAACGAAGTTCATAACCCAGAGCTTTTCTGGGTTATGAACATAGTGAAGTACATTGTTTCCTCAGTGACAGGGCAACACTAGAGGAGATGAAGAGCTCACTCGTGTTCCTGTAGCTTCACCATTGGCCGACCGACACCAGCTGTGCTGTCGTCCAAACTGAGTCGACACTCGACAGCAGCAGACGAGTGAAACCAAACAATGTCACGGAGGCTCAGTGAACTACTCCAATTATCGTTTAAGCATAAAGAACTGAGACTCCAGCTACATACAAAATATTCATTTCACCATATTAAGAAGCAGGTGAATAATGTAGGTGACTCAGCTGAACCTGACTCTGCATTGTTGTGACCTTGTTTTTCACTTTTAAACTCAACAGCCTTCAGCAACGTGCCTCTGTGCAAATACGTTGCAGACCAGGTTTTTAAGGTCAGATGTTATTTAAAGAGTTCTGAGCAGCAGCAGCAGCAGCTCTTCCTCCTTCTCCGCCATGTTTGCGTATCAGCCTCCTCCTCATCATCGTCCCGTATGAGGAAGCAGAGCGCAGCGTGCCCTTGGTGGTCAGGGGAAGTGTGACATCACTGATAATGAACAACGTCTCTGGCATATTAAAACCTGTGCTGTATGTATGTATGCAAATCAAAGGTCGCTGTCTGCATGTAGTCTGCAGCTCCTCATGCTGTGTGTGTGTGTGTGTGTGTGTGTGTGTGTGTGTGTGTGTGTGTGTGTGTGTGTGTGTGTGTGTGTGTGTGTGTGTGTGTGTGTGTGTGTGTGTGTGTGTGTGTGTGTGTGTGTGTGTGTGTGTGTTTGAAATGTGTGCATGCCATGGTTTTCTGTCTGGGCACAAACTCGGGCCTCGGCCGCAGCTGACCTTTCATGACATTTGAGCAAACTCAGGACACACACAGCGACACATGGCTGACATATAATCTGCATAGAACACGCTCACACCCACGACTCATCCATATGCAGGTCGACATGGTCGGGCCCCGAACAGACTTTCAAATTAAACTCCCTGTGTGACCTGCAGGGCGGCGAACCTCTGGCCTTCTTTATACCAGAATGAGTCGATGCATTTCCTTTCCCTCCTCATGAGACCTGTGTTGTGCTGTATATTATATATAGTGTGTGTGTGTCTGTGTGTGTCTGTGTGTGTGTGACTAAGCTCAGAGTTAACTGGACTAAATCGGTTGGAGGAGTTGTGTGCTATCGTCTCTGCTGGCTAACCTTGACACCCCGTTGTGTGTTGCTGAGTGTGTGTGGATCCATGTGTGCATGTGAGTGAGAGAGCACGAGTGTGTGTCTGCCTGAAGTGATTCACCTGCTGTCTGAGTCATCCTCCCACACACACACACACACACCTGCCCCCCCCATGCGCACACACACTTTGCACCAACAGGTGCTCGCTCACACACACAGCAGGCTTCCACCTACACACTAAAGTGTTGCGCGCCGTCTGTTCGTCACTTTCGGGCCCGTGTGTGTGTTTTCAGAAGCTGACGTTGTGTAATCTGCTCGGCTCCATGTGCTTTTTCCACTTTTACATAAAATCAGCTGCAGTGAAGGAAGAAACATCTGCTTTGTTTGATGTCAAGTCGAAGGTCAAGAACATGAGAACATTTCATTTCTCATTTCTCTTCTTCCATCTACCACTCCGTCCCGTTCTGCCTCTCTCATCCTATGAAGCATTATTAATGGATTCATTTAAAAGGGCCTCACATGTTTTATTCATAACTAACCTCAAACATGTGTTTAGTCACATTAATGGTTAATTTTGAGTGTAAACTTTCTTTTCAGTAAACAAGAGTTTCTCTCTGAATTATTTCAACTCGTAATTTCAGCCGAAACCAACATGCAGCTCTCATTTCCATAGAGTTTAAACTTTAACTAATTCTGCCTGTGGTTGATTATCTCATAATAATCACACACTTGGAAGGGAGGCGGCGAGGAGAGGACATTCTTATTATCTGGTATTTTTTCTGAAATCTAAATGATTCAGAAAAGTCCCGAAGAAGAAAAACCCAAACATCTTTTCAGGCCGAGAGAGAGAGAGAGAGAGGACAGCGGAGCGAGCTGGTCGCCTGTTTCCCCCCAAATCACGTTCTGGTGTCAGGCTCGGCTGCTTGTGGGAAAACATCTCAACCCAGAAAACATTACAGCGTAAATCCAGAAAGTTGGACCCGTCAGCGGTCGACGTGTTTGTGCCTCTTGTGTGTTTTGTTCCTTTCACAGCATCAGAATGCACGGATTAGGAAACACGAGCACAGCGTGTGCAGCGTGCGGGCGCCAAGTTACAGAATGAAACAAATAAATCACGCTGAAAATAAATACTCAGACGATTTGAAAAGAAAGAAAATAAACTGCTCTGATTGTTGTTTTTCATAATCTGCTGGACTTTGGACGCCGTCGGACTCGCGAGCTGCTGCTTCAATCCAACCAGGAAACAAATAGATGACGTGACTGTGGTAGATCATTCAAACACTTGAATGATCCCTGGAACGATGACTGTCAAACACACACAGACGTGGCTTTTAAAGTGAATATCGTTCAGAGGCAGGATTGTTAAATTCTTTCTAAAACACTTGTTATTTGTTTGACATCATTCAGACCTAATGAAAGTTGCCGAGCAAGTCAGGGACAACTTGTCTTCTGGCAGTTGTCAGGTCACCGCGAGTTCACGTGTTCTGAGGGCGAAGCTTTGGCGAGTTTGACAATCCGCTGCTCGTTCATCGTGCAGATCATATTCAAAAGTATCTGAGCTTCCATCGTTTCAAACGCTGTCTCATCCATGCTCGCAGGCACCGTGAGCGCTCAGCCCGCCTCCCCTCCTGCCATCCCTCCATCCATCTGTCACCCCCGTATCATAATTATACAGAAAGGAGATAAAAGATTACAGTGACAGAGAGAGAGCACATTTAGAGCAGGTCGTGTCGTTTCTCTTCAGCTGACGACGTTCCAGGCGGCGGCAGATCAGGTAATTGAAGCCGGGCCCTTTAAACCCTCCCTGCAGTGTTTCAAATGCAGATCCGGCTCCATGATAGTGTCTCTGCTGCCATGCGAGCTAATTACACTGTGAATCCCCAAGGACCAGTAGCAGGCTATACTCACAATGCCCCAGCGCCACACCACACCTTGTCAAACAGTGTTTAAAGCAGAGATTGGGTGGGCGGGCGGGGGGGGGGGGGAGAAGGAAAGAGGCTCAGGTAAATGAAATCAGGCCTCTCCACTGCGCCGTTGGTATCTTCTGCTTCATCTAACTCTTTTTATTCCCCTCCTGTCTTTCTGTCTGCCTTCGCTCCCTTTTATCTTTGTTTCTGTCAATTACTGTCTTTGGATTCTACATTAACTTGCATCCGGGATGGATGAATTATAATCAGGCGCCGGAGAGGAGCACGGATCTCGGTGTGATGTTTGCAGAGTGCACTGAACTCTGTCATCCGAAGGTGGTGCGAGACGTGTTTGATCACAGGCGAAACGTTTGCAGCTACGTGAGCGGAAAGACGGCGTTCCCTGATCAAACCGCCGCGCACGCACGTCAACCCGGTGTTGACCGAGGAACACACGGATCAAAACAGGCTGTCGGGACAGGAAGAGGAGCGGCTCACAGCTACTTTAAATATACAAACACGTGTTTTGTGCAAAGGGGAAAGAGAAAAGATGAGCCACGTCAGATGTAGACAACAATATTCTATTCTATATTTGTGTTTGGGGAATTTGGTTCAGGATCGACCATTTGGCTTCGATGAAAGAATCAGGATTACACAAAAACCTTTAAATAATAAGTTGGTATTGTTAATGAACCTGATGTGATTGATGATAGTACTTTGACCTATTGTTGGTTCGTGCCGATCCAAACATCTGGTCTGTGCTCAGGTGTGTTCGATGATCTCACAGATCTCAAAGCGCTCGTCTGGATGGAGAGATCCTCTGGTCCTGACATCTAATACACGTCAGTGCGGATGTAGCTTCAGTGGACGGACATCACTTCAAAGCTGTTCCCAGTTAAAGGGCGTCACGCTGGGTGACTGACAGGTGATCTCAGGGGCGCAGAGTGCTCAGCCAGAGGCCTGCACCTGCCACAAGAGAACTCCGATTAATCACATCTGTAAAGATCCCACTTGAACTGTCAGCTGGAAAATACATCAGCTTTGATTTACAAAACTCAAGATCGAATAGCATCAGTGCCAGTTAGCCGAGGGGTGGAGCCTCGTCGGAGGAGGAGGAGGCGCACATATACAGACATCACATGTTTTGAATCTCGTTCCGAGTTGACGTCTTGTTCTGAGTCGTGTGAGTATGACACCTCTCATTCATATAGTTCTTAATTTCAGTTTTGTGTCCATCGAACTTTCCAGTTCTCACATGGTCTCACTCACGTTTTCCGGACGTTTTACCGGGGGGCTGGCAGGAAGAGTTCAGGGAAACGTCCGGGCTCCGCTGCGTGTCTTCAGGAAGCTCCTCACAACCAGAAACAGCCTGTAGACGTATGAACTTACTTTCTTCATCATTCTCCTTCATCCCGTGTTTGTCAACGCGACACAACGAGTCTCCTTCGCCTCGTCGTCCTTCATCTGCATGCCAACGCCCCGAAGGTGTTTATTGGTCCAGAACATTCTCTTCTTCTTCTTCCGTCAAGCATCACGCCCCACACTCTTCTCTCTTCGTCTTCCCCCTCTCTCTACCTTCATCCCCTCGTGTTGTATTTCTCCTTGTCCTGTTTTTTCACTTGTACTTTTGTGCGTTATTACCCGTCTCTCTTTCACAGGTAATACGATTAACCTCTAGATTCAGGAAAGGGAAAATAGACCAAGACATTAATCCTCTGCATGAGATTCTCTCCTCTCTCTCTCCTCTCTCTCTCTCTCTCTCTCTCTCCCTCTCTCTCCTCTCTCCCTCTCTCTCTCTCTCTCCCTCCTCTCTCTCTCTCTCTCTCTCTCTCTCTCTCTCTCTCTCTCTCTCTCTCTCTCTCTCTCTCTCACTGCGTGTTAGAATTTCTCTCTCGTCTGGCTAAACGAGCAAGGCAGTAATAAAACACACACATAATATGTACATACATAATCTCTACGCAACAACACAACAATACTCACCAACTCTCACACACACACACACACACACACACACAGTCAAACAGAAAATTCAGACTATACACGGTACATAAACAAGCCATTCACAAAAGTAATGTCCTGCCGGAGGGGACTGTGGGAAAATGAGTTTCAGGATGGATTACCATTGTGTTGCGTGGTCTGGCCGTCTGCCCTGGTCCTCGCCGGCCGTGTCCTCTGCTGCAGTCTCCGGTCCCACGGTACACACCCGGCGCTCTAAACCTCCCACGGTGGATGTAAAAACACAGGATTAGTGGAAACACTGGCTTTCATGCCCGTCCCAAACGTCTCTAAACCCATGCTGGGATTTGGCGATCCGACTTACTGCGGCCGTCCTGTAATTGCGGGCTGTGTAGTTTCGCGGCTCGGCGGGGAAACGTGGGGTTTGCAGTTTAGTTGGTGGTAGACGCCGAGGACGGGGGGGGGGGGGGGGGGGACTGTTGGATGGGTTTATTCTGAGTGGATTATCGAGTGGACAACAGCTACTTGAGCTGGATGATCACACGACAGTTACCAACTGTGACTCATATTGCATTCGAACCACAATCGAAATGTCTTATTTTGAATTAGGTCAATTGCGAAAATATTGGTGTCCATGTAAACGATGAGAGAGAGGTCAGAGGTCAGAGGTCCGACTGGTTGGAGGCAGCAGGAGGCCGGGGTAACTCAGATAACCTCTCTCTACAACACTGTGGTGAGCAGCTTGTGCAGATGATCAGTAAAAGCTCCTGTGATGATTTTTATCCATAAGTCAACACAAGACACAGAACGCTTCGAGTGTTTCTCACAGCAACAGTGTTATCTGAGTGTTTTTGTGCGAGTGGATGTTTGTCTGTTGGTCTTTGTGTGTGTGTGTTGTTGTGTTCACCAACAATGCGGGGGCTTGCTTTGTGACAGCCTTCTCATCTGCCTCCATGTTCCCCTCTCGTTTCACACTTGTTGCAGGGACGTGTAAAAGCTGTCGTTTGTCAGACAGCCCGACGTCTTGAAAGCATCGGTGGAGAAGTCTGTTATTTTAGCTCGTTGATTGTATAATTTTAGTATTTTGCCTCCGGGGGACGAGTCGTCGAGTATCTCCAGAGTTTTAGAAGACAACATCAGTTAATCCTTTGATTTCTTTGTCCAAAAAAAGAAGTAGATCTGCAGCCAGCGGAGCTCGAGAACATCTTCTGTTCTGAGCATCGAGAGCCAGAATGTTTAAGCTTCTACGTCATGATGAAAGCAGCTGATGCTAAACTTGTCTGAACATCCTCGCAGCAGCCATGAGAGATACAACTGACATAAATCATCTGGGATATAAACTCGACAGCTCATTAGGCGAATGGTGTTTTCCAGGTTATTTAAGATTTCGTACACATGCCCCTTTAGGCAGAAACATGTCTTTTACACTCATAGAAATCGCTTCCTTAAATATGCCAGATTTTTTAAATCGAGACCCGTGATTCATTAAGAAACTGGTGAAACAAGCCTCATCTCGAAGTGTTGAAGAAGCTGATGGAATATTCCTGAGAATCTTTCTCAGAGATGGTTTCTGCTCCGTCACCCGAGTCGTGACTCAGACTCCGGCTCTTGCAACCTGGATATTTTGGCTTCATTTCTGGATCGTGGGAGGAAGATGGACGACGTGTCCATCTTTATTTACAATCTATACTTGTTATATACTTGTATACTAAGCAAAAGCAAAGCTACTTGAAAAGTTAAAAACTCCAGTGCCACTGTCAGAGGAACCATTTAAAACGAGCCGTTTAGCCCTGACGTGTCCGTCTACTAGAAAGCATCCTCGCTGACTTTGATGCAGCAGCTAACGAGAAAGAGAAGAGGTATAGTTAGTGTGGTCACTGAAGAAGATGGACGGCAGGAAACAACAGAGTGAACCTCATTGTCACAGATCAGCTTAATGGCTTCACAGGCAACGAGGCACAGATCAATAGAACAAGAGCAACGGGAACTTTCCAGGTGCTCGGAGAGCGAGAGAGAAAGAGTCTCCCGTGTTCCTCTGCGTGTTTGTGTTGCGTTTGCATAATGGGAGTAATGAAAGTCTGCAGATTTAAAAATAAATCACCTGGTAATACTCGCGCTGAAAGAGCTTACGCCATCTTCTGAGCAGAGGCGAACAAACACGGAGCCAAGGAGCGTCACCGCGGCGCCGCGAACACAAAGAGAATCCGTGTGTACGCTTTAGAAACAAGTCAGAGAGATGTGATTAATATTAACCTTCCACACTGTGTGGGTGATGAATGAATGCAATTAGCTCTCATATCTCCTTCCTGTAGATCAGTGCATTTATTTTAGTTTTTAATAATAGTAGAAATGTTATGTAAATCAGTGAAAGTCTTTTCTAAGAGATGTAAATACTGTTAAAATACATTAAATGTCATGTAAATGTGTGTGTGTGTAGGTATAGAGCGTATTTCTGTGCTGGTCCTCATGAAATCTAAGAAAGACGGGTTTCAGTTCTGTGGCTCGTCTGTTTTTCAGTTCCATGTCGTTGAGTGACACTTGAACATGCATGAAGATGGTGACAGGCTGCAATCCAGTGCATCCAGTGCATCCAGTGCAGCCGGCAGTAATTACTCTGAAATGAATACTGTGTGAAGTAGAAGCCTCTGCAGACCCTAGCAACAGCGCAACAGACATGAGAGACAGACAGGCAGACAGGCAGACTCATTCCATTTTCTTTGTCTCTCTGTCTCACTCACATTTAACTTCCAATTTCAAGGCTTCTGAGATTTATTTAGTGATCACTGCTGTTCTCCTGCTCATTATGACATCATGAACCTTTGGTCTCTATCGTCTCCACCTCACATATGTCTCTGGTCGTCCCCTCCTCCTCCTCCTCCTTCCTCTCTCTCCCTCCCCCTCTTCGACTCCCTCCCTCCCGGCCGGCCGTCCCTCAGGTCAGCAGCAGAGAGTCGAGGTGTTGCTTGTCAATAATTTAATAAGCAGGGAGCGCTCCCCTCTTAACCAGGGCTTTGAATTATTAACCTGCACGCCCGTGTGAACCGTCCGCGTTAGTGCGCACAGCTCGGCCGCCATCAGATGGACTTGTACATTAGTCCGTGCGTATGTTTGACCACAGTGTTTACGTGTGAAGTGTGATAAAATAATTGCCTGTCAGAAGATGATGGAGCATTCCAGCCTTGTGCAGCCCGTGTTTGGAGTGTTTTCAGTGGATATGTAGAGGAGACAGCCGGGGAATACATGCAATGCATGTTTTATAAGCCTCCGTCTGCACTGTCTCGTAAACGAGATGCAGTCTTCATTTGTCTCTTCTTGAATGTGCAGATGTGTGTGTGTGTGTGTGTGTGTGTGGTGTGTGTGTGTGTGTGTGTGTGTGTGTGAGTGCATGGTCACCTGTGTGCATTTTGAAGTGAGGCTATATGCAAAGTGTGTTGTGCACATGCATCTCCTGGCTGGATGAGACATGACACTTAATGCAGTTTTACTTGTCACCAGAGTTTGAGTGCATGTGCAGCTTTGGTTATTAATGTTGTGTGTGTGTGCGCGTCAACATGCAGTTGAGCTACTAAGTTATGGATGTGTGTGTCGTGTTGTATGTGCGTGTCTCCCTGCGTGTGTGTGTGTGTGTGTGTGTGAGTTCCCTGTGCTTGAGGCCAGTGGCTGCACTCGTCTCAGTGAAGGTGCAGCATCCATCACGGAGCCAGCAGAGCTGAGCTCAGAGAGCTGGAGGAGGCCTGAGTGGGCTCGGCGGAGCGCAGTCGGCAGATGGATGTTGTTTGTGGTTGTAAGGTGTTTGTTTATTTATGTATTTAATTGTGTGCTGTGGGTAAGAACATTGTGTAACGGCACATGGAAATATTGTGCAGAGATTTACTTGTGCGTTTTATGGCCGTTAATAGATAATATTGAACATGTTTACATCAATATTAACAACACGACTTGTTCCTTTCGGTTGAAGTATTTGATTTGCGGCTCCAGTAATAAGACATTTGTTATCACAATCAAATCAACTGGATAATGGTTAATCCTCTCCAATTCAAGCTGCTGCTGCCGAAGCACTTTAAAAACCTCAAAGTCTTTGTTCTCTTCCTTTGGGCTGCGCTGATTGATTCTGCATAATGGCTCCACACCTCTTTCAGACACAACAAAGGAATTTGTCCGGCAACTCGTTCACATCCTGCCTGACCACGCACCCCCGCCTGGCTGTGAATTTTTAATTGGCTGCATCTGTAGGATTTCACCGAGGTGTGGCAGAGTGTCAGCGCTGCAGTCGGGGGGGAGAAAGGCTGATTAGCTCCTCACCTTTTCAGAGCGAGGCAGAGTCAATACGACGGAGCGCTGCCTCGCTAGCTCCAGCATTTAGCACGGGAAGCTTTCACTCTGGGTTAGCAGAAACTTTGAGAATGTGCTTTTTAATTCAACACTTTGATGCAGATCAGCTGTTTAGTTAATGACCCTCAGAAATTTTTAGATGATCTTTTTATGGCAGTGATAATTAATGGGCATGATGTTTCCTTTATCAAGCCACACGCACTTCAACGTGCTGTCAGGCGTGTGCTGCCGAGAGCCAACTGCCATCTTGTTCAGTGGAGTGTTAGCTGGTTAGCTTTCCCTTTGAGGTCTCGGGACCTGGTTGTGCGTTATGTTAATTATCGATATGTTGAATGTGGAGATAGGAGGTAGACGAGGAAGTCGTGGGCGTCCTTCACTCGAGCCTGGCTAATTTCACACGGGCATCAAAGTTGTTAATTCTGTATTTCGTAGAGAACGTGAAAGGAATACGGTAATTTACCTGTCTTGTTAAATGTGGACAAGTTGCCTAGAGAGTGTGGAACCTGCTCTCCATCCTCTGATGTGCTCACTGTTATCTGAGAACCCTGAATATTGCAGCACTCAGCGGGTGAGGATTACACTTCGGCTGCTATCGCTTTACTCTGTTTCTCAAGTGAAGCTGCGTTTCCTGGAAGGCCCGGAGATCACATCCATGAGAAATGGACACAACAGCCTGATCGGACATTCACCTCTTCCTCTTTTGCTAAGGGAGCTTTGTGCTTGTTTCAAGTTGGTTCTGTTCGAGTGCATGCATCTATAAATATGCATGCGCAAAGAGTGCTTTTCCATGTTGGCAAACAAAGCGCTTTGCACTTGCCATCCTCCCACTGCTCACCCACACACTGATGGCAACAGAGCTGCTGTTTGAGGCAGTGGCCTGGACATCAGGGTCTAATTGGGATTTAGTGTCCTGCTCCTGGACACTGAGACATGTGGAGCCTGTGATAACCTGCTGCACCTCCCAAACTACAGCCTCAAACACAGTGGATAAGAGAAAGAACAGCAGAGAGAAAGAAGCCGGAGTGTATCGTGCTGCTCTGGATCGGCAGGCGGTGGAGCTAAAAACCACAGAACATAACCCGTCCAACAGCAGATCACAGACTGGAGAACTAGCGACCAGCTGGGGAACGTGGTTTATAGCAGCTAAGGTTTGCTCAGGTCATAGTGGTGAACAAATATGGGATTTTAGTTTCTGCGTTAAGCGGCTTTGTTTTCAGAAACAAGCATCGAACAGCGATGACTGTACAAACCTTCTGTTCACTGCATTTTACACTTTGTATGAACGAGTGTGGGATGTTTGGATTGGGCCTTGTTGGACCTGTGGTGATGCTGGTTTCCTCCTGAAACTGTAGGAGTGATTGATCCACGGCAAAAGTTTCAAATGAATCCTTCACGTTGCTTCGTGTTTGTAGATGTTTAACCACTGTTCACTTATTGTTGCTGTTTTAACCGCTGAGTTATTCCAGTAGCTGCGTCTTTGCCTCTCTTTCATGCACACAACCTTGTTTTTGTTCATTCCAGCATATATATATATATACAATGCACGTCAGGACTATGAAATGGAAAGTGGATTATTGTACTCTATATATTGTGTTTTTGCCAGCATGTTTTGTTTGGGATGCACTATGGTAAGAGGCAGTGAGAGGCAGCTTCTGAAGAGCCTCAGCAAAGACACTAATGTACCTCTCCAGCCCGCTTTCATCACTGCTGCGTAAGTGTGTGTGTGTGTGTGTGTGTGTGTGTGTTTGTTTGTTTGTGTGTGTGTTTGTGTTTATGTGTGTGTGTGTGTCATGTTATTCAAAAGTTCTGTATGAAGGATTCATGCTGAGTTAGCAACAGACACACACTTTCTTCTCTCCCACACACTTGCACAGAAGCATTTTACACCGTAACCTACATGCAGGCACACATGTATGTCACTGTAATGTGTGCACGCATGCCTGCACTCACGCACTTACACTTTACCACGTTCAAATCCCTACACGATGGCATTCCCTCCCTCCCCCCCCCCCTCTCTCCCTCTGTCACTGTAGCTGACACACACACACTCAAATAATACTTGGAATTTGTTTTTATGCATCAACATACACTTCATTTACCATCTGTAGCTCAAAAAACGTTAAATCTCTTTTTAATTTCCTCAGTATTCCGCTTTTTATGTAGCTTAGGAACACGAACAATCCAATTCACATCGCACGTGCAGACATATACAAACACACACATGCATGAGTGCCGCAGGCCTGACAGGAGAACAAATGTTGGAAATTAAGTGGCATAAAGGGAGAGATTTTTTGAAGAGTGTCGAGAACACGGGAGACAGACGGTGACGAAGCAACGAGCAACGAGCAACGAGCAACGAGCAGTGACGCCGACAGAGAGAAAGCCACGCGGTAAAAAAGACGGCGAGAAAGTGCAAAAACAACAGTGTCCAAAAGAAGTAATATCTGGTGTAGAAGAGAGAAAGGATTCAAAGAGACGTACGGACAGATTGATAAAAATAAAAAAAGTGTCCGGGATGTGGAGTGACAGAGCGGGAAATGAGAGAGACAGTGAAGAAGAGACCGGCTGAGAACGAGACGGACTGAAAGGGTTAAAAAGCTGTGACAGTGACGGAGAAGTGTAAAATAGGATGACATGGTGAAAGAGCTTTGGATGATGGGAGAGAGGCAGCTATATATAAATATATAACTACAATAAAAAATACAGTCGTGATCCCCTTCCTGTTCCAGCCCATTAACTCCAAATCATACTGTACATTACAGCTGACCATTTTCCAAATTGTTCCACGGGCGTTCAGATGAGATTCTTTCTGCTCAGGCAGCTTCTGCTTTTACCTCATTACAGTGAACTTCAGTATATTATGCTCTCAGAGAAAATCAACTCTCAGGCACTTAGCGCTCGCTGATGACGGCTGCTGGAAACACGCTGCTGCTGTTGGCTGGCAGAAGAAGGGAAAGGTCTTGGCGTCAACTATTATTCTAAAAAGTGACGGCTTTACAAAAAAAATAATAAAACAAACCATTTCCCGAGGTCTTGAACAGTAATGACTTCACTAGGCAGAGTAAATGCTGGTTATTAGAAGTGATAGAGAGGCTCTGCTGCCACAGTGGAAATCCAAAGAACTCCTCAAGTGACTAATTGGACGTCTCAGACGTTTTGGACACGGCTCTTTTTGTGCGTATTTCTAGTGAGATGTATGAAACTAATTGGGTCAAATCTAGAATATTGTAAAGTGGCTGCTGCTGATGTGACAATGATGGTGTCGCAGCCCTTTCTTCACACGGAACATACACATCTGTGTCTTTAATTAGCAAATCGAGTCAATCAGCTTTCATACAGGTGAGTGCAGTTCAAGCACGAGACTTTTAAAAGCTATAATATTAAAAACAGAAAAGTCAGTGAAACATTATCGATGCTGAAGTCTCATTGAATTCAGACTCTATTGCATCTGCAGCACATTCAGATGCACAGAGAGGACGACAGCTCGGCTCAATGTTTGTCTTTATACGTCAGAGATGATAACTGAGGGAAATGTTTATTACAGTTCTCTTTTATAAGGTGGGAAAAGACTCTTATTCAACCTTGTGCTGCTTTCGCCTGCTTTTATTTTATCGTAAAACCGGAGTCATATTTATTATTTATTACTTTATTCAGACGTGAAATCTACATTCTTGAGTTGACGAGGTGCTTGTCAGAAAGAGGCAACAGCCTGTTGGGTGAGAGGTGTAATTGGAGGAACAGATAACTGTGAGTCAAGGTGAACCAGGTGATGAGTCGGGGTTGATCCAACTTTTTAAGAAGCAGTTTTTTTCCACGACCTGCAGCCGCCACAGAGCCACGTAATTACATCTCTGATTTCCAGGCAACATCAGGGCCAACTTCAAGCTCAACATCAACGATGGAGGACGACAGCAGCTCCTTCCAGTCAGAGTCAAACCAGTTCTTATGGTTTTAGATCCGGCACTGGCTCTGAAAAGGGGCTTGAACTGTGTATTTTAATAGCATAATTAATAAAACAGGGAGTGTTCTGTTACTGTAGCAGGTTGTTATTGGTCAGAGGACCAAGAACACAGGTACAGATTCTTTGGAGTTTTAGCTAAGTTCCTGTTTCAAGGGCCAAACTAAGAGATTGTTCCATCTCTTGGTGACATGAGAACATGTGGGCGATTGCTCCTGTGGGAGATTTACTCAAAACAAAATGTGTCGGAGAGGAGAGAGTAGAAAACAGACTGAGGAGACACAAGGAGCAGAGCTTTGAGGAAAATGAGAAGCGCGATAGGCCACGTGGACGACTCAAGGCCGGGAGCAGATGAAAGCAGAGAAAAGTAGCGCGGAGTGCGAGAGATGAAGAGGTGCGCACAAAATAATGGAGATGAAAGAGGGAGAGAGAGAGAGAGCGGCACAGGGACAATGGGTATCTGAGAGAGACGGAGAGCGGCGGGCTGACCTTGAGAAAATGTGGGCGAGGGAGGGGACGGCAGTGACAAAGAGGGAAACGGAGAGAAGAGGAGGCACCGAGGAGAAGCCGCGAGGCAGAGTGGAGACAGTTGAATGAGCCCGAGGGAAGGTGAGGACGAGCGACAGTCCTACAAACAGAAGACATGGAGGGAGAGAGGGAGGGGAGGGAGGGAGGAGAGGGAGAGAGAGGGAGAGAGAGGAGAGAGAGGGCTGTGTCTCCAGCAGCTTGATTCATTACATTTGGTCAGTGGTGGAACTGTCCGGGGTCGTCTCTCTGCGATTATTCAGGTTTTTTTTCTCCTTTCATGTAGATATTGATGGTTTTGACTCAAAGTTCTGCCCACATGGCTGAACAGTGAAAACTGTTTGTTCTCTGTGCTAATTCCAAAACCACCGGCGTTAATCTGCGGATGCAACCGCCCTCGCTGCTCCGAGGAGGCTTCACACAGCATTCCTGGAAAGGGTCTCAGGGATTTGTTCCCACTCGGCTGCGAGCGCATTAGGGATGGTGGGAGATAAGGCCCGACTCGCAGTGGGTGTTCCACGTCAAAGGTGTCGGATGGGTTGAGGTCAGGGCTCGGTTATCTCTTCCTGTCGAGAGGATTCTCTCCAACTGGTGCCAACAAAACTCAACGCTGTTTTTATCGTGCACTGTAACATGAAATGATTAAGATTTATGGGGCCTAACCCGAGCCCTTCAGTAGCTCCGGACCAGTGACTGTGTGTAAAAATGGACGTAGACCTCGGCCGGAAGGAGCCATGGGAAGTTGGAACGTTCTCCGACCAATAGGGCGATTTTCTACATGGAAAGATTATTGTTGGAAACCATGTACTCATGTTAACAAAACATGGTGGACAAAACGAGAAACTCAAGGAATCAAACCCCCGACTAAGCAGCAAATAAACCAATGGGTAACGTCGTGGCTGGTCGACATGTACAGGGATGTTCACGTAGCCTCAAACATTTCTTTATCGTGTCGTATTCAGCCGTGTGCCACGTTAGTTCCCAAAATAAACCGAATGTGTTTGTACTCTAGAGTCTCATTGTGGATCTACAGCCTAATGATGGGATTTTGAGGAATTATCCGAGTCCCGGGATCTGCTCCTCGTGGCCGTCGGCTCCGTTTCTCTCATTCTCTCTCAAACTCATTCTTTCAGGGAAATGAAATTTTTTTGTCCCAGACCAAAGTACAAAAATAATCTGCTCCTGTTCTCTCTCACTCTTCCCTCCGGGCTCTGCATCTAAACGCAGCCGCCACTAAATTGAGACATTTGATGTGAAGTCACAGGAAAACATAAATATGCGGCAGCAGCTTCACCGCCCACTGCATCGGTTTAGTTCGTCCTCCCCGAGGCTGATGAAGACTGTCTTACTGGAAGCAGGATGTGGAGTGGAGCGGCCGGCGGACGGGTAGTACGCGGCGTGATGTGCGAGCGAAGGAGGAGAGAGAGCAGGGTCAAAGCCAAACGCTGCATTACAGCAGGATGTGGGCCACCTGCTAAACATCAGCATGTTAATGTGAGCGTGTAGCCCGAGGCCTCACGGGGCCACGACCATGGCTGTGAAACCATTTGTGGACCTGCAGCTGCAACACTCCTTTTGTATTTGTCTAATTCTTATACTCAATGGCCCAATGTCAGCTGGGGTTGGCTCCGGCCTGTGGACTTAAAGAATAAGCAGGATGGATGGTGGTTGGTTCACATCATCACTTATCGTCCCTAAAAGCCGATCACACCTGATTTATGTTTAGGATTTGAGATGCAGCTCGGATACAGAAGAGCAGCGGGCGGACGAAAAGAAAGAGAAAATGGGGAAGGAGGTAGGGAAGGGAGGGAGGAGTCAGCCAGAGAGGAGGAGGAGGAGGAGGAGGGAAGAAGAGGAGGAAGAGGAGGAGGAGAGGCTGACGGCTCGAGTTGAGGAGATCAGTCTGCTTAGTGTCCGTCAGTCCGACAGGAGGGAGACTGAAAACAGCTGGGGGCTCTCAGTGTGTGTGTGTGTGTGTGTGTGTGTGTGTGTGTGTGTGTGTGTGTGTGTGTGTGTGTGTGTGTGTGTGTGTGTGTGTGTGTGTGTGTGTGTGTGTGTGTGTGTGTGTGTGTGTGTGTGTGTGTGTGTGTGTGTGTGTGTGTGTGTGCTTTGACTGCCTACTGCCAACATAGCCCGCCCTGTGTGTGTTTACACTGGAGAGACAGAGAGGGATGGGGGGGGGGCACGACAAGGACAGCCAGAGATCAAAAACACACCCACATAAATGCACGTACACACACACACACACAAACACACAAAGCCGGACTATGTTGCCAATGATTGGTCAGTGTGCACGACTGTTGGCTGCGATCTCGATACCTGCAGAGATAATAGATTTGGAGAGGTCACTCTCTTACACACACACACACACACACACACACACACACACACACACACTCTGTATATGGTCGAGCTGTCATCACTGCACCAAGTCAGAGAGAGAGAGAGAGGGTGGGTTCGGTTCCAGGATATGAATTTTGTTGTAGTTGGTCGAGCGAGAGACGAATAGTGAACCAGGGTAGGAATTGAATTGTAGCAGAGATTATGTCCGATGTAATTTCAGACTATAATGCCCCCCCCCCCCCCCAGGTCTGCATCCATATTTCTTCTCATCTCTCTTCAGTTCAGAACTCAAACAGACATAACTCCGTCTTTCCATCTGTGTTTACAAAACCCTTCACATGCAGCTTTCTTGATAAACTCAGGATATAAAAAGTACGAATGTGATTGAACCTGTTTCAGCTCTTTACTTCTTTTTATCACTTAGAGCTGTTTTCGGTGGCGGCCGTGTGAACGCAGACGGATTCTAATGCTGAGATGTCAATTTTATTTGCAAACGAACTCGGTGAAAAGATTGAGCTCATCATAGGAACGTCAATATTTGATAGTATCCAAGCGATTCGCTCAGAGTTCGATCCCCGGCCCCCCCGCCTGCTGTGTTCTTCTCTCTCGTTGTCTCTCTCCTGTGTGGAGGTGTTTTCTGTTTTACTCGGCTCTGCTTTGTTTTCCCGCCGGAGCTTCTTTCCTCTTAGTCGGCACAGTTTCCGTGCTGCTGCTTGTTTGAGGTCACCTAATGTGTTCCAGCAGAGCCGGCTTCACGAGACGGTGTAACATTGCTTCGATAGGTTATCTTATGAGAAATGGTAATATTTGCATTTGTGACGGCGGGTGATTTTTTTCTCATATTGCTTTTTACATACGGGCGAGTGGTTTGCAGAGGACGGTGAAGACGGACGCCGCGTCCAAGGTCATGTTCTGCAGGAAACTTGCAGAATTTGAATGTCACGTCAGGCCTGAGTTTTCTCCAAGTCTGGAATACATGACATCTCAGCGACTCACTCACATTCATATCTCACATCTTCATATCACAATAAATCTGATTGAAGCTGATTTCTAAGCGAATATAACATGAGCCAGTCAGACGAGGACATGAATCGCACTCTTTGACAATTTTGGAATTTAATTTAAATCCACCAGCACTCTTATGTTTACCACAGGATGCTAGACATCTTGTAGCCGACAGGCGGGCGATCAGAACAATGGATGCAATCAGGAAAAACTCAAAACCAGAAACGGGACCAACAAACAAAACCACGGAGAGGAAACACGAGGGAACACGAGGGAACGAGGTGGTGGCGGCTACAGGAAGGAAAACGCCCATGTGAGGAAGCACTGGTTCAGTCGGGTCGTTGATTGATGTCACGTCTGGATCCTGCAGCGCTGGAGTCACAGATCCCTCTTCCATTCTCTCAGTTTGACTATGTTCAAGTTAATCTTTCATTCAGCTGTTGTTTTAGTTTCATGTTAACCTGCATTAGTTGATAGCACTTGTCAGCTAATGGTTTTGATACCTGTGCTCCCTGTAGTGGGAACACTGGCCCTGAGTGTTCGAGTGTTATGACGACTGACCCCGGGTGTAACGAGCAGCGCTTCCCACAAAATGAGATTGTGCCGGGTGCTTGTGAAATACGTCCTCTTACATAACAGTGTTTCTCTCTCTCTCTCTCTCTCTCTCTCTCTCTCTCTCTCTCTCTCTCTCTCTCTCTCTCTCTCTCTCTCTCTCTCTCTCTCTCTCTCTCTCTCTCTCTGCCTGAGAGTCCTGATCTTGTCATGCGTGTTAAAGGAACTGTGCATTTTGACTTCCAGTGGTTTTAGCTTTTCCAAGTAGCTTGTATTGAACACGCCTCAGGGTACGAATGTAAATCTTTACATGTTGATGTATTTCCAGTTGTGTTTGTACGCATTGAGCCCCAGCCCCCCCCCCCCCCCCCCCCCATCCACGTCTTTGTCAGATGCTAAAGTGCTAAAGTCTTGCTTGTCTCCTGATCTTCGCTTATTAATTTGCGTTCAGCTTTGTAATCCTGTTATTTGCCACTTGCTTCTCGCTCTGGCATAAAATATCAGTAATTAGGGCTCCGTGCTCCGCTGGCCACATTACTCTCGTCTTAGTGTTCCTGCTGAAGAGTGCTTGTTAAAATGGACCTGCGCCGCTTTGAGATGAAATGAGCCGAATCCACCCCCATTGTCGGAGTCCACCCGTCTGCATCCGAGAGGCTCAGCCGGCCCGGAGCTGCCGAGTCACAAGTGGATTCTTTTTTAGAAAAACCCGAAAAGAAAATCCAAATGTGGATAAACTGGTTGATTTGCTTGTAAAATGTAAAAATGTTTTCAGCTTCTTGGTTTCCTCCTATAATTGATAATTAAAATTCCTGTTGCATTAACCATTTTGCATATTTATAGCTTCAGTTGGCAGTCACATGGTTTTGTTTTGAGCTGAGACAAATCAATTTCATAGTCCCCTGTAGTTCGGCATTTTCCTCCACATACATTTAATTTGAGGGGATTATACATCACGTGCATAGTTGAGAAGAGCAAAGTGATCGAGGTTTGAGAATAAGAACAAGGACGATGTGTCGTGCAAATAGCCTCACACAGCTGTGAGCCCGTTTCCTCAGGATGATGAAATGTGAGTGTGGCAGGCAGAGGGAGGAGATGTTCGCACAGCAGGAAGCAGTCAGTGCATGTGAGTCGTCTGTGATGGGCTCCTGCAGCTGAACGCACCTGAATGTGCGTGTGTGGGCTCATAACTGCAGAGGACTTGTTCCTGGACAACCTCCTCGCAGCCGTCGGGTGACGGAGAGGAGCCCGATAAAAACAGGACTAGCACCAGACAACTGACCTCTGACCTCTTCACTGAGATTATGTGAAGACGTCAACTTGAGCTCTGGGAACTGATACCTGATCTGGTCATTAAAGAAAAAGTAATCAGCAATAGTAAAACATTTTATTCTATTCAGGTGTTTTCGTGAATGAGCTGAACATTGTTGATGTACTCGTGTGTTCGTCCAGGAGGTTTTCTCTTAGGATGGTTTCCTGGGATCAGTTCCTGTTCCACAAGCTCACAACAGGATTGAGTGGATGTTACTGGACCTGCTTTTTAAGTATTTCTGTCGTGCACATGGCATTTAACATGTTTATTAAAGTAATATCTAGGATTTGTTTGTTTGCACCGTTGTTAATTCCCTGATTGAACCGACATAAGATGGAGAACATTCACTCGTTTCTGAACCTTCTCTCCTCTCTTTACTCCCTTTGTGCTCAGTTTTGTCTTCGCTCGTCCTTTGGATAACCATCCAATTTGTTCAGGGCTACATCTCTTATATCTTGATCCTCTTCTGCTCGTTCCGTTTTTTGAATAATTCCTTTTGATGAATTCCTCGCTGGCCTTTGATCTGAGCGGCGGAATGCGAGTGTGTCGAGCAGCAGAAGCACATGAGATAAGGGAAGGCGTGCTCTTCAGTGGGAGTCTGAGGAGAGCCGCGCTGCCTTGATCCACAATGCAGGGGCACGTTAAAAGGCAGCGAGGAACAGAAGCCATGGACACGGGTGGATCCTGTTTTCTGTGGAGATATGACAGAGACGTATCATTTAATGCGTCGCAGCAGCATATGGACGGCGTCTCGCTCCGCTCTCCCCCACCCTCGACCTTTTGTCCTCCCTGAAAAAGAGCCCAGTCAATCTTCTGTCGGTGAACTCTCTGTGCGACCCCGTCCCGCTGATACCGGATGTCGCCGCCTTTGAAAAAGTGCGTGTCTTTGTTTCTGTTTGCACTCGGTGCAGGAGGAGCTCCGCGCCTGAGACCTGAGATACTGAACCCGCTGTTCGTTTCCCTGCTGGTGCTCTTATTGTTTAATGTGTAAATGTAACCTGCAGTGGGAAGACTTTCATTAGAGATTACACGTCTCTCGATGCATCACACGGGAAGAACACCTGATGGAACACAGAGCTGAACTTCTACTTGAACTTTGTTTCCTCCGGTGAAGGTTTGCCGAGCTGAAGTCTTCTCCTTCAGCACCTTCGCACATCCGTATTTATACAGCCTCGTACATTCACGCCTGGGAACAGCGGCTACAGTCTTCCACCAGCGCTCGCCGAGGAGCTGTCAGAGGTTCAATGCGTTGCTCGAGGGCACCTCAGTAGTATTTGTTGAAGGAAGAAAGGACGTCTCTTGTTGGCGTTTCTTGTCTGTCCAGGGGCCTTTCTCCCACAGCTGTGTGGACACCATGTAACACCCAGAACAGCTGCAGCTTTACTCCTCACCATGTTCCAGCTTCAGAGGCTGTTCTGGGTTTTACTCATCAAAGACGTCCAGTTAACTCCGTAAACCAGAAAAGGCCCCTGGACTCAAACCGAGTCAGAAGCTCATTCCTCAAACGGTCGGCTGTTACGTGTCGTGTTGGGTGTCATGACTTCTGCCTCACCTCGATGTCAGGCACTTTCTTTTAACATTGTTTTTTTTATTGGTTTTATTTTGCTGTGCTACGCTATGAAACACAGCCCTAAAGTATAAAGGTGTGAAGAAATGCAGGTTTGTGCCAACAAGCTAAGGCTCCACTGTAAATCTGTGTCTGTGCTCAGGGAGGAAAAGACACTGAGAAGCGGTTTGAGTATATTAAACTTCTACTGAGCAACAGCCACACGCGTTATTAATCGTGTTGGACTGTGAAGTCCCACTGAAGCTGAAACACACCTGAACTGGAGATAAACTCTGCTCTTTAGGGACTTTGAAGGTCTTTGCACATCGGGTTCATATTTATCAAATGTGTTTTTTGTATTTGTCATCAGTGAGGATGATTTTCTGGTCCTTTTTAACTTCTTTAAAACAAAACACATTGGGTTCATCCATCTCTGAGAGGTCCCCCGTCAGGACCGAGGAGCTGGGGAATCATCCCAATCGCTTCCCAGTCTGTTTCAGGACGTCCGAGCTCCGGTGTGATTCATCGGCAGCTGCTGTTTTAAGGTCCAACAGTTTCCCAGTGTTGCTTTAACAGAGTAGAACCTGAAAACTAGAGATAAATCTCACAGGAGCGTTTTAACTCCAATGTGTGAGAAGTTACACGTCATGTAAAAGTGCATTTCCCTCTGTAAAACCAAAGACAACTGACTCATTGACCTGTACTGTGAGTGGATGCATGTGGAGTTGCACTTTCACTACTTGGCTGTACGTTTCCTTCACATGCAGCTGCCAGGGGCCAGAGGCCAGGGGCCAGGGGCCAGGGGCCAGGGGCCAGGGGCCAGGGGCCAGAGGCCTGACGCCTCGTGGGCCGCCTCTGGCTTTATCTGACCGTTCATATCCCCGATGCATGGCTGATGTACCTGAGTAGGTGGGAGTTGAAAGCTTTCTACATTAACTTGCCACCGCAATTTGTAAAGTGCAACAAAATTACACATCTGCCACCCACTCATCACGATAACAACAGCTCATCGTCCCCCTGGAGGAGCGACGCCAGCGGGTGTGAATGAGAAATCCCACTCACATCTGACAGAGAGCGTCAGGAAGTTGGCAAATTAGTGTTAAATACCAATTACTGGTAACTCAGCTCTCAGGCCCCCCCCCCCCCCCCCCCCCCCCCCCCCCCCACTGCAACTGTAGACCTGCCCCGACGCCCAATCACGCGGGTGAACGAGCAGCTCAGAACAGCAGAATACCAACTTTTCAGGAATGAATGACGTCAGACTTCTTGAGAGATGGTCCGGCGGGATTTGAAAAGGGCTTCATAAGCCCCGAGGCCGTATCGTTCCCTCCGCTCACAGGGATTATACAGCCCGTCAATCCCAGCCAGATGAAACCAAATCACCATAACTGGAGTTAATGGGTCGTCAAACGGCAACATGGCAAAAAAACTAAACAATAAAAAGGAACCCACAGCGTGAACGTGTCAGCGATCTGAGGCGTCAGCTGCTCGTTAATATTACAATCAATCAAAATATGACTTTTTACTTACTGGACTTTAAACAATATTTGAAAGTGGAAATTGTTAATTCTCACTGTAATCAGATATAATAATAACAAGAAGAGAACAGAATTAGAATAATAAAGACATTTTATTTGTATAGTGCTTCAAACAAGCTTAAAACTTAAAAACAAATAACTTCATTATAAAATACACATCATAATCACACCAGATGTAAGGTAGAGCAGGTGTTACAGATTTTACAGAGAAACCAAAGCACCTCACATTTTGCTCTCATGGGAGGACGGTGATATATTTACTTTGACGTTAATGGTGTAAATGGTTTGATATCCAGTGTGTGAGGTGGCGACACGGGATCTGGAAACCGAATCCTCGAGGTGCGATATTACAGAGATTCAGCATTTCTCTTGGATTCAAATTTCAACCTTCAAACGCTGGATATGTAATTTCAGAATTAATTTCAGCTGTATTAGCATCTTTGTGGTTTAAAAAAAACCTCAGGGATGCCAGGAGCGTGTGACTGCCAGCTGACGTGTGTGTGTGTGTGTGTGTGTGTGTGTGTGGTTGTGGTGTGTGTGTGTGTGTGTGTGTGTGTGTGTGTGTGTGTTGTGTGTGTGACCAAAGCCGTCCTCGTGACAGCTAATCTCCTCTCTCCTTTCCCTCCACCACATTGTTGATCAGTGTCCTGTTACTGAGAAGCCGACGCAAAATGCCGTAATTATGAGCTGTCAAATGCCAATTACCGGTAATTCAGCTTCCCAGTGAGACCGTCCCTCACTGCCAGCTCCGCTCTGCCTCTTCCCGGCTCCTCCACGCCACATTCCGAGAGTTACGATGGCGTTTTCTGTTTTTTTATTGTCATGTTTGAATGTCACGGCGTCGGATTTTAATGGTGTTGACCTGTTTAACGACGGCGCTGCGTGTGAAATGCCTCCAATCCCCCGGTGATTGATATCGCATGTTGTAGCCCTGAATCAGTCATTATTCACTCACGACTTCCACGTGGGCGATAATAATGTGATGAATGGTTTATCAGATTGTCCGGGAAAGACTGGAGGGAAAAATAATGCAGCTAAAATCCATATTTCAGCAGAGGACACATCTCCGCAGAGACCAAGTAGTTCCCTTGAATTCAATTAATTTGCAGCAAATTGCACAGAATCATTGATTCGAGTCCTCAAAGTTTTCCTGATTTATTTTTTATCGAGATCTTTCTTCAGAAATTCAAAAAAAAACATTAAATCTTATCTCGCAATATTAAATA
Source organism: Reinhardtius hippoglossoides (assembly GCA_006182925.3). Classification (NCBI taxonomy): domain Eukaryota; kingdom Metazoa; phylum Chordata; class Actinopteri; order Pleuronectiformes; family Pleuronectidae; genus Reinhardtius; species Reinhardtius hippoglossoides. The sequence continues at coordinate 1,898,646 of CM031686.1, forward strand.
AAATGATTTCTCTGGATCTGCACTTTGAATCAGCTCTTGTTTTTCCTCATGTCCCATCCTTCCACCAAGTTTCAATAAACTCGGTTCAGTAGTTTGTGCGTAATCACGACAATAAAGATAACGTCCTGTTATTAACGAGGGTAATTAGTTCTGTCCTGTTGGTTTTAGCTTCTTTCATTCGTCTTTGGTGTCCGGCCCTAAAATTCCACTGTGTGCCTCTGGAACCACTTCCAGGTAACAATACACTGCGTCTACACTAATGTCTGTAACACATGTTATTTGCTCCTATGCTTCTAAATACTTTTCATAGTTTGCACATTTCTATTCTTTGCATTCATCACAAATGAAACGTCCGCACGCTGCCGACACACTGCTGGACAGAGAGGTGTTTAACACACAGATTATAATAGATACAGATGACGTGGATTAGATTTTTACCTACATTACAACTTCCAGATTGCACGTCTTGTTTGTTTCCAGTCTTTGGTGTAAGATTTATATCCAGTTTCTCACATTCAGTGATATCCGTCAGTAGCTCCTCCCCTCAAACCGCCACTTCTCAGAAAACTGCAATATTGCCACGAAGCAGTGAAAACGAGGATATTTTTTAAATTAAAAATGTCATTCTGTGAATCTTTGAAACCTCTTCTCTCCCTCGTGTGCATCACAGTGATAATAGCGCCTTCGAGCTTAATTTATGCCTGATCGCTCGGCGCTGCTGCCGGCGGCTGTCTCTCCACAAAGGAGGAGCAACCTGCTTTTATACCTGAGCGACAAAAGCTGGAGGACAGAGAATGATTAAATGTAGTGATCACACAGTTGACCCCGGTTCCCTGCTTCGTCCCCTCCAAGGACGTCGGAGCCCAAACTGAAATGTGAACCCAAGTGTCCAATTCTCTGTCCGTGTGAATGACTCCGTTAAGAGCAGACTGTCTTATTTAAAGAGTCAACGCTTAATTATGACTCTTTTTGCTCCCAATTTATTTTGTGTATCGCTTTAATTTCCCGGCTCCTCGTGGGTGCGGACGACGTGAGCTCTGGAGCGACGGTGAGGAAATGAGGAAGAGTCCCAAGCGTGTTGGACAGCAGTTTCTAGTTTGGCCCAAGTCTCCTCTGCTAACATGGAGGAGGCGGGTTAATGACCAGTAATGCAGGTCAGCCAAAACCCCCGGGGGATTTAAATCCAGTCCGTGGGGAGAAGCGTCTCGATGTGGTCGATGATCTGTAACAGAGACACTGATAGACAAGCTGCAGAGCTGTGAGTAAATCTAACAAGTGGGAGATCTGAGACCACCTGTGACTTCACGGCATTTAGTTTTGACTTAAACAAACGTCTTTTTCTCCCGTTGCACTCGGTGGAAGTCGAATTGGACCCGAGCATCGGCCAGACGCAGATAGGAAGTGAAAGAGGTGGATAACCGAACGGCCTCCTGCTTCCCTCCCAACGCAGCCGAGGGATGATTCATACCTAATTGACATTTAGCGTTGGCATCGCGGCGTTTATCTGTTGATGTGCAGCGCCGCCGTGTAGACCGCCGCCGCGTCAGCATGAGGGAAAACGCTGACGGGCTCCACGTTCACATCCAAATCACACACTCACAGACGCAATGAATCACAGCTGTTTTGTTTTGATTTGAGTTTTTTTATGTCAACTTGACGTAATCTGACATAATCGACACGATGCCAGTTTTGTCAGTTCTGATCCGACAGCTGTCAAACAGTAAAATAGGACAAATGAACATATTAGAGAAGCTGGTGCAGGATGAATTACTTTCACTTGTATGAATGATGAAGCTCGTTTTACTTCTTTTCTCCCTCTGTTCACTGCACTTGAAAACAAGTGGAGGGTTTAAAAGCAATGAAATCTGAAAACCCCCCAAAAACATCCACGTGACATTTAACAGCAGCAGATAACCGGGTCTGCTGCTGGGCCCTGAAGAACCACCAGCAGACGGTGGAGTGGGTTTAGTGGAGGTGGTCCTGTAGGTCTGAGCTGCAGGAAGAGGACGTTTCCTCCGTCTCGTCCTCTCGTCTGGTTTCTCTGAGCCGCTCAGCTGAGGCTGCACCGGGCGGTTTGGAGTCCAGCTCTGTGGAAACATCTCCTTCCTCGCTGCTTCTCTTCCTCTCACTCCTCATATCACTTTTGGGCCATTTTCAAACTTCCCCACTCTGTGGCCTCTTTTTATTCCCTGTGATTTCCAGTCGTTCCTCTTTATTCCCTCCTCCCGTCTCCGCCTGCGGCTCCATCGACTGCAGCCTCTCTCTGATTTAGTCACTTAACTTTTATAAATCTCCTTCCTGAGCTTCTCTTTTATTCTCTTGCATTAAGCTTTTCCACCATGAATTTTCTCTCTCTTTCAGCTCAATACTTTTCATTACTTTTTTGTAATTGACCACAATGAAATGAATTGATTCGTGGCTTTGTTGAGAGTGCGTGTGGTTGTGTGTTTGTATTTCTCCCTCTGTATGAACAGTATGAGCTGTGAGTCTACTTTTCTAATTGGAGGAAATGAAATTGAATGTGTGTGCAAACGAGAAGAGAAACAGAAGGTGAGGAATCACGCGACGGTGCAGGAGGTAAATAACGGAGACGGAGGTGAACTCTGAGCTCGTAGCTGCTCTTCTTCTGGATTCAGGTCACGGAGAGAAAACTTCTGTTGGTTTGCATTCATGTGTTTTGCATGTGTGTGCACGTCTGTCGTGCAGTGGGAACGAATAACTGCTCCGACAGCCCATTGTCTCCCTGAGGGTGGAGAGCGAGGTTCAGTGACTGAGTCAGGCTCATGTGCACTCACATCACAGGAGACGGTCTGATTTATACACACACACACACACACATGCACACACGCACACACACACACACACACACGTACAGTAATCACGAACACGAACACACACTGTGAAGCGAACACACTCTATGCTTGACACACGAGATCCATTCCTGCACTCATGGGAGGGCACACGGACCCTTGCATGCTTTAAATGAAAAACAATCAACACACACACACGCACACGAACGCACAGTAATCACACATACACACACTGTGAAGCGAACACACTGCTTGACACACAATTCCTCCCTGCACTCATGGGAGGGCACATGGATCCATGCATGGTTTAAACACAAACAATCAGCGCACACACACACACACACTCACACACACTTCACTCTCGGTCACTGTGCCTGTGTTTCACAGCTGATTTGAAGGCTGAATCCCAGTCAGCCCAGTCAGCCCAGTCTGCCCAGTCACCTCCGTGCTGCGACATGTAACGTATTGTCCTAATCAATCCCTCACACACTAAGAGGCTTTCTGCCCTGGAGCCGCCCGGGCCTCGGCCGCGGTTAGCGGGCGCTTATCCCCTTTTTCTTGTGGAGCGAGTGTGAGGCGTGTTCCCTGCAAGAGTTTTATCTTCGCAGGCGCAGCGTCGGGCTGAGAGGACGCAGCGCGAGGGGAAGAGGAGATGTGGTGAAGGACTTGATTCCAGGGCACGAACACACAATGACTCTTTCATTTGAAGCCTCGTGTGTTTGTGTGTGGAAGCCGGCGAATACACAGAGTGAAGAAATGCATTAATGGAGGATTACAAGTTGTGCTCTGATCCTTCCTCTTTTTGTTTTACTCCCAGACTCAGTTTCCTCTCGTTCTCCCTTTTTCAGAATTACAAGTTAATTTGAGTTTATTAATGTCAAGAAATCGTAGATACGCAATATACTGTGTTTACATCTCAGTTTTTTAAAAAGCTGCTTGTTGACAACTAATCCCAATGAAAAGAGCCGTTGCTCAGAAGCCGGGAGTCTTGGTTCCAGCAGCTGTGCTTTTAATGAGCACAGTTTTCACAAGGTGCACGACAGCACGAGGCTGACATGCACTTTAAAACCACACAGCATCCGGGAGGGTGAACTGTTGCTGAGCAGAATTTGTCCCGCTCGTACTTTTCCTGCAGCGCTCGCATGCAAATCATGTTTCTGCGGGAAAAAAAGCCTCAAATGCATTTTCTGCTACATCAGTTTCCTTTGACAAATCCGTCTGAAATTCAGTGGGAGCTTGTCTCTTCTGTGGAAACTGTTTGGATGCAAAGACCTGACAGATTCTTGTTTAGAGAAACACGAGAAAACAGCACAAAAAGGGAAAGTACAGGTTGAGGAGACGTGTTGGCGCCCCGCAGCAGAACGCCACACACGGTGGACTGCAGGGTGTTCAGGGAACTCATTCCACTCGGCCAAGTCGAGCAGGTATCCTGCCGCGGCCTGTGGATCAGCAGAGACGCTGCTCGGTTCTGACCGTCCACCTTCCATCTCTGCTTTAGTCTGAACGGACGGGACAGCTCTCTCCGGGCTCGTCTCTGGTGAACCTGCGCTGACCGGCCGTGCTCTCGCAACTCTTCTTCTCACGCTCACCTAAAGAGACACAGGAGCCTTCAGCTGAATTTCAAACGGATTAAAGAAGCAGCTTCGCGGTTGTCGGTGCTGAGGTGTTGCTGGAGGCCCGCCCCCCCCAGCGACGCCCCCCGGTTGGCGAGCGTTGCAGTAACGAGGGGAGCCTGAAGGTGGCTGAGCCGCTGCCTGAGGCCTGTAATCAAAGGCTCCGATTGTTTTCCTTCCTCCTTCCTGAACTCGTCTTTGTTTCCTCGCTCTGTTTCCTTCAAGCGTCTCCGTAACCTTGTTGTTAAATCGTCCTGAACACATGAAGGAGGTCGACCCTCCCATCTGACAAACTCAAAACAAGTGGGAGGGAAGAACATCCATCACGGGAAATTCATGTGAACGGCATCAGATTCCTAACGAAACAGGGAACTCGTGCTCCGTGTTTACCGCTGCTCCCTGTCTCCTTCTTTTATTTTCACTTCAAACAAACACGTTATTAATTATTCAAAAGCTATTGGTATTGTGGATGATTGCATAACTCCCCCCCTCTCCCCCTGTCTGCAGGTATCAGCGCTCAGAAAGTGCGAGTGGAGGAGGAGCTGGAGGCGTATCCCACGGAGTCGGTCGACCTGCACTGCCAATTCATCGACGGAGCGGGACGGACCAAGCTCACACAGGTGGGAGAGGCAACTCATGTTTTCTGCAGATTTGTTTCTTTTAAATAGCTTCTGAACTGTCTTGATCAACCTGGACGTGAGTGTGAAGTGATTCGTCGTCCATTCGTTTTACATTGGTGTTAAATTTGAATGAATTCTGACTATTGTGATTTAAAAGCAAAATCATTTACTGATATATTGTTAGACAAGATTTGGGGAAGTGGAAGTGAGGAAGTGAGGAAGCAAAGGGAAGTGGTTGAATCCAGGTGAGCAGACTAGGAAGCTGTTGACCGTCCGACACGGTTCAGCAGGGAAACAACTGAACACCAACATTTAGAACAAAGGTTCAATATGATATGATATCGATATGAATTAGTTTCAGCGTCAGACCTGGATAAGTTTAGTCGAGCTCAGCGGAAACCATACGACTCTCCTGCGTTTGTCAAAGTTAGAGAAGGTTATGTTCCATCCGCCCTTTCTAGCTGTGTGTTAGCAGGACTGTGCAGAAAGTACCGAACTGATTCCCATTCAGTTTGTGGAGGCGTGGGACACGACCCCCTGCAGAGCTCACTGACCCGAGTTGGTGGATCCGAATAAAAGGGCACATCACTTTCTCTGTAGCATATCCTACATAATGAATTCAGTCTATGTAATAATAATCTTTATTTAAAGAGCACTTTTTCAAAACACATGTTACAAAGTGCTTTACAAAGGCAGCGAGGTCGTAAAACATCAGGTTTAAAGCGGGTCAAATAAATTAGTGTATAACTGCCAGTGCCGTGTGAAATGCTCAATAAAATATATTCAAAGAAAGTTAAGACTCAGGAAAGGCTCTCAGATAAAAGTACGTTTACAGAAGAGACTTTAAAGAGTTCACTGAGTCAGCTGACCTCCTCAGGCAGGTTGTTCCAGAGCCTCGGGGCCCGGACCGCAAACAACCTGTCCCCAGCTTTAGCCCGGGCCCCTGGAACAGACAGAGACCTCTGGCCGAGGATCTCAACATACGTACTGGTGTGTGTGATTCTGATGTAGCGGGGGGGCGAGGCACATGCAGCTCGCTCTCATGTGCAGCAGATTCCCAGAGTGACGGGCGCACAGACTAAAGTGTGAGAGAGAAGTTCTCACGTGAAACTTAATGATGATAACACGAGTGAGCATTCGGCAAATAATTCCGCACACAGCTACACAATGCAGCGAACCCACAACCTCCAGGTCTCTAATGTTATCATGAGAGGTATAGCAAAGCAGCCACAGTCTAAACAATGAATGGGAAACACTGTTCGACGTGGAGAGATTAGAGCCATAAGCCTTCGCTGACCCATAATGCATCCTGCCATCAGCTTCTGTTCAGCAGTTTCTGTCCAATGCAAACAAACAAACACAGATAGCAACAAACGGACAGGAGTGGAAACATCGTCTCTGTTGTGAAAATCCATATAATGTTGTGTGAACTGCGTTGCCTCAGTAAAGTACCGTGTGAATCTTAAAAGTCACCGTTTTTTTTTACAGAAATATTTTAATATTTCACTTGTGTCATTGCCGGGGGTTTCTCCTCATGCAGCTCATTTCATGTTACTTTGAATTTAGCAGATGAAGAGATCTGAGCCGAACTGAAATCTCCTCTCTGCTCACAATCTATTTCATCAAAGCCCAAATGACAACTTGTCTTAAAACCACCTCGACTCCTCTGATGTATCATCAGGCACCAAATAGACTCAATCACAGAAAGCACACTTCATTTGATCCTGGTGGGATCTGCCCCCCCCCCCCTTGGCGTTGTGGATGGAATCAATCAGCAATTTGTCAACATAAAAAATCTGAAATTGCAGATCTACAGCTAACGAGGGAGCTCATGCACTGATTTGTGCTGTCGTCTGGGTTACCACCCTCCTCCTCCTCCTCCTCCTCCTCCTCCCTCCTCCTCCTCTCCTCCTCCTCCTCTTCCTCCTCCTCCGTTAACCTTCCTCCTCTGCTCTCACTCACCTTTCCTAAACATTTACTGATAAACTTCATTCTCCTTCCTCCCTGGAACGTCCAGCTTAGACAGTTTGTAACTGACGATGTCACTTTGAAAGCTTGAAACTAAATCCTCTCTATGATCATCATCATCGTTATCATATTGGGTCATATCCTGGGCAAACAGTCGCTACCTGTTCTCATAACCTCTGTCCTCCAGGTGTCTTGGATATGGGAACCCTCCGAGGGCCAGAGGGACAACATCGCTGTTTACCACCCGATCTACGGACAGAGTTTCCCCAACTTGGCTTTCAAAGAACGGGTTGTGTTCCTGAACAACACCCTGGAGAACCCGTCCATCAGGATCTCTCACCTGAGGATGTCCGATGCCGGTCGGTACACCTGCGAGTACGCCACCTATCCCTCTGGAAACGAACAAGGCACGACCACCCTCGTCATGCTCGGTGAGTAAAGAGCTATAACGTGTCCGCGTCACTTTACAGACATCGAACAGAGACAACAAGCTGCTGCATGTTTCAGAAGCAGCTGAGAACTTGTCATGTTAACATGTGAAGGGTACGAGCAGCTAAAGGTCAACAGCAGTTCCACTCTCCTGCAAAATGCAGCCGCGTCTGAAACAGGTTTTCAAAAAGCTGCTCTGCAACATCAGCCTCGACAAGCGTCTCCCCGCCACCTGCTTATCACGGCCTTCTGGAAGAGAGGATCCCATCGGACCCAGAGTCGAAGAAGAGGCAATTTAAAGCATTTGAAGATAATTCTCTGGGCGCATCCTGGTTAGATGCAGCATGAACAACAAGGGGGACGGGGGATCGGAGCCGGGTTAATATTCATGTTCATCTTTACTGTGTAGATGTGTTGAAGTGATCCTCCGGCTTCGCGCTGCAACTGGAGATAAACTGGTTTGGGTCCAAACCGCACTCTGGCTTCAGCCGACATGTTTATGGGATTGTTTTGATTTTGGAAGTTAAGATATTGCTCAACATGCACTAGATTGTATATAGATATTATATTATAGATACAGAGCAGTTCATAAATCAGGCTTTATCCTTATATCCACTTGTCATACAAACCATACAACACAAAGTGCTTCACCCTCCACGCACAGAGGCCATATTAAAAAGGAACTGAAGAAACTTTAAGTTCCATTAATCTGAAATGAGGAAGCACCAAAGGCAGGTAAACAAAGAAAGATCAAATGATAAAAAAAATGAAATTCTAAAACTCTAAAAGATTTGAGATAAAAAGATATCACAACAAAATGCTGGAAGAGGAGAATGTTGTACTAGAGATAAAAAGCAAGGGAAACAAAGACAGAAAGTAAGAACTAATTGGATTGATGAATCAAATCAGAAGAAACCGTTAATAAAGAGTCTAAAATGGATAAATAAGCAGATAATGAGTTTGCTTTGACAAATACAGACGTTTTCTGATGAACTCACGTTTAGGTATTTGGGTGGAAACAGGCACAAAGTCCTCTGTTTGTAACACTGGCTGCTACAGATGTATATGTTCCGACAGTTATGTGGATGTATTAGACAGTTGAGTCACTCGGAGCTGGTTCAGACCGGCTGTTACCGTCCGTCCTGAGTGATCCCATCAGGAAGTGGTCGCTCGTCACGCTTCAGCTCAACCGAACAGCCAACGTGTTGACAAACCAAGGTGTGTTGACCCGACCGTCCTCGTAGACGTCTGACCGTGCAGCCGCTGAATTGAGACACAGATTATATGAGATGATTCGAACCTGCTTGTTTTTTATCCTCTGCACAGTTGAATCCCTGTTGATGCGCCGCTTGAACGACGGTAAACACTCACTGTTCCTCACGCACCAGCCAGAATGTGAAATGTGTAGGATTTCTTTAAGTTACCTCGGTGCCTTGATTTGCGAGTCTGAGTGGATGTTCAGTTGCCGTCAGCAGGGGACACATCCTGTTTGTAATCGGAGACAGCTGGTGTTTCTCATCCACCCACCGTCCTCCCGTTTGCACTCGGTTTACAAAGGAATCAGACGCCCGGTGCCTTTCTCTCCACACCGGAGGCTTCATGCTTGAATGTGAAGAACAACAGTTCCCTCTTCTCTCACACGGACGTGCTGTCCTTACAGTAGATGGCCCAGAGCGTCGGAGCTTGTACGATAACGAGTCGTAATAGTCGTATTGTTTGCAGGGAGTGCGCCTGCTGCTTCCTCCTTCTGTACCGTATGGATTTTGTTTGTCAGGGTGATGTGTGGGAGAGTCTTTGTCCATTTTGCTCGCACAAATTGGGTGCAATTTCAGAACAGTGTATTTGTTCTGTCCCAGTACAACAAAGGAGGAGATTTGAATGACAGCTGGATTTCTGAGAAAGAATCGGGAGAATTCAGGTGTCTTGACTGTGTGTTTTTTAATTTGCTCCTCAAACGAGGGTTTGACGATTCTTATCTTCCGAACTAACACAGAGGCCGCTCTCTGCTGTAAGTCGCTGTGGAGACGCTGTTCAGTAAGCGAGCAGTAATTAAATTTAATTCATTACAGTACGCCGGTAGCTGCTGCCAGCGAGCTTCGTGGAGAGAAGGGCTCTACAGTTCCTTTCATGTGTTCTCCCAGCTGGGCCAATAATATTTTCCTTGCTAGTTCTTCTGAGTAAAAACCCTTCGCACAACAATCCACCTCGGGAAGCTCCTCTCACGGAGAACAGAGGCGAGCACGAGATGCAGAACTTGGCCGTCTTGCAGAGAAAACACGCAGATATCCTGGCGGGTTTGCAGATGGATGTGGACTAAGCCTCCTAAACTGCTGCTGCTGGCACCGAGCGGGAGCAGACTGGGAGCAGACTGGGAGCAGACTGGGAACTACCTGCTGGAGAGCTCACTGAATCACCTTTTGTCTGGAGCTGGCGCTGCCAAGCTCTCTGGGACAGATTCTCATTCTTCATTTAGAGAAACGCACTCGACGAAACTCCGAGTTCCAAAGTCACATTTGATCTGATTACCTCGGCCACGGAGGTTATGTTTTCACCCCCGACTCTTTGTTTGATTGTTACACAAACAAAACTGGGCCGATCACCAAGGAACTTCGGCCGAGCTCAACTCTGGAGAATGTCGGCCCAACTGAAAAATACATATTTTTTCCCTGCGTTTAATCTGAGCAGCTTGCGGAACAATCTCATGCACATGATATATGAATCTGATCTCAATATGCATTATGATGATAAAGTGCCTAATCAACCTTTGGCGGGAGTTATACGCCCCCGTCTAGTCAAATATAGAATCTATAAGTTCCAATCACATTAGACCTTAATGAATCTATAACAGTACCCCGATCATATCGCAGCTTACTTCAGTATGAAAAGCTGATCGTGACAGCCCATCGTATTATAACTTATAGGCGACAGCGTCAGTGCCAGGAAATCTTATTACCACTTATCAGGGCGGGGATGAAGAATCCCTCGCCTGCCAGTGATTATATGGTTTTGGATGGTGCCCGCACGAAATGATTTGTGGTTGTTTAAGCTGCATCGGTCATCGTGTCGCCGGCAGGACAGGAACACATCTGGGAACGTCTCTGAGATGAATAACCTGTTCACAGAGATCAGGACTGAGCTGAATGTGAAGAGGAACGTGTTGGTGCAGTGCAGAGGTCCGAGGAGGGCCCGCACGCTGACGGGTCACTGGCTGGACTCCATGCAGAACTGCAGCGAAGCTTTCTCTCAGCCAGACGTGACTCAGAGCTCAGGCTGACATTGATGGGCGGACATTTCTTTTCTCTTTTTTCCTGGCTGAGCATTAATGTTATTAAAGTCCAGAAAGTCAAATGAAGACCAGCGTCCGGCCCCTGCACTGGAAGTCTAGTTCAGCTTTGAATTAAGCAAAGCCCTGATTGCATCTCTCTGTTTTTCAAGCAAATATTATGTTCAATCTCAGACCATGACGATGCATATTTACTTATTTTATACACAAACCACAATTTTAAATTCATATTTGTCTTAAACTAAAAATCAGAGTTTTCCCACTAAGTTATTTCGATTTTTGAGAAAGGGTTGATTGATGTTTATGTCTCTCAATGCATTATGGTATAGAAACGGAAGTCGTGCTATTTAAATTGTACATTTATCAGTTGGTCAATAAAGATCAGGCGATATGAGCCTTTCACAAAATGAATAATATTTGTATGAAAGTGGGAACCACTGAATTTCCTCTAGGATCTGTTATTGAACAGGGTTTGTAGTTTATGACCCGGTTGTGAACACAGGTTACAAACTGTGGCTGTGTCCAGTTTCCCCAAGTCCCTTCCCAGCTTGAGATGAATCTGCAGGTCATACAGGCTCAGACATGATCATGCAACCATTAGTCTATTATTTCCCTTCAATTAAATCTTTAATTCAAAGAGGAAAATATCTTATATTGGAAATTGCGCCCATCCTCCCACTCTAGGAGAGTTCACACAGAGTGATGTAGAAACTGCACTGGTTGGAGGAGTGGTACATTTCTCCATGACCTGTGGGAAGGACAGCTGGAGCCACCTCAGTCATGTCTAATACAGAGATCACAGTTTTGATTGTGTTTAAACTTGTCACATTAGACTTTTACCACCCGTGGGTCAGTTCTGTGTCTGTGACACTTGAGTTTTCAGGTAAATAATAGATTTTAAAGAATGCTCCTCTCTCCCTCCACACCAGCTGCTCAGACGTTCTTCAGTAACACAGTATGACCTCAGTCAGGGAGACAGACGCTGTAGTTTCAGCTCCCGGGTGAGAATATGTGCAAGATGGAGAAACAGGGTCTTGCCCTTAACAGATTAAGTGTGCGAAGCAAACCTCCCCTGGATGAATAAAGGTTAAACAGAAATTAAAAACGTAACTCCAGGCAGACCTCACGGCCTCAGCTGCGGCTGTGCACATACCAGCAAGTGGCATCAGTGCACAGCAACGTGTCGCTCACTCGTCAGTGTGTGTACCTGTCACTCTGTCACAATCTGCTGCACTTCAGAGTTCCCGTCGTGTGCGTCCATCTGCATCTCTGCTGCTGGAGATTGGATTTATTCTGTGGGAAAGGCTGCACAGGAAGGGAAGCAACATTCCTGGATCCAGCCTTTGACTTGGATCTGCACTGAAATACATGGGACTCATCCTTCCACCAGGTTGTGTTTGAGTAATTCTGCCAAAAATACTAATATATAATAAAGAATTAATCTGTTTTCTATATTCTGAAGAATTACCACACAAATCAACATTCACCTTTCAATCAGGACGGAGGGAAAGGTTTGAGATGTGAACCCCCCAGGTTCTGTCCTCTTTGTGTTCAGGGTCTTTGAGAACTCTTTTAATTCCTTTTCTTTTCCCTTTTGCATTTCAGCCACTTAGCAAGTGCTATCAAGCTTAAATAAGCCAAATTAGTCTCAAGCTTAAATTAATGCATTTTGTCAACATCTCCAGCAGCCAATAAGCACTTGTCAAAACAACCCACACAGAAGAATAATTGCAGTATAAACTATTCCTGTGGTCCTTGAATATTCATCTCTTGCTAACAGCTGAGCCGACGTGGAGAGCCAAGCAGATGTTTCTCTCCCAACAAGGTCTGGAGATATCCAGCAGCAGCAGCAGCAGCGTGTCAGTCTGAGAGAAGATGTTTACAGACCTGGGCAGCTGCTGAGACACCAATCCCGAAAATGGAACAAGATCCAGAAGCTTTTCATTGATTTCTCGGGTAACGGATGCAGCAAAGTAGAGAATCAAAATAAACTACATCACATGGCTGCTTTTCATCGGGTTACAGCAGCTAATACATCTGTGTTTGGAGAGAAGAGGAGGACACGTGCATGTTCCCTGAGCACAGATCCAGACCTGCTCTCCAGTCTCAGTGTCCTCAGTCATCGAGGATCCCCGTGACTCGTGACATGTTGTCGTTATTCTTGGTAACATGGAGGAGTTCTGCCAGGGAGAAAAGAAAGGCCGTCTCTGAGAGGTCCCAGGTTCAAGTTAGGGCAAGCATCTGCTCTGCTCAAGGGTCCTGGGAAATATTCTACCGGCTGCAGGGACGTTTCTCACAGCTTGTGTCTCCGCAGCGTTCAGAAATGTACGTCAAATTGTTTCTACAGTGAAAATCACATCTCTGTGTTTTAATCTCCAAATGTAGAACTGCGACATTTCAGCTTTCACATATCTCTGAGTACGGAAACCAAACGCACCTCGAGCAGCTGATGCTTGCAAACATTACCGTGATGCAATTTCCTGTCTCCCTGCGAGTCGCTGGCATTCGAGCGGCTGATGGTACCACAGGAGGGTTGGCGGGGGGGGGGGGGGGGCGGCGGTGTTTATTCGGCTCTGTTAGCGTGGCGTCCTGCTTGCTTTCAGATTACTCCGAGCCGACGTGAGGAGAGGCAGCGAGCTCAAGTGGATGCGATGTCACGAAGCACATCGGGGACGGACACTTCTGACTTGTTTCAGTCCCCAGATCAGTCCACCGACACTCGGCCTCACGCTCCTCTTCTCATTTCTTATTCCTCCCTCCCCGCGTCCTCTCCCTCTCTCCTCTCCCCTCCCCTCCCCTCTCCCCTCCTCCCCTCCCCTCTCCCCCCCCTCTCCCCCTCTCCCCCTCTCCCTCTCCCTCTCCCCTCCCCCTCGCGTCTGAACTCTCTCCTCCCTCGTCTGGTTTTGTCGCAGCTCTCCTCACTTTGCTTTTTGTTTTATTTATCCACCATCCTGTGATTTCTCCAGGTTCCACAAAGAAAACATTGTAAGACTCTTTAGACCTTTTTTAAATAAAGGCTGCCTGGATCTGAATTTCAGATTAGCTTTGAAACCAGTTCTGACTGCACCATCTGCAAATACCCACAATTAAGACTATAAATGTACCTAATAAGAAATAAAGAGGTTATAATTGATAATCATGAATCAAAGTGTTAACCAAAGCAGGTACAGTGGGTTTGTTTTTCCTGGAGCATTTTACATAATGATTCCAAACCACTGGGAAATTAATTATCAACCCGCACAGCGACATCAGGGCCGTCACTTTTACATGTGAAATGTTTGAATGTGGGAACTGTGGTCAAGCGGTGGTTGTGTTTGAGGTTCTGCTGTGGTATCGACCCGTCGGGACTCGGCCCAGGATGTTTGTGAGCGAGGCTGTGATCAGATAATCAGATAACGTGATTCGGTGCTTCTCCAGATTTGTGCTCCAAGGCGAGAGGAAGTCGACTCTGTCCATCGTAGAGAAGAAGAAACACAACAGTGAACTTCAGACCCTCTTCACCTCCATGGATCTCTGTTCAGTCAAGGTCGTCAGTCTGAAAGCAGCTGAGGCTCAGGAGGCATGGAGGGGGTCGTCCACTAATCGGAGGGTCAGAGGTTCTATTCCCAGCTCGTCCAAAGGGTCCTCGGGCAAGACGCTGAACCGTTGCTCCTGACGGCTGTGCCAGATAAAGAAGAGCTCTGTGCATTCGTACAGTAAATCTATGAGTGGTCGTTAAGAGGAGAAACAAGTTCTCTATAAACGCAGCTCATTCTTTCGGTTTTGCTCAACGGTGCAATTTTGAGGTCGTCGGCGTCGAACTCGGTGTGAAACATTGATTTGTCTCGATTTGATATCGATTCATTTCTTCCCCAAGAGCAAATTCTGAATCGATGAATTGTCTCTGCTGTGAAATGTGAATGTTCCGCTGATGTTTAGGGACAATTTCATGTTTTCTGTGTCCTTGCAGATATTTATTGGTCTGTTTTCTGGTGTTTTTGAGTCAGAACCCTTCAAATGAAAGAGCAAGGACTTTAGTTTAGTGGGAAGAATTTCTATCAGCACCTGAGTCACTTCGGGCTCAGCTGCATACAAACCACTGAAAGGAAAGAAATGTACTAAATCACATCCTGAAATAAAGGAAGTTTCCAAAGAGTGGATACCAGAGAAAAGTAAATCACTTGACATCACAAAATAATGGAATTCACTGACATTTCCAGATTGAGTGATCGTACCCGAGGCTGAGTTCTTCCTTTAAGAAAGAGTAAGGACACTTTCATGGAACACTGACACTTGATATAACGAGTCCACTTTGATTTAACAAAGCTAATGTGATGGAGGAGGGAAGCTGCAGATCGCTGCTGTGAAGCGAAAGCCTTGTTATCTTTGGTATTTGGGACGTTTGGCTTCAGTTGAGGGTTTAATTCTGCGATGGTGAAAAAGCTTTAGGTCAAAGTCAAAAACTCAGAAGTGATTCAATCTCTGAAAGGTACGAGGCAGAAGTGTTTCCTGTGTGAGAGTTTGTTTCTCGATCCTGATTTGTAAATGAATTTCTTTCAGGATCTGTTTTAACTTTGTCTTCTGTCTTTTTGATGTCGGGGCCCGGGGGCACACCGGAGGCCCCCCCCCTCTGAGTTCCATTACAGCCACAGTAGGATGCCACGGTGTATATGCACAACAAACTGATTGAACCCTCTTCTCTCCTCCCCCTCCTCCTCCTCCTCCTCCCTCTCCTCCTCCTCCTCATCCTCATCCTCATCCTCATCCTCCTCCTCCTCCTCCTCCTTCCTCCCCTCCTCCTCCTCCTCCTCCTCCTCCTCCTCCCTCTCCTCCTCCTCCTCCTCCTCCTCCCTCTCCTCCTCCTCCTCCTCCTCCTCATGTTTGATGTCACTTTTCTCTCACCACCTGTTATTTTTTCATCTCTCTCCCTCTGCTACCATTCATCTTTCTCCTCTGTTCTCCTCATCCCTTGTGTCCTGTCTGATCACCCTCTCTCTCCCCCCCCCCCCACAGCCAAGCCTAAGAACTCAGCCAAGGTGGTGACAGTCCAGGCCGGCACCAAATCGGTGGTGGTAGCCCAGTGCGAGGCGGCGGAGGGCAAACCGGCAGCGACCATCATGTGGCTGGCGTCGGTCGAAGGCAACCACTCGACCAGCACCACAAATGGCCCCGACGGGACGGTGACGGTGCGCAGCGAGTATCGCCTGGTTCCCACGGCGACGGATAACGGCCGAGAGGTGACCTGCATGGTGCAGCAGAGGACGCAGGAGCGGCCGTGGGTCTACCCTCTTAAACTCTCCGTGGAGTGTAAGCAAGACACACACACACACACACACCACACACACACACACACACACACACACACACACACACACACACACACACTTTATATTTTCACTTCATAATTAGTTTTGTGCATAAACAATAAACGCTGCACAACCTCTTCCACTGTCATGTATCACGGGTCCAACTAAGGATACAAATAGCTCGGCTGGATCCAAAAGTGCCAATAACTTCAGCCACAGATCAGTGCTTTGCTGGAGCCTTCAGGCCTTTTCTTTGGCAGCCACCTGCCGACTCTTTACCGCTGATCTATAAAGGTTCGGCACGCTGCCAGGTATAAAGAGCACGGCCCACGCTCACCGTATATCAGCGCTGGGAGACGGCTCCGATGAGAAGGTGATTCTTTAATATGTGAGTGTGCAGGACCTCCTCCACTTCTCTAATGATCCGCAGGAGCCAGCGAACCGGATCGATACCACGAGGACGTGAAGTGATTACAAATCCTGAACTTTTAATACAGTTTTATTAGTTTGAGCCAAAGAAGAATGAAGCCAATTAGCTTCAATTACAGAAATAACGAATTAACTTTTAGCAGAGTCCGCTCTTCATTAGGGAGAAGTTATGTTGGTCCAGCTTTATTTCTCATGGCAGGTTGAATCGTCCGGGGTATAGACGATACGAGTCGAGATGTTCTGCCACTTTTCAGCTGCTGAGGTTTTAGGAACTAGAAACCACAGTTAGAATAAATTCTCCCTAAGTTAAAGTTGTCTTTAAAACATTTATTCACCAGCTAAATGTCTCACAAGTTAGCCAATCGTTGAGCGCAGAATGATTACGGTGCAGTGTTTCCCATTAACTGGCCTGTGTCAGCCCGTCACAGTCTAATTTGTCTCTTTCACAGTTTCATAACAAACTGGAAATAACATTTTAATAACACGATATATTTCCAACATTGTGTTTAGAGCTGTTGCTTCATTACGGAGCTGTACGCAGAACTAATTTCTCCCAAACAACACAACTGACCGTCCGTCACAGTCGACCAGCCACCGCATGTGTGACCCGGTAAACTCTCCAAATATCCATAAGTCTTTACCATCCCGTGTAGGAATCCAACGTAGAACCTCTTCTATGACGCCTGTGAGTGAATGATGCAGAACAACATGTAACATAAGCTTTTCTTGTTCTGACAAAACATCCAGTCTGACACAGAATCTTAAACACAACTGTACAAAAGTTGCGTTTAGGAGAGAATAGAAAATCATGAGCGTTCCATGTTTACACACACACATGCTGGCACACACACTGCTTTCGTTTAATCCTTAAATTCCATTCTAATTTACACGGGATTACAATATTACACAGGTTCAGCGTAGCTTTGCAGAGATTTAGAGATGCCCACTGCACCGTCTCCACTGTGCGACCTCGCTGCCGCTCGCTGCAAAGACGGAACAGATTGTTTCTGTTCAGCCTCCTTTTTTTTAAGACTGTGCACTCGCAAACACACACAGACACACACAGACACACACAGACACACACAGACCTACCCACAATCAGACAATGCCGGTCCAGCTGTGACAAAGTAATGAGGAATAAATATAAGAAAATGTTATAGCTACACATGACCCCTGGCTACACAGACACACACACTCCTATCAATTCATGCTGTCACATCAGTCTGTCAAATTACATGTCCTGGCTTCTCTGTAAATAGAGATTCAGCAGATTGAGAGTGTGTTTGTGTGTGTGGGCGTTTACACCGTGCACATGTAGAACTCACACATGTAAACCGTAGATAGACTCACAACGAGGCTGCGAGATCTCACTTGTGTATGAGCTACTTATGCAAATATTTCTATATGTGTGAGTGACACTGATTCCTTAGCGTCTTCTCCCGACCTTTACAATCTGCAGGAGAACCCGTCCTCCAGGGCCCACATGCACTGGTATTTGTGCTTACTTCAAATGTCTCATATCATTAACTTCCGCACGGGCTTAACTAAAAGGTTACGAATGTCAATAACCCATAATAAATGGTTAAAGTAGTGAAATTATGTGAGAAATTTGCAAGAATGCAAAACAAAATCAGTTTTTAAACATGAACTTGGTACATTTTTGAGATATGCCAACTTTCTCTGCTCCTCTCCTGCAGCGCTCCGGCTGCAGCGCACGTTAGCGACACGTTTTTCAGTGCACGTAAC
This sequence comes from Reinhardtius hippoglossoides, assembly GCA_006182925.3. Classification (NCBI taxonomy): domain Eukaryota; kingdom Metazoa; phylum Chordata; class Actinopteri; order Pleuronectiformes; family Pleuronectidae; genus Reinhardtius; species Reinhardtius hippoglossoides. The sequence goes on from CM031686.1 coordinate 1,916,829, forward strand.
GAAACGTGTTGATGTCATCAGGAGCCTAAATCCTGATCTTTGCTTCATGCTGCAAAAACTATGAACGTTGTAGTTATCAAAACAGGACCAGGCAAACGACAAGAGTTAACTGAAGAGAGGAGTGGAAACATTGTCTTCTCTCCCACAAACGGAGAAGTAGCAGCACACACACACACACACACACACACTCACACCACACACACACACACACACACACGTACACACTGAGTCCTCGCTGTGTGTGTTTGTTAGCTTAGTGATGGTGTGAGGGATCACGTCTCCTGTCTGCTGTGTAAATCAGATCAGCCTTTATAGGTCAGCGCTCTCTAGGAAGAACACACACACACACACACACACACACACACACACACACACACACACACACACACACACACACAGGCTATAGCACCACAGGCCTTCCCTCCTGTCCTGCTGTTTGTCTCTCACGGCCTGGACACCCTGTCACTCCTCACACACACCTCTCCTTCCTCTCACTCCTCTCTCTCCTCTCGTCCTCTCACTCCTCTCGCCCTCTCCTTCCTCTCGTCCTCTCTCTCCTCTCGTCCTCTCTCTCCTCTCCTTCCTCTCTCTCCTCTCTCTCCTCTCTCTCCTCTCCTTCCTCTCTCTCCTCTCTCCTCTCTCTCCTCTCCTTCCTCTCCTTCCTCTTCTCTCTCTCCGTCTGATTTTCAACGTGAAAAACATGAAGGGGAGAAAAAGCACAAAGGTTTTTTCTGCTCGTTTCAACTTCCTCCACACGCTGCTTTGCTTTGACTTCACTTTAATATGAAACTCTTTCAGAAGTGAGCGACTGATTTTCCGCCTCCTGCCTTGATTCAGAGGCTAAAAGCAACTTTCACCTCGGGGTTCACACATCACTGTACATCCAAACACGTGCATTGAATTTAGGTTTTGATTGACGTGTGACACTTTGACAGATCAATGTCCCTTACGGCCACTTGACAGACGTTATCCACTCTGCACTTTGTGGAAATGTGGCGACTCCGTGATGAGAACTACCTGAAATGACAGATATCATCTTTGAGAGACATTTATTTGACGTGTACTCTGATTTTAGTTGGGTTCATGTCCCATCTGCTAACATGGAGGAGGTTTTATGACCTTTATTGCAGCCAGTCAGCAGGTGGGGGGTGGGGGTGGGGGGGGGGCAATTAAGGGACTTTGGCTAGGCCTTTTTGGACCTGTCACAGCGTCCGTCTTTATAAACAGTCTATTGTCGGCAGTGAGGGGTCGTGAAGTGGGATCCTGGGTATCGGGGTATTTAAAGCCATCTGCCATTCAGAACTGTGCAAAGAAACAGGATGTAATAAAAAACAATTCAACAAAAAGATTAAATAGTTAAAAGTGCAAAACATATACATAATAAGAATATAAACGGAAAAAACATGAAAAATAAAAGTTGACGTGAGGAAAACTGAGACTACGACCAACTTTAGATCCAGTGACCAACGATGTGTCCAGACTTTAAATCCCTGACTTTGTTTAAAATACTAATTCTGTAAATGCTGCATATTAAATCTATTCTTTGTGTCTCTCTCTTTCAGACCCGCCCTCCGTGTCCATAGAGGGTTACGACAACAACTGGTACGTTGGCCGCTCGGACGCCGTGCTCCAATGTCTGGCCAGCGGCAACCCTGTGCCCACCACCGTGACCTGGACCGCGTAAGAACCCCCCCCCCCCCTTCGACCGCTCAGTCGCTCCGTCTCACCTACGACGCAGAGAGCGACAGATTCTCTAATTATTCCCATAATCACGACAGAAGCGTGCAATCGTCTCCCTTGCATGATCTTTCTTTTTTTTTCTGATAAACATGAAAGCTCGAAACATCTCAGCCTGACGGACAGATGGCGTGCTGTGGTGTGTGGTTGCTCGTGTGTGTTTGTGTGTGTGCGTGTGTGTGCTCAGTGTGTGTGTGTCTGTGTGTGTGTGTGTGTGTGCTTCCTGATGAATATTGAACAGGGAGACAGAGCGGCTGTTCACATGTCTGTTATTTCTCTCACAATAAATGTGTCTTTGAAAGTCACGGTCACACATCGTCTCTTTTCTTCATGTTTTCAACTCTCGATCTATCGTTTACCATCTTCATCTCTTTATTCTTCACTCATTCTTTCTCTTCCTCACGCTTATCGATTTGCCTTCTTCATTTTTCCTTCTTCCTCGTCTTATTTTATGCAAATCGCTCGACCTCCTCGCTGCTTTTTTCTTACATGTTTTGTCGTGGTCCCTCTCCAGGGCGTCCGGCTCTCTGCCCGACACGGTGGTGGTGGACGGGAACAAGCTCCTGGTGCGGAAGGTGGACGACGCCGTCAACACCACCTTCATCTGCGAGGTCAAGAACAAGCACGGGGCCAGCCGGCACCAGATCACCACCATCGTCATCGGTGAGTCCATCAGTCCTCGGACGACACACACACACACACACACACACACACACACACACACACACTCTCACATACGTGTTGAACATGTGTGCAGAAGCGTGTTCAGATGCACTCAACATACAGAACTGATGCATTTACCTGCAATCAAGAGGAACACACACGGATGATGAACTACTTCATCCCACTTAACGTACATGCACACACACGAACACTCAGATGAACATATGCATGCACACACACTCCATATCCTGCCTCACACATGCATGCACAGAAACATTAATCTCCCTCTCTCACACACACACACACACGCTGGGATCAGGGCTGATCTGGGAGCTGCAGGGACGCTGGTTTCTCTTAATCTTCACATTGGATTATTTGTCCATGTTTTCGTCCTCGCTGTCCAACTTGGAGCGCGGCACGGCGGCGCTGTTGATTGACCCGATCCCCACAGCAGGGCCAAACCGCACAGGCACGGGGCCAACTCAGAATCTTTATAGCTGCACATCAGAACACTCAGTGAGACACTGGAGTCTGTAGACTGGGAAACTCCACTGGAATGTGAATTTTGGTTTTATGAGTCTTATGAGTATGGGCCCTCATTAGAGCGCGTTGGCCCTGCAGTGGACGCGGCTGGGTCGGGATTGTTGGAGGGTTTCTACATTTTTTCCAGGGGGTTCATGTTGGTGTGAGCCAGTTTGCCCAGTTGGTTTTCCCTTCGCTCTCTTTGCTCCCTCCACATTTCCCCTTCTGTCCTTGTGCATAACGACTAACTCCTCCAAAGCCTGTGGAGCTTCCTCTCCTCTCTCAACCTTTCTGTTTACTCTCCTGTCCGATGGAGCGTGAACACTGTGTCTGCATGCAATCTTTATCTTTCTGCTGGATTTTGACTCTTGACGTTCACTCGTCTGGTGATTCGGCTGCTGTTGCCATGGTGTTGGGTCGGGGGGGGGGGGGGGGCGTTTCACACATTGATCCCACGCAGACACACACACACATATACCTTTGCACCTACTGCCTGCTTCGCTGCACATCAGCAGGCAGTCCACAAAACCTGTTGAGTCAAACCTGTGGGTTCTAAACCTGAGAGTCTGTTTTTATCAGTGTGTGTGTGTGTGGGTGTGTGTGTGTGTGTGGGTGTGTGTGTGTGTGTGTGTGTGTGCGTGTGCGTGTGCACTCCCCGCTTGACTGGTCAAAACGCTTCCCTCTTTTGTTTTAATAATCACCATATTGCACTTTATAACAAAACAAGCTAGGATATATGTGTAGACCAGATCCCTCCGCCGAGGCCAAACAATCCAACACACACGTCGTCTTATAACAGGAAAATGAAAGTTGCACACTTTCAACGTCAGCACCATTAATGTGTCGGATATTTTACGTCAAGATCCACCGATTTATTTCAAGAGAATTTGATTAAAATCTGGAAAAATCCTGCCTCCAGCAATAAGAAATGAATCCTGAATCCAACTCTTTTATCTGAATCCTACATGTGATGAGTTCCTTCCTGGGCCCGGCCTCCGTCACTCACCGCGCTCGGTGCAAATCCGCAAATCCGCAAATCCGCACTTTTTGTTTTTTCGGTTGCATAATCCTTCTGACAATCAAATAAACAAACCGACAAACGGACGCGGGTGAAAACACAACCTCCTCGGTGGAGGTAACAAAGCACAACTTCTTCTCTTTTGCCAAAAGACAGCGGAGGGAGCTACATTTAGAAAATCTGTGGGAAATCGGTGCCGGAGATTTGAATTGTCTAATCTGAGAACAAAGATGCTTTGTGGCAGGGCGGTTTGTTGGGGGGGGTGTGTGGGAGGTTCAGAAGTGGCTAAGCTGCTGCAGTTCTCGCTGGAAGCATGGCATTGTGCCCGACTCAAAGTATCAAGGAGAGTACTCTTTCCCCTTCTAGCACACACAGAAACTCAACGCACCGCATTACAGAGTCAACACATAACCCACAAAGTACAAACACACACACTTTGAGCACTTTGAGGACTCGTGCACACATTTCTCATCTTTCCTACGAGCTGCGTTCTGTGATTCATCCTCTTCTGCTCGGAACGTGTCCTCAGTGTTTCACCGTTTGCTTGTGGAACAACAGCGTGGGTATAGAGTGAAGCCGTAATCTCCCAGTTTAACACTTCATTGAACACTTATTGAAATCAGAATGAAGCGGGTTCGATGTGTGGGGACGGAGAACTTTGCTGACTGAACAAACGAACAACACGTTCATTTGTGTTGTTTTATTTTTGCCTTTTCCCCAAAGTGACTTCGAGTGTGTTTGTTGCTCAAGGGCACTTTGATGCAACCTCACAGATATAAGTTGCTTTGGCTTCTGTGAGAATCAAACCTACGACTTGTATTTGCAGATGGAAGTTACTTCAACACGTAATCTGTGTGTGTCCTTGTTGCTTTAACCTGCTTGTGTTGGATGGGACGATTACTTTACCCGTGGCAGTACTCAGAATAAGTCCTTTGCAGAGACCTGCAATATAAATCACTTTGTTATTGTCTGTTGTGTCGTGTGTAGACTTTCTATGTTTCTATAGACTGTGTGATTTCAGAGTCCTGATCAGCAATACACTGAAACTTCTTAACCCATGTCCAGGTATTCTTTAAACAAGCCGACCATTCTATTTAAGTCAGAGTAGTTTTATTTGTGAACCTGAACAGACAATTAAATTCGATGAGATGGTCGTGGAACAGACAAGTACCCGCTGATCGGCTCCACATCCTGTTTGTGTCGGTCCCAGGCCTCGCAGCATATGGCAGGATGCTTATCCGTGTAAGATCAGACGCTACAGATGACATTAAACATTGAGTGAATGCTTTGCCAAGCGCCAAGAGTCCGCTCTGTGAGTTTTATAATCGTACGTATAAATATTGTTTTAAACCACAGTAATGTGTTGGCACCGCAGACGTCCGTTAAATAAACTCATAATTGCGGTAAAAGGAAGCGAACCGTGACCCATAATGAGAGACTTCCTCTGAATTAATTGGGCCACCAACTGACTCCCGCGGGCTCGTCATCAGAACCGCCGCCCGTGACTATTTACATTCCTTCTCTTCTGCATTGGCCCGGTTCTGAGGCAGCGTAGCAGGAAACCTCCCAACGCTCCAGATGGCCGGTCTGTCGCTGGTGGTGAATCACGACAGGATCATTTCACCTCTGTGAATATCCTCCGCGTTCATGGTTTAATGATTCAGCCTGACACAGTGGGTTGGTTACTATCTGCACATGATGAATTAATAATGTGTCTTCTCACTGGAGAACACAGCGTAGCCCTCGGTCGAAGCCGTCGTTAACAGCTGTGGCACAAAATGTCCGTCCTGCTCACAACCAAACAAACCAGGTGAGTTCAGCAAGGAGCGAACGACTGAAACAACTTGTTCTGTTTGTGCTTCCGGTTTGAAATGTCATAGATATTCACTGGGCCTTTTATTGATACGACTGTAAGTGTGCAATGCAGAGAGAGTGGGGAAGACGTCTAATCGACACCGCTGATGTCCGAACGTGTCCCGGTGAGAACGAGGGCCCGATGAGGATATTTCTATCACATGATGGTTGTAAGACAATCAAGAGGTTTTGGTGATAAGAGCCGACGCCGGTGTTCATGTGCTGCAAACACGAGCTCGTGATCCCGGCAGCAGAATCAATACCTGGAGATTCCAGCCGCCCTTATAAAACCCTTTAAAACCGAACTGAGCATGTTAGTGCAGTATTTCTTTATTGGGTCCAAAGTTTCATATCAACTGTAGCTGGAGACGATAAATACCTGTGACTGCTGCTGCCGTAGGAATGAATGCAGACAAATGTTCGTGGGTGTTTAGGTTGTTTTTGTCCAGCGTGATAAGGAATTCATTTCATTATACAACCTCACTTGTCCATTCTTCCCTGTAACATTTTAAAAAATCCTCCACTGACAGAATAACAGTTAAAAAATGTCTTTTTTGTGTTGAACAATATTTCCGCTAACAAAGAACCGCTGACCTCGGTGACATTCAGCTCCCGGTCGGTTCAACGACTCCCGGCAAACTGCGGCTGCCACGACGGCGCTGACAGCCGAACACAACAAGGCATTTTAAAACGGTGCTTCGTCTGTCGTCACCTGCACAACCATGAATACATTGAGCCAATTAGTTCAGCACAAGGCAGAGCTTTGGTGCCGGAAGGGGACCATTACGGACTGGCCCCCCCGCTGACCCCTCCACCGAGCAGGTAGACGCAGTCACAATGCATGTTATCACAGCTCGGTTCAACCTGACGCAGCCGCTGACTGTAAATTATCAAGTTTCTTATTTTTATTTCCAGCTCGGGAAAAGCTGTCGAAGTTTGTCTGATGCAAAAAGGGTTTAGTGTCACCTTGACATGCTTCCTTCAGGAGGACGTGACACCTTCGGATCAGACTGATCCGTCTCCTGAAGAGGAGCCATTATAAATAAACTACTTGTCACTGACTGTAGTGATAGAAGCCGGTTCCAGTCTCTCAGCATGAGATCGAAACTGTCACCGGTGGAAGGCTCCAGCTCTCGATAGTGTAACAGTTAATACCCTGGCACTTTGCGTGTACGGGCCCAACGCACGCCGCTAATTTCCCTGCTGAGAACTGCTACCGGCTCCTCTCTGTTCTGGTAAATGGTAGATGAAAGCTCCGTGCTGCCTGGCTCTTCTGCTGCTGTCAACTGCCGTCACGTGTTAAGATCCCACAGCCTCCGACTTGGAGGAGGAGGAGGGGCTAGGGGAGGTGGTCGTGTGGGGGGGGGGGTAGAAGAGACGTGAGGCAGGAGGAGGAAGAGGACACGTGGAGAGGGAGGAGGAGGAGGAGGAGTTGATGGAAGTGCTTGGAAGGCACTTAGAGGGATTTTAAGGGAACTAATAAACACGGAGTTCATTTCTCTCTCACGTACCGAGCTCTCCGGCGAAAACACGACTGTAAGACAGCAGGATATGTTTGATCGTAAGTGTTTTGCTGACTGGAGTGAAATGTGAAACCCCCCCCCCTCAGCCACCACACACACACACACTCTCACTCTCCACAGCCTCGACCTGAACTCGCATCCATTAACGTGCACATGTTGCCAGCTACGCTTGACTTGCGTGGATGTCGCGGTGCCAGCTGTATCTGCCCAGCGCGCCCATGCGTGCACAGAGGGAGCAGGAGCGGATGTTGGCAGAGGTCGGGGGGGGGGGACACGGGAGAAGTCAAGATGGCAGACGAGGCTTAAGGCCGACGTTGAAGCGAGTGCAGGCGCTGGAGAGAAGTGGACGGGCGAGGACGGAGGTAACAGCCGGAGGACGGTGGCAGAAAAGTCCTCTAAAAGTTTGAAAGAGCGAGCTGGCAGGAGCCGTGACCCCGTCTGTCCTCTCCCCTCCACCCATCCCCCCCCCCCCCCCCCCATGCATCCAGTCCTTTCATGGGGAGCCCAGCTGGCACCGGGCCGGGGGCAGTTGTTGCCGTTCAAACACACACGCATGCAAACGCCTACCCCTTTACACACTCGCACACACACACACACTCACATCTGACGGGACCGGTAGAGAAGCATTTCCTGGATGGCCTGCGGCAAGCGAGATAGCTGTCCACTGCAGAGACACACACACTCACACACTCACACACACACACACCACACACACACACACATAAATACATGCACAGTGTTTCACACATGCACACACACAGACAAATTGGACCATGCAGCCCTGTGCATAAAGTAATCGATGATCTGGCCGAGGGGGAAAACGCTGCACTGACTCTTGGACCCTCTGCTAACCCACGTACACCCGGGACCACGAGGGCCGTGGTCTCCTGTCATCCTCAGCAGCTGCTTCGACAAGCAGCAGCGTTAACAAGGAAAAGGCTGCGTCAGTATCCTCCCAGGATTCCTTCAGTACTTCTGTGGTAGAGGGACAAAGGCACCTTTCAGACCTGAGTGAGTCCAGCACAAGTCCCAACGCCCCTGGATGTGAGCAGATATCTCAGGAGGGACGTTGATACCAGGTTCTGAATGGGAACACAGTTACAGAATGCAGCACTGAACTTGTACTTTGTTGGGGGAACATACCCGCCTGCCCCCCCTCCTCCCCCGCCTGTGACACACAGAAGTACAGTCGTCAGCCTGCTCTTCAGGGCTGTATGTATACGATGCGTTGCTACAGTAACAGACAGGAAACGACCGCCTGTTTAGACAACTCGTCAGATCTCATCTGAGTTCACATCCTGATGAAGCTGATTTAGTTTCCTCCAGTTTCAGCCCGGGTCGCTGAGAGAGGTGCGTACAGAACGTCTGATTCGGGATCAGTTTGACGGCGTTCTCATTCGTTTCTACTCCCCAAAAACCCACACAGCAGAATTACACTTAACTTTATTATCAAATGTGTCGTTGTGACACCATGTGGGCGTATTCCATAATTGAATAATAATTCATGTTTTGGAAAGAACAGTAATCGCTGTATTCTGCAGGGGGACTTCCCATCAGGAACTAGTGGTGGCGTAGTATTTGTTCATTCAAATGATTTAGCTAAATGTTGAGGCCTTTCTGTTTCTTTGTGTGTCTGCGTCATTAATGTTATTGCTGCCTGGGCTCAGTTTGTCAGGCTGCTCGCACACATGCAGCTGTAATGTGTCAGAGCTGTTTCCTCCAGTTCGGCTGAAACAAACAACGCAGCGGTTGTGTTTGTGTTCGGATGTTAACAAAGGTGTCGCTCCGTAGGAGATGTGCTTAGAAAATGATGAAGGAATTAACGTGTCGCCAGGAAATGGTGTTTCAGGTTTGTGTTGTTTAAATAAAGATGGTTAAATGGGATGTGACAGTGGGATTCATTCTTCAAAATAAGTAAATGAGGACACAACCAAAGGAACTGCTGTTTTCACCTGTGAGTTATAATAGTAATTATTATCTTGTTGTCATCTTGTCACAATAATGTGTTTTACATTATAAAGCAGGGTTAGGTGCAGATAATACAACATGTTACCCCGTAACAGCTTCCAGACATGCTGCACTTAACTTTGATCATCTCCCGTAGTTATCCAAGAGGCTGTATGTGGGAATGCAAACCTCTGAGTCACTTGCTCTGGACTTTCTCTGCAGTTTCTCCCGCCAGTAAAAACTCCAGAGAAGGTCAAGTTCAGAGTATTCAGAGTCGCTTACGTTTCTAACACACAACAGAACCAAAAGCAAAAGAGACATCGACCTGGAAAGAGGATTTGAAAAGCTTTTGGTGATGCCGGTGTCGATGTAAATACAAACCCCTGATCTCTGCTCGTGTCGTCCTCCTGCTGCACAACCCCTCAACCTGACACTTCAGAGAGTTCTGTGTGTTGTTGTGTCTGACCCCGACGATCCCCGGCTGTGTTCTTCACATGTGAACGACAGCCTGGACCCCATTGTACGGATATGCAAGAGTTAATGTCTGAAAACAGCTGGAGTGTAAGTGGAAGAGTTTGCTTTATAGCAGATCGGGTATGGTGTTGAAACTTTAATATTTTTAATAATAAGTATAAATCCCCTTTGTGTGAAAATCCTATTTTCATTTCCTTGTGAGTTTAGATCTAGGTAATTACCGATCTCCCAACGGTTCTGTTATTCTGACAGCTCAGGTGAATCGAATCTCTGCAGCGAGACCAGGAAGATTTTATCCAGATGGGTTTCATTTCCACAGCCAAGTGATTTCCCAGTGAAGTTTATCCCCCCCCCCCACAAAACTGAGAACCAACACAGGGAGGGGTTTGCTCTGTCGGTGTTTTAAAAAAAAAAAAACATACCCAAAAAAGTTTCTGACGATCAGAAACAAAGCTAACAGAGAATCTGATGGAAACTTTCAGAAATCCCAGAAAGCTGCACTGTTGCCCCCTCGGTGTGGGAGCCGGGGCAGCGGCCATGCAGGAGTAACGTCTGTCAGGGAGATAAGAGCTGAGGAGGGAGCCTGCAGGCGGTGGCTTATCACACACACAGACCTGGAGGGAATACACAAATACACATACATGGGGCGGAGGTGGATGAAGCCGTCCACGTCGAGAGATTTGAGGTGGGGGAGGCTCGTATCTCACTCCTGAATCACGGCCGCCCGCAGCGGTAACTTCAGTCTGTTCCTCTATCTGTCTCACAGCAGGATGACCTTCCAGTCCACAGATTACCTCCACCGGCGCAGCGCTCGAGAGAAAGAAGCAAATGTGTGTGTTTAATGTACGAGTAGTTGTCACGATTAGAGTTAAACGTGTCAGAAGGAGACGGAGCGGGGACATTCAGAGGAAACGTTCACAATGATTCTTGTTTTAATGGAACAGTAATCATCCCATCATCGACGGCGAGACCCACAGGGTGTTGCTCTCGGTGCATTGTGGGTAAAGTACCAGATGTATTTAGCTGCGTCGAGCTTGTAGATGATTGCACTTGCAGCCATCACAGAATAATCACCTCAACTTATTTATTTTACACCCAGAATAACAACCGAGCGTGATTATACATTATTAGAAATCGCAGATAAACATTTACTTTCTTTTTACGGGAGATTTTGTCGTAGATTACTCGCAGGTAAATCCAAACAAACTACAGACATTCCATTTGACCTATTATAAGCTTGTGTACCATCGAAATGATTTTTTCTGTTATTTTAAGGTATAAAAATTACTTTGCATAATATTGTTGCTGATTTGCTCTTGAGCAAACAACGGAATCCAGCGCTGATTGACACAAGGTCCTGCCGGGTGTCTGTGGGTTTCTGAAAGCACGAACTGAAGAGACGAGATAGAAAATAGTTAGAAAATTGGTAAATCATAATATTTATCAAAGAACGACCTGTAGCAGAGACTAATTACCCCCTGGTGCAAGGCAGCGGCTGAGAGTTGGTGTTTTTACGCGTGGGTGCAGTGGACTATCCCACATGCTAGCAATTAAAATGTCAGTAATGTCAGTTGGTGCAGTTTGCTCTTTAAAAGTCCTTTTGTACATTGAATCAGAATAAAAATGAGCATTAGCTGAACAAGCAGGAGAAGCTTAATGAGACAAACAGCTGAAGGTAGTTGATTTCCAGCTGCGAGCTCAACATCAGAGTCGTGTCATTATCTGGGAACGCAGCACATCCTCGAGCCAATCAGCATCCAGAGCTCGTTGTTGTCTTCGTAGGGTCGTAAATCCAGATTGATAACACGTTTAAAATTCTAACTGTATCAGTGCAAACTGCAGATTGGGCCTCGGGGAGTAAAAAAGAAAACAGTGTGTCTGGCATTTCTTTAACATGACAAGATCTACAAGGGGGGGGGGGGGGGGTGTTTAGTGCAGCACGGTGGCCTGGTGAGGAGAAGAAAGGTTCTATTATCCAAAGGTCAGCGGTTCAGGCCACCTCCACTGAACCTCCCCCCCCCCGAGAGGGAAGTCAGTGCTGTAGGAATACAGACGTCCTAGCATCCTTTATGTTGCTATAAGATTCCTCTAGAGGGCAGCGCAGAGTCGTGTTGTCGACAACTAATATTTTGATGGTGATGGAGGCTGTGGTTACAGCTGTGTCTCAGTCCAGGGGCGGGTTCTGCGGAGACTGCATTTGAAGACCGGTTCCGTCACAGCCGTGCGACAGTCTCTATTCGAAGGCTCCTACAAGCCGACAAATGTTTCCTTCCACCCCCGAGGAACCGAAGGCTCCAGCAGATGGATCCTTCTAGCGCCAACGTATCCCAGGATTCATTGCACTTTGGTGATGAGCTGGTTTTCAAAGACGTAACTGCGACACGAAGTCCGATGCTTCAGTATCACGCTTCAACTTAACCAAACAGCTAACGCTACTCATGTTGCTAAGGGGCTTGAGACTTCCTTGTCGTGTTGTTTGCCGTCAGCAGTAAGGGTGCGTCTGGAAGTAGATGTGGATGTTTGAAAATCCCTGTTCTTTGTGGTAGGTACATGTAAGTGATCGGCATTAGGCCTATAATACAAATACAAAATACTTGCACACAGCACAATGGCTGTACATTTGGGGAAGTGGCCGTGTGCTACAGGAACAAATTAGCAGAACTAACCGAGGGGATTAGAGCTTTGATTAACTCCAAATGAACAGAAATATGGTTCAGGAGGTGAACACGGAGCGACGGGGAGCATGTTGGCCGCACAGAATGAAGAGTTGTTTCTCGACCGGTCTCGGAGCGAGATTGTTTTCTGGGAAGCGAGCCAGAAGTTGGTGTTACAGTCTCAGCCGGCGGCAGCGGCGGCGGCCCCTTTTATTTGTCCTTCAAGACAGTAGCAGCAGACAAAGGACCAGAGTGAAGCGTGGTGAGACCTCGAGAGCAGAGGCCTCTTTTAAACAAGCTGCCGCACAAACAGCTGCTCTTCTCCTGGAGAGTTTTACAGGTGGCGTGTTTGTTTATCAAGGACTTTTCTGTTGAAACTCAAAGAGGAGCCATGAAAAAGCCTCCACCAGCGGAGAGCGTGTGAAGGAAAGCGTTGATCTGAGTGAGTCATTGAAAAGAGGGAATCTGACAATTCCTTTTTACATCAGGACACATTCAGAAATATGAAAGATCTTTCTGATCGTCAGCTGGAAGTCTGGAAGAAGAAGGGTCGGCATTATCTCCACATAGATTCAGTTTTGTCCTTTGACTGAACTGACGCTGCGTGACCCTGCTGGCACCAGGTTTCAAACTCAGTGAGATATTGAACAGGCTCCTTCTTGAGTGTTTCCCGCTCTGTGTTGACCCCGGGAGTCTCTGTTGGTGAGAACGTGTGGAACAGCAGAGATGTGGATCGATGATCTGATCTGGGAATGAGCTTTAAAATGTCCCTCTTGTTCTCCTGATGACCTCAGTGTCTCAAGGACCCATGAGAGCTGCACCCACTGTGACTCCCATGCTGAGTCTGAAATGACTCACTCTACAGTCCACTGTTATATGTGGTGATGTCCGCACGTGTAGTGAGAATGATTATACCCTGTGGAGTGAGCTCATTGTATCCCACAATGCATCAGGAGCAGACGTATGACACCGGTGGTCACTAACCGAGCAGCATTTAGAGCTCATGCCGGAGAAAAATGGCAATAATCGGAAAAAGCCTGAAATTTGCAGCAGTAACAAAATATTGTCTATTCACTTTGGGCGCTGTGACAAAAAGCGCAATATTTTGCTTCGTGAACACGATATCTCAAGAAACACTTTGAGGGAATCTCATCAAATTTGGATCAAACCTTCAGTCGGAATTGAGGGTGAACTGAATATACTGTGGAGGTCAAAGGGTAAAAGACAAGGTCAGTAACCACGGCCTCTTGAACAAGTCTGACTTTAGGGAATCTCTTCAATTTCGACCTTCAAAGATGAACTGATCACAGTCACAGTGACCTGATATGAATATGAGATACAACATGTAAGTGAAGTGGAACAAAGTGGCCGTGGTTAGCGGAGGCGTACAACCGCAGGGCAGTGATTCTAGGTTTCACTCTGTTTGGTTCTCCCTCTCCAGTGAGTACAGGGTGAGTGATGTTGGGACACAACCTCACGTTAGAAACTTCCAAACTGGTCGTGTTCAACTCCCAATCAACCGAACCTGGCCTCAACTCTGAAAGTTCTCCATCAGGATGCATTATTGATCCGCAGCCAGCCGAGTTGGAGCAGAGGGGCTGAGGGGGTTGAGTGTTGCGTGGTATATCGTCTAAATATTTGAAAGAGAGGTACTTGTCTCTCAACGTTCACTACCTAAATATTTTAAGGCTGAGGGCCTGAGCGGGTTGATGTAGTCAAGAGTTTCAAGAGTTTTTGTTTCTCTGCTCCAGTCAGAAGAGAAGGGTGAAGTCATGGATGGAGCCGAGCTGTGGGCTTCAATCAGGGGGCGAGCGCACGCGTGCACATCTGCTCGTCATGGATACTGTTTCCACTGTTTCCACTGTTTCCAGTGTTTCCAGTGCTTTCAGTTCTTCGCCCTCCTTCTTTTCAGTAGTTGTGGTTTTGGTTTTTCTGAGACTTCTGCAGTCTGGCTCCAGGCGGAATTACACGTAATAATTCAACACAGACGCACAGAGAGATTGTATGCTGCACATTACGTGTCCTGCACATTGCGGTGTGTGCGCGCTGATTCTGTGGTTTTATTATGTGGCACAGATGCACAAATCGCCATCCTGCAACACGAGGAAACTCATATTCTCCTATTTGCCTCCACACAGGGTTTTATTGTGTTTTATGCTCTTTCGGCGCTGGACTCCAGCTCCGACTCATTCGTCACCGGACTCACCGGGTCAGATGCTAGTTGTGTTACCTGCAGCTGAAGCTTTCCAGGGGAGTGGTCCATGATTACCTCTGCTCTTCTGCTACTGCTTTCCATTTCAATGTTAAAGACCCTGAGCCACAGTTCAGCAGCTCCCAACATTTTGTTAATAATAGAGTTCATTGCCTCATGCAGATACAGTTACACAATCGCACATACACGCTGACAACAAGGACAAAAAGCAGATACAGTGCGTGCACACAGACACAATCCTTAACTCTACAGAGACAAACACAGACAAACAAAAACATCCCATTTGTGTTCTGGGTTCAATCATCATTTTTCATTTCTCCGTGTTGCAATTGCAAGATATTCTCCCCTGGCTCCAAACAATAAACCAGTTTGTGTCTCTTTGTGTTTATTTGTGTGTGTGCATGTGTGTGATAGTGGGCCACACCGAGCAGTCTCTAATCCTGCAGACTAGTGCGATGTCTTTCAATTAGCCAGCAGGGCTTGTTCAGGGCCAGCCGGGGTCGGACCTGCTATCACAATCTGCAGCTAATCCACTACGGACTGATCAATGCAGGGGGGGGGGGGGGGGGGGGGGGGGGGGGGGGGTGTGCAGGGAGGCAGAGAGGAGAAAGGTCGGACCTTCAGGAAGCAAAGGGAAAGTGGGGGTGAGCAGGAGGTGAAGGCGAGTCGACAGAAGAGGAGGAGGAGGATCGGAAGAGGCTAGATGTCCACGTCTCCTGCTGGTTCAGCAGTGTTGATCTCACTGACCACAGAAAACCTGCTGGAGGCTTGTGTGTGTGTGTTGTGTGTGGTGTGTGTGTGTTGTGTGTGTGTGTGTGTGTGTGTGCGTGTGTGTGTGTGTGTGTGTGTGTGTGGTGTTGTGTGTGTGTGTGTGTGTGTGTGTGTGTGTGTGTGTTGTGTTGTGTGTGTGTGTGGTGTGTGTGTGTGTGTTGTGTGTGTGTGTGTTAATGCTGAGATAATGACACAATATTAAAGTGGTTTTGTTGGAGCCTCATCGTCGCATTTAGTCCACTTTTGTTTCCGACATGTTTGAAGTTTCAGTTTCCGTCTGACAGGAACAGAGAAACTTGAAATTGCTCGTTTGCTGTAATTAGGACTAATTGCTGTTATCTGGTGCCGTATTACAACATCTCCAAAGAATTCTCGTGCTTCCTGCAGCAGAGTTTCCATTTCTACCATCAACACTCAACAACTAGCACCAACACATCGAGTCTTGTGTTATGAAACATGCTCAGCTGTTAATGTCGGTAGGCTGCAGCGGGTTCGAAGCTCAGAGGAGGTGATGAAGTTGTAATTCTGGGTTTGTCGTGCAGCCATGTTCACGTTTGCAGGATTTCACCGGCCAAATGAATTGTATAATACAAATTATGTAATAAAAATAACGATGAATCTAACTTTGCAGTTATTTCCTCATGATTTACATATTCTGCCATCGACAGCTGGCACCAGTTGAACGTTGTGTTCTCTCTCGTTCTCTAAACTACAGATGTTTTATTCTTTTGGACGTTTCTTATGGTGAAATGTTCGTTTAGTTTTCCTTCATTATTTTGCCGTCAGTTTACATCCAAGTAAGTTGGTCATTATTCTGCATTTAGGAAAACCTAGTTGATTCCCAGGTTGTGTTATCCTCGTCGTCACAGTCGAACGACCTCGAGTATCTTCTCGTGTGTTGCACTTTTCAAGCAGTTGTGCTGCCGACAGTCTGTAGTCGGGAGATATGGTTGGTGCCAGAAACTCCAGTATCCAGATGTGTGGATCACATGAACAGTTTTTTCCCACTTGGCTCCTCGTTAATCTGGTTTAAACAATATGACCGGAGCACAGCATTGTATTAAAGCTGTGTCCGGAGATTTCCCTTGTTTACTTTCCGTAAATGTCAATCACATGCACTTCATCAAGAACACAACCCCCGATCAATTCTAGAATCATGTAGGTGTCACAAAATGCACTGCTCATATATTTACACATCAGATTGTATAATAATTAGTTTTTGTGTCCTTGAGCTGAAACATTTACGGATCTCGTGGAGAACACGACGCGGACGTGGAGCAAATCCAGGGCGGAGAGAATTATCGCTGTCTCGATGTTTGCTTTTCATTTTCGTGCTGCTGATCATATTCATGAACAGATCGGGGGGCGAGGGGGGGGAGGAGCAAAAAGAGCAGTGGCTTCAGCGACCTTAATCCTGTCCACTCTGGGTTTGCTGCTCTCTTCCCCCGATGGCTCCCCCATCCTCCATCCCCCCCCCCCCCCCCTCTCCCCTCCTCTTTGCTGTTTTGAAAGGATGGAAGTGCTCCATCTGAAATGAGCAAAGGCACACAAGCACATATTCATTTCCCCCCTTCTTTTTCTCTTTCCCCCTCTTTCTACTCTCCTGGGCCCCTTTAAACCCCCCCCCCCCTTTTCACTCTCTCCCTTGGTCCAGATTTGCTTAGAAATGAGTCACCCGACCACAAACCACCCCATTTAAGTGAGGGAGCGGTGGAAGAGTGGAGGGGGGAGATGGGGAAGTGGAGAGCGAGTTAGAAAGGGAGAGGGATGGAGAGAGTGAGAGAGTGAGAGAGCGGTAGAGTGAGAGAGCGGAGAGGGAGGCTGATGGCTGTTTTTCACTCAGCTGGTTTTGTTGATCAGTATCAACAGCCAAGGTCTGGATCCAATCAGCTTCATGCATTCAGCCAAGCAGAATAAGAACTAAAAATATATTTGGCAGTGCACAACAGTGGCGCATGTACACACAGACACACACACACTCATACACAACACACACACACACTCATACACTTCAGCAGAGATGCAAATTCAGTGCATAATGCAGCACAGGCAGGGTGTGAAAGCAAGAGCACTTACCGGGGCTTTGGATTATGACACAAGTGTGCTGTGCTGGTGCTGGTGTGTGTGTGTGTGTGTGGTGTGACGTGTGACGTGCACGGCTTCCCATGCATAATGGGGAGAATCTGCACTGAATTAATGAAGCTGCAGACATGTAGGTGTGAGACATCACACTAATTACGCCAGCAATGCTGTAGCCTCGCCATCAATAATGTTCATTAAACTACTGAACCCACTCAAGTTGACGGCTCCGTGTACGACTGTGTGTGTGTGTGTGTGCGTGTGCGTGTGTGTGTGCGTGTGTGCATGTGTGAAAGCGACTTGCTGTGAGTAAGCACCAGTCGGGTGATGGATCACCACAGATTTGCATTAAATGCTTCTTTATTTGGACACGGCCGGCTGACAAAGGCCATTTTTTATCATCTGTGCTTATTCAAAGTTTCAGGCTCCGAAGATAAAATATACAAAACATCATCCCACTCATAACATCCACGTTTTTAGCCAACAAGGTAATTAGATTCTTTCCGAATCGCCTGAGATAATAAAACACACGTGGGTGCAGCATTTTATTAAAACTGTGACATGTTTATGTGTCTGGTTAACTTGGTTTGGCTGTGTAGGTGAAGACGTTGCCATTATAACTCAAACCAAAACGTTTGAAAGTAAAAGTCTGTGTCCTCATCCAAGAGCCTTGTGGTGTGCGCTTGTTAAGAGAATATAATTTGTTCCGAATGTGGGACTTCACCCAAAACTTCAAGGATGCATTAGTTTGTACACTGATGTTGATACGATCCAGGAAACAGGTTCTCATCTCTGAAAAGCTGAGCGTCGAACCCGAGGGACTCTGCAGAACGGACAGTTTCCTCTTCCTCACGGAAAGTTGAAATGACGGCAAGTAACACAAACGTCATGGGATCTGGAATCACTTATCCCCAGTAATTCTCCGAGCTGGTGTTCAGTAAACAAGGCAGTTAAGAGTCTTGTAGCTTTTCAGTCACAGGCTGTGGTTCTCGTGTAATCATGCAGTGAGGCAGTAAATAAACCATATAACCAAACAAACTGTCAACGTGGAATCAAGAGATCAAACTGGAATCCTCCATCGATCATCCCAGAGGCAGCCGGGGGAGCAGGGAGTTCCAGTCATCCCTCTCCTCGGGCCTGATGGGATACGTGGACCCTCCAGGGCGTTCTGGGTCTTCCCCTGGGTCTCGGACCACTTTCGATGTGTCCTCCATTGCAGGGTGTCCGGGGGGACCTCTTGGGGGGGGGGGGCACCTTTCGTCATGAGGGAGCAGAGGTTCCACTCCGAGCTCTCTGTGGATATCTGAACTCCTCGTATCTCCGAGGTTTAACGCTCTTGTTCTTTCTGTAGCTACCGAACTAGCATCAAAGCTCCGATCTGGTTATTCCAGGTTTGTCTGTGTCATCACCGACGCCGGCCGGCCCCGTGGGGAGGAAGTACCCATTTTGCTAGTTTGGTAAAATCTGACTTACTAAGGCACACACCACTTGACTGCACTCGTTCACTGTGATAGTTTGAACGTGTAGAACTGAGCCTCACTGACAGTGACTGTGAGCACGGCAGCGTTAGGAGACGCTCAGTGATCCGGACCCGACCTGTTTTTAAGGTCACAGCACTTGTCTTACACGAGAAACACATTTCCAAATTATCCTCTGCTTGAGGACGTCACTCGGTGAGAAGGAGACTGTATAACGATGCTGAGGAGACATTTCCATTACACCTTGGGTTGTGTGTGTGTGGGCTCCGGGGGGGGCGTTACCATGGCACTGATGTCAGATGAAAAGTATGCATCTGTAACAGAAGATAAAACCACTACTTCCTGATGAATGCTCAAGTAGGAACTCATAAAAGACTGAAGGGCCCAAAGGTCTCGAAAACCCTTTCATCACAAGTGCTTGTTTCAGATCAAGCAAGAGAATGAAAACCAGTTAGATTTGACATTTTTATATTCCAGTTCAACCTTGGTCACTGAAGGAGAACAGAGAATCACAAAGAACCCGCTGACGGACGAGCAAATGTCTTAGAAGTAAATACAGCTCGAATGAATTGAGCAAATTGAAAAGCTTGAATTGACCTTGTTTATCTCCAAAGATTTAAAAAGGTTATTGAAATAAAACTTAGCCTGAGACGGTGTGCATGTCTTGAAACCAACGATTTGGTGGATGAGCCACAGACGTCTCCTCCGGCTCTAAAGGTAGAAACATCGCACCTGCTCCTAAAGTCCCTGCCCGTCACGACAGACAGTGAATATCTGGTCTGTGGACTCAATCAATATCAGGTTCTGTTGCTTCCATTTTGTTGTAGTGCATTGTGTGTTTTTGTTTTTTTTACGACTGCGTTTTACAACTCCACAGTTAATACACACTCAGTAAAACTCCTGGCTGGAGTTCGCTCCCTCCGAGGACGTACATTCCTATCATGTTGTGTCAGAGTTCGGAGAAACAGGGCTCAGCACTCTGCTTGTGTACTAACACACACACACGCTGCAGAGGGCTTGTCAAAGATGAGTCATTGGGCTTTTGTATGTTCATATTCTCCTGTGTGTGTGTGTGTGTGTGTGTGTGTAGGCTGTAAATTGTGTGAGTGTTCCCTTTAGGCGGAGGGTTGTGGTTGAGGTGAATGCAGCCAGAAGTCAGAGAGTCTGCGGAGTGTGTGTGTGTGTGTTTATGTGTGTGAGTTTTTCAGCGAGCGACTGTGTGTGTGTGTGTGTGTGTGTGTGTGTTTTATGTGTGTGAGTTTTTCAGCGAGCGACTGTGTGTGTGTGCGCAGCAGCTGGAGACTAAATGGGTGTTGAACTAGAAGAAGGAGGTGGAGAGGCAATTGGGAAACCTCCTGAAGTTCATAACCTCTGCAGGGGGCCAAAAGATGCCTAATTAGACCGAGTGTGTGTGTGTGTGTGTGTGTGCGAGTGTGTGTACGTGCGAGCGGTTTGCCTTAATGTGTGTGTACTCATGCACGTAGATGCTACTCCCACATGGATGTTTTTGTAAGTTTGTTTTCTGCAGAAAGAAGCGACGCAGATGAGCTTTCAAGGTTAAAAGGGGGTAATGAGCTTGGAGGAGATGAATCCACCCATTTATCTCAACTTCCATCCATCCATCCATCTATCCATCATCTCCATCCACCCTCTCTCACCCCCCCCCCCCCCTCTCCCTCTCCCTCTCCCTCCCGTCTGTCTGTGCTGTTTTCATCCCATCTGCTTGCTCTGTGTCAGAGAGCATCCATTTAAAACCCTGAGTCTCAAAGGACGGAGCACAGCGAGATTCAATGGGCCACGGAAAAATGCTAAAAACAAGATGCTTCAAAAAAACTCATTTTGACTTTCTCCTCTCACTCCATTTCTCCGTCTCTTTCTGCGCGGTTTACTCTTTAGCTCTTTGCTCTTTAGCTCTTTACTCTTTCTCTCTTTACTCTTTCTCTACCGCGCGCTCTCATTATTTCCGCCGATGAAAAAAGCACGGGGAGAGATCCGGAGATGAAAAGCACCGGCGAGCATCTGTGATGAGGAGACGGGATTGAAGATGATTTTGGCAGGAAATTTCTCTCAGTGAGAGGGTTTGCGTGAGGCAGTGACTGAGATCGTCATGGAAACACCGGCGGGCGGTGCTGGGGCCTTGTGCGAGGTTGTAGTTTGTGCGCTAAACGAAGTATGTGTTTGTGAAGATCAGGGATAATCAGGGGTAATTGATTAGACAGTGTGGCTCTTGGTGTTTGTGTGTCTGCATGTGTGCAAGTTTGTCTGTGTAATCAAGGGTAATTAAGCTGTGTGTGTGTGTGTGCATATTCATATTTTTTTCAGTATGTGTGTGTGTGTGTGAATGTGTAGCTGTGCGTGTCTGTATGTAAAGTGAGTGTGACTGATGGTGTTTGGATGGTTTCTGTGGGTGTTGCTTCGGTGAAGACGAGAGAGGACGATCTGCAAACTGAACGTTTTCACTCCAGTGCAGCAATCAGCTGTAACCACATCACATCAGATCTGAGGTCTGAGGACGTACTGCTGCACATTCCTCCATCCCGAGTCGACAGGATCACAGTGGTAAAGAGCATTTAGCAGAATATGGGCAGCATTACATGTGATGTTTCCCCAGAGGATGATGGTTTCCAGGGTGAACAGTTCAAATACATATGTTTCGTATAGTTCCGCTTATCAAAGTTGGGAAATGAGAAATCTGGCACGAGTAACGTATTCACCAATTCAATTCTTTCAGTTTTCCATCATATGAAATTACACTGAAAGAAAATCGTCTCTCACACTTATATTACATGAATGTCTTTAATGGCCGAGTGTACCTCGCCGTAAAGTCCGGTTGTTCCTGGAACAGAAAATAAGAAACTGCACGGTGCGCCTTGTCATTCATGAATAAATGCTAATCACACTTCATAAGCAGGGTCGTGTGCTCGATGCTACACGACTACGTTCTCTGTGCTCCGTCATCGACCGGAAAATTGTATTACCCCATTACCGTCCTTATTGGTGCATGTCCTCCTCTCGGCCCTCGCGTGTCTCCTTCATTATGCTTTGCTTCCACCGGTCTTCTCAGGAACATAGCCCACGTGTGTTTTCTTCGAATCCAACGCGAGACGCACCTCAGCGATGCATCTTGTCAAAGTCAGCAGGAGAAATATTTCGCTCTGCTCGCTGCATCTGTAAAGAGGTTACTCTCAAACCCTCTTCCCACCGTACATCTGTGATTCCTCGTCTGCGTCGCCTCGGGCTCCCATTAACCCACCGTGATAACGTTTAGCCGCGGCCTCACCCCCCCCCCACCTCCGCGTACATCTGCTACGTTTATGAGCCCGTGCCTCCGGGACGTGCAGCTTTACACATGCAATCATGACTTAGATCGTGTTACTTTAGTTTGTCCATGGATCACAGAACATTGCACACAGTGGGACACTTGTGTAGGAAACATCTTCCCAGAGTTTTAGGTTCTGTCTGCATCTACAGGCAGAACTAAAGCAAAGAACAAAGGTGTTTAAAGCAGAGAACTCACAACGGACTGCAGCTGCTCTTACTGCTCGTGTTTGATAAACAAAATCATGAAACTAGAAGTTGAAGCCTTCACTCAAACACAGGAAACTCCTTTTTACAGATATAATCAATATTGTACTGTCTTCAGCAGGAAGGTAGGATTTAGCATGGATTGTGCTTTCGCTGTGCACGTTCACGCAACAACCCTATTAGCTAATTTCGCATATGAAGTGTAAAAACAGATAAAGTAGAGTTTGAATGTTGTGGTGCTGTGATTGAAACTCTGTGTTTTCTGAAGGTGGAGGTGCCTGTGCAGGGGTGGTCAGATATCATATTGTATCTTATCGTATTGTGTGGGTGGATATTACCTGAAGAGCTGGAAGCAACAAAGCCTGGTTAGAAACTCCGAACTCGGCTGAAACGCAGAGGGAACTCGACTTGATGCTTTTAGGTCTGACAGTCCTCCAATCCATCTTTTATATCCGTCCTCAGTGTAACCTCACAAAGCAAAGACCGGCGACTGTGACATCTGTGTTCGTGGCATATTCATGGCTGCACTTCTCTGCATCTTGTCCTTGACCAAGAGCTGCTTT
Organism: Reinhardtius hippoglossoides; assembly: GCA_006182925.3. Classification (NCBI taxonomy): domain Eukaryota; kingdom Metazoa; phylum Chordata; class Actinopteri; order Pleuronectiformes; family Pleuronectidae; genus Reinhardtius; species Reinhardtius hippoglossoides. The sequence goes on from CM031686.1 coordinate 1,939,849, forward strand.
TAATGAGAATTCCCACTGAGGAGTCGCTGCCTCTGGCTTACTGTTTGACTGTTTGACTGCTGAAGCAGCTCTGTGTGTTTCCAGGCCTGGTTTCAGTTGTGAGGAGGAGGAGAGAGAGGAGGCAGAGGGACGGTGACGGAGATCAACAAAAGATTATTTGGGATCCTCTGTTTCACGACTCGCTCCCCCTCTCCTCTCTCTCTCTCTCTCTCTCTCCCCTGTTTGTCCACAGTATCACTCTACCATTCTAACTCTTTGCACCTTGCCTCCCCACATCCCAAATCTTCTCATTTAGATTATCCCTACCGCAGTGAATGTAACTGGGTAGAAATGGATTGCTTTCATGGCTCGCTCTCCCTCCCTCTCTCTCTCTCTCTCTCTCTCCCTCTCTCTCCCTCCCTCTCCCTAATCTCCTCCACGTACATGACACTAATACAGAGACTGATATAAGCTCCCCTGCCTCTCTCTGTGACATTTATCACCGTGCTTCTTAATGCAGGCAGGCTGCCGCTGTTGATGAGAAATCAGGATGACAAGCGTGGCCTATTTTCTTGCTAACGATAGTGTTGCCTTTTTTTGTACCACTTTTTATTTGGGGGAAATATGTTCACGGCGCAGTGTTTACTGAAGCGTCTCCTGAGACGTTTGGCAAAGACCTGACACTGACACTGATCGTGCACCTGGCTCAGTCTTGTCGGAGCCGATCTCGGATCCATTAGTGCTTCGGATTGAAAAGCCTGATGTCGGAGCACCTGAGGAAACCTTGTATCTGGCTTTTTAAAGAAAGTGATTTCCTGAATAAACATACTTTTCGGATTTCCAGGAGGAATTAAACGTCAAATGGTGTCATGCTGAACTTATGATCCCCCCCCCCCGACACTTTGAGCTCACTGCCATGGGGATTTGAGCCTATTTACCAAACTGAGTTAATGTAGGACGGTAGAAACGTGTCGTGACGTTACAGAACAGAACAGATGTCACACCTGGAACTAGTCGGGTCTTAAAGCGACGGTTGGTATCGAGACGTTTTCCTCGTGCACTGGTTCGACGTTAGTGCTGCTGATAGCTGGACGTGTTCTTCTTCCGTGGCTCAATCGATCTCTCGCTACTTTCACTCTACAAACTTTGATCTGTTTAGCGAATCCTTTGTTCCAATGGAGAGAACTACAGTGCCAGTAAAGAGGTAAAGTATCATCTGCAAGCATGTGGCACGAAAAGGGAATGAGATGGTGCGTGCGTGTTGTCGGCGATGATGTCCGATCACTGCAGGAAACTGTGAACTTGTTTCTGTTCAGTTTGGTTTAAAACTTCCCCACTTCTATCCAGCAGTAAGATGAGAGCAATCACTCGATGAAACAATCCTGAAGTTCAACACTGTCAATAACCCCCCGAAGGAGGAAGTCCCGCGTGGTCACAGATCATGTGCTGGCTCGACCAGTTGCCCCAGTGGCACCAGTTGAAAGGTTAGTCTGGAGCCATGAGACGAGGAGGAGGTAGCTGCAGTTTCTGGTTTTTGGGAAAAATCAATCTTCATTCCTCAGTTTTTTAGACTTTGAAAATTGGAGATAAAGCCAAGCTGCTCCTGCGCGTGACCCAGGAGTTGTTGAAAAATGAACATGCCCGCTCTAATGGACCTCCCTACGATCACTGTTGTTTATAGCCTATACGGAATAATGGGATTTAATGTAGTTTATTAACGGAAGGACGACAGCCACCAAAGACCTTCCACAAGACGCCATTATTCAGCTGTCTCTTACTCGGACGCTTGATCAATGCCACTAATGCTCAAAGTGTAAATTGCCCAATAAATAACATTTTGGCCTCACGTGGTGTTTGCAGTCCGGTCTGCGAGTTTGCACGGGGAGAAAAGTAGGACAGGGAAAGTTGGATTCCTCATCCTTAATGCCTTCTGTCACATCAGTTGGATATCACCAGACACTGTCCCCTAATTTAGACATCATATCCTGTCCCAGGAGCCCCCCCGCCGCAGCCGCCCGACCCGTCTGTCTCACCCTGGCATAACCCGACTGCATTCCCACGTGAGGCCCGAGCGAGAGCGAGCGTTTGAAAGCAATCTGAGACCTCTCCTCTTAACTCGCCTCCCGTCTGCTCTCCTCTCTCCATCCACCACAAAACCCTCTTCCAATTTTTTTTCTGCTCGCCTCTTTCATCTCCGTCTCTTTTTCCTATACCCTCACAATGAGCAATTTGTATAAATCACAGGCTCTCTATCCAGACTCACTTATAGTAACGCCCCCCCGCTGGTTTGGTTCGCATAATTCATTCTTGTCGGCGTCGGTCAGATCGTTATTTGATGTCCGACGTGATTTCCTCGGAAAGAGGGGAAAAAAAGTCGGTGCTGCCCCGGCTCGTAACCCCCCCGCACCGTGTGCGTTTCAGCCAAGCCCAGATTGTTTGATTGGCATTCAGTGCTGTGTTTGCCAGGAGCGCTGGCAGAACCTCGCTGTTATTTGCATAAAGCAGAAAGGGGTTCAGATGTCCCTGCTGTTCCGTATTCCACTGCCCTTACTGCACCCCTTAGGAAAACCAGCGTGCGGTTCCAGAGCAGGGAAGAAGAAACGCTCGCTGTCCTGTGAGCAGTTCCGCACTGTAGGCTCAACTCCTCTCCTGGTTTGACACTTTCTTTTATCCTCTTTTTAGCCCATCATGAATTACTCATACAAATCCTACACGATCTTTTCTCTCTCTCACTCACTCACTCTCTCTCTCTGCACAGAATCCTCTTAAAAGTGTCCCGGCATGCGAGCCTTGCTCCACAGTGTGAACCTTTTACCTTTGTGTGCCGCCGATCAGTGAGATCTGGACTCGGTCCTGGGTCGACAGCAGGCCACCGCTCCGCCCTGTGGGTTTGACCAGCTGACCGATAAGAGAGGCATGGGGAGGAAGCGGATGATGGGAGGAGGAAGAGGAGGAGTGGGGATGATAAGGAGGGTGGGAAAGAAACAGAGGGCGATAATGGGAGGGTTAAACATTGTGGTGTTTTTTTCCAGGCCCGACTTTGTGCTTGTTTCCACTGACCCTCTTCAAATAACCTCTCCGTTGTGTGTCTGTCTCTGTGTACATCTGTGTGGCTCGGCCCGGCCCATAACCCATAACAGCATGAGGCCCAACACAAACCTCTCTTTGCTGACGCTGTAAACCCGTCTCTCGTTTCTGTTTCAATCTTCGACTGAAACAATAGTGGAGGGGCAAACTTGGCTCACACCAACATGAAGTATAGAACAAAAGGCTTTTCCCCCGGCTGGCAGAGTGGGGGGGCGGGGCAGCAGAGAAACTGGAGTGCCAGCAGCTGGACACACGTGTGTGTGTTTGTAGAGCGAGATGTCTGCAGAATGCAACGAGCCTCTGGGAGAGTGAATGAGTTCCATTCAGCCTGATCCCAGCAATGACTGACTGCACTCTTACCAAGGGATTACACTGAGGAGAACATTACCACACACTTGTAAGAGGATTGTAACACACGTAGAGGAAGACACTATCACCACAGCACACTCACAACACAAGAAGAACACCTCCTCCACAACTGAGCGAGACTTAAAAACAGCCGTCAATTCCTTTTGCCCTTTTTTTCTTTTCCTCCACCCATTTTTCCATCCCTCCTTCCAAACCCCTCCATCCCCTCTGCAGAAGCCCTGGAGGATCCGCTCAGTGCCGGCGTCGTGGCGGGCGCCGTGATCGGCTCCCTCCTGGCCCTGCTGTTGGTTGTCACGCTCATTGCCGTCCTCCTGAGCCGCAGCCGCCGACAGCAGAGGCGCGGCTATCCCAGCAGCGGCGACTCCATAGCGACGGGCAGCGGGGGCAGCAACGGCGGAGACTATGGCAACAAAGCTCGGCTGCTTTTCAGCGGCACCGGCAGCAACAGCGGCAAGAACGGGACTGGAGCGAACAACAACGGGCCCATCTACACGTACCGGGAAGGCTGCGACGCCACGGGTACTCTGACGGAAAAGGCCAACGACTTCCACCATCACCATGTCCACCACTCGTCCGCCAGCAAGCCCCCGTCTGCCCATGACATCCTCCTCAGTGGCGACATGGGTGAGGCCGAGAGGAGGAAGTTCGACCTGGACGACAGCATGGAGGAGGAAGAGGAGCAGTATGATAGGTTCGGAGGCGTCGGGGGAGGCGGGAACATGCTTCCCCCGGCCTATCACATGCGCAGGGGCCATGGCGGTGAGGAGGAAATGGACGTGTACCTCGACGACGACATGGAGTCTCAAAGAGATGGATCTGTCATTTCCCGGACTGCCATTTATGTCTGAGGTCGCAGGAAAGGAAAGGAAAGATGAGGGGCTGAGAATAGGGAACGGAGATGTGGTGGAGGAAGTGAGGGAGTCCGAGCCTGCCCCCCCCCCCCCTTCACCAGCGAATAAATCAACATGGCCTCCATCAGCTACAAACACCGACCTGCTTCACATTCAACCTGATGAAAGAGACGCCATCAACTATATCCTCTCGCTTGACTGTGTCGTTTTACAAAAAGAGGATTGAAAGAAACGTGATCAATTCAGAATGAAGTTGTTGTGAAGCGGATGAAAGGGACTCCTGTGGTGGCAGAGGTGCACTGTGGGTAATTATGTGTGTAACCGCATCACGGAGACGGATTGTTTTCAGCGTCGGCCGAATGTGACAAAAAAAAGAAAAGCCCCACAGAAACTCTGGACGCGATGCTAACCGCTTCGTTCTTGTTCCTTCAGCTTTGCAAGTGTGTTGACGTGCTGAGTGTTTGTATTTTCTACGATAAAAACGTAATCTGCAAAGCCGCAAAACAGCATAACCACAAAACCGCAGCTACTCGAGGATCGCCTTCCTGTTTCAAAATAAAACTCCTTCATCTACACACGTGGAAAAGGCTTCTGTGGACGTCGGCCGCTCCGCTGCAGACTCTGGTTCTTCACCTGAACCGTTTTTAAAACTTGAAAAGTCCAACGTTGTCCTGGCAACAACGAGGGCGTTTCCGCTCACCCCAGCGACGGCTGGTTTCCTGGTGGGTGCAGCTGAAGCGAGGCCACTTAACAGAAGTGACATAACAGACTGAGCAGCGTGTGCTAATGTGCGGCTGGCTGTGGTGTTAATGATGTGCATCGTCTGTATATCGGGTGCCGTGTCACTATAGCACAATTGTTGTTGTTATCGTCGGTGTAGATGTTGTCGTTGTTCTCGTTGTGTAATAGTGTTGATCTCGAAAGAAAAGCTGCACCGGGAGCCTTGGGGGTTTCACACAGTTCCACGTTGGGTCGGTAATGACTCATTTAATGGGTAAAAAAAGACTTTTCTTTGTTTGCAACTCTCCTCGTCTCTTCGTCTCTTCGTCTCTACTTTCCTCCTCTTTTATCTCCATGTTCTCTGCCTCTCTGTCTCCGTCTGTCTCATGTCTTTCTGCTCCACATGCATCCCACACCGTTTGTTTTCCTAAGCCGTGTCCCACACACATTACACTCCTCTCTCATTCTGTGTTTTTCTTTATTTACATAACGCGCAGCTTAGATGAGAGCCGTAATGACTGTGTGCAGGGAGACGGGGATAACTCGTTTTTATAGTCCTATCTGGGTCGCATTCAACCAGGCAAAATATTCACCGGCTTTGTTGGAGGCTGCTGCGTTTCATTTATTCATTTTCCATGTTCCGCAGAATGTTCTTAGGATATGAACCGGATTATTCCATGTTCTGTATTCTGATTGGACGGGAAGACACACGGTCCAAGACACATTTCAAGAGAGGATGTGAACGCAGGGTTTCTTGTACGTGGCGAAGCTGCAGCTAAACACAAAGGTTCAAATAGTGAGACAGGAGGAGATTCGTTGTCTTTAATGAGACATTAAACATTGAGATAACGGTGACTTGTTCACGGAAGATGCGAACTGCTTTTTAAAAGCTGCAGCTTTTTATTCTTATGATTTGGAGACTGCACTTTTTACATTTCTTGTCTGAGTGGATCATTTTCCAACACTTCTGCTAATCCGCGACTGAGACGTAGCTCTCGTGTGTCTGGACACATTTGCCTTATTGGTTTCCAGGGTTTTCCGACTCATCTGTTTTTTGTTTTTTCAGGCCACCAAATGGGCAGTTTTCTGAATTAACTGTTGTATTATATGACTTTGTTGTGTTGGACGTGAGGTGACACGAGGAGGCTGAAGATCGGGTGTAAAGTCAAAAGAACAAAAGGACGGTTTTGGAGCGATGGGAACAAACTAGCTTCATCCTCTGCTTTTCAGTCTCATGCTCAACACACAACATTTACTTATACCCCATTTACACCTGGTCTTAAAATGGATTCCAGGTTATTTGAAGGCGGTTGGATCCAGCTTGACCAAATACAGGTGTAAATGCACCCGGGATGCATTGAGGACGTACTGGGCTCTGATTGGTCCGACCACCTCAGGAGGATGTTGTGACGTGTAAATGCAGATGTGTTCGAAACAGACGGACGGAAACCGTAACCGTGTGCCGCTGCTCCACAACCGGCAGTTCTCACCGGAGACTATGGACGTTACTCACGACACTCGGAGTGAAGACGAGACGCTTGTTTTGGACCCACGCAAACGAGCGGAGGTGACGTGAGCGGAGGGATCAGAATCTCAATGTCGATAATCAGGTTTAATTCATATCCAGATGTTGAACCTGGATACCAGACATGTTTTTAATTCCAGGTGTAACTGGGCGTCTCTGTTGCTTTAGAAGTGCAGTGTGATTGTGTGATTGTGTGATTGTGTGTCGGTGGCTCGAGTCATTTTGCAGTCAAGGATACTGTGAGTGAAATCAAACTAAAACTGTGTGGTATTAAAGGTTTTGTATAATCTTTGTCATTAAATCCATGAAGGCATTTTAAAAGTGTTGTGAATATCAACACAGGTAATATTCACGGGGGAAGGATCTGAAAAGGGAATTCTGATTTGAATGCTTCACCAAAAAATTATGTTCTAAGTCTCGTATCCTTTTATCTGGTCTTTTTTAAAAGAACATGTTGTGATGATAATTAAGACATTTTTAACTCAAATAAACTGTCCATGAACTGAAAGCTGAGATATTTGAAGCCGAGATGTTTTCTCGTGTTAAAGCAACACTGTGTAATGTTACCGAGCAACAGCGCCCCCTGCAGGCACACGTGGCGATTCATTCTAATTCGCCATTTACCCATGATCCTCTGCTTCCTGAACCAGAAGAGCTGCGGCTGTAACAAATCCAACAAACTCTGTTCAGAATTCTTCATATTTCAAAAGTTTCCTGCTGAATATTGGAGATAAACTCTGGTTTTTAATGACTTTTAAACTAAATTTAAGTAAATTAAATATTACAAAGAAATCTGATAGAAAATGTTTCCCTAGAAAATCAATTCAAGGAATGTTATTCAAACTGAATCATCAAACTCGTTCTATTCAAGCTGCTGTTTTACGGTAAAGAAGTTCCGCGGTGTTGCTTTAACCACGCCCCCTTTTCAGATCCACCCCCCCCCCCCGTGCCGGCGCAGGTCCCTCATTGTTGATCGTTGTCGAGCTTTGTGCGAAACCTGTTCGTCTGTAAATGAGACATCTGCTGCATTTCAGTGGAGGCATGTCGTCACGTGTCACAGTGTATTAGGACGTGTTGCCAGTTCATCTCCCAGTAACGGAGAAACAGCCGGACTGGGACCTCACATGCGTTAGAAGCTGTTAATTGTATCACTGCAGTACAGGTTGAAGTGTCTCTTCAGATCCTGAGGGTGCACGCGCGCTTCAAGATACGCAAATACTCAAATGAGAAATATAACGGATTCCAGTTAGACTTTCTAATGTTCTATAAATACAAATCCCTGAGACGTAAGGCTCCAGCGCAGGAACACGACACTACAGTGTCTATTTGGCCGGTCTGCCTCAACACGTCTTTCCTCCAGGGGTTCCTCACGCCGCTCATTCACTCGACTGGGATCTCAACGCCGGCGCCTAATTAGTTCCAGAGTCTCGTAGCGTGCGTGCACCCTCGGCGAGGAAACTCATCGTCAGTCATAACTTTTGTTTTTGCACAACCCATTTTCAATAAAAAAAATAAACCTTTCTGAAACAGTTCTCTGTGGAAAAACTGGTAATTAATTAAGCTGAGCCATTTCATCAGTGTATCAACACCGCACTTCCACATGGTTTTTATTTTCCTCTGTGCGTTTCACCGAGCGGCGCAGCACCTGCTCTGGGATGTTAGCTTCTCCTCTGGGTTCTAAGTTTTCACCAACTCAGGAAGAGACACAACAGGTGTTCACCTGGTCCGTCCCAGGTCAAGGAAACATTATTTATATTTAAATTTCCTGTGAACAACAACCTGTGAACTACTTGTAGCGTCAGCCGAGCTCGTAGGGTTTGAAAACTCCGCAGTAACGAGATCTCGATGACCTTTCTTCTTGCACAGAATCCGGTCAAGCTGTGGTTTCCCCCCCGGCTGAGCTCTGATCACAGCGTGAGCACAAACCACCTCCAGATGTGTTTCCTTCCGCTCGCATCTCCGCACTCACCTTATCATCCAGATCAGATCACAGATTCCGATGATGTTATGTGCCGTCACACCAGAAATAATCGGTGCCATCTATAACCTGGAGAAACGTGACGTCAGACACAAACAGACAAACATCTGTGGAATAGATCAAATGGCTGAGGATGAAATGAGGCCAGTGTTTGGAAATATCTGACCTTAAAACGAGGAACTCAGCAGAGAGCTCACCTCGGCCCGGGCCCGACCGTCCCCGTCATTCAACCAAGTCACATCACAAACTCATTTAATCAAGACCCATGAATTATTCTCTGGGAAATTGGTGAAATGTCCTGGATCCACCTTTTTGTCCTGATCCACATTGAAGAGTTTCTGCGTAAACACGGCAAACGCACCAACGGGTCAAGGACTTGAAAATAACTCTATTGGTGCCGGTGACGAGCAACGAAGCTCAATGGGTTCAAGATGAAGCTGCTTGATCTCTTTACTACTTTTAATTCAGAAGAATAGAGTTAAAACGAGAGAGAATCACAAGATGTTTGAAACACAACCTTGAAACTTGAACTAATTAAAAGATGCTTGAAAAGAATAATTATCTTCTGTATGTACAATTTAATAATCCTAGAATAAGACGGCTCTGCTTTCTTTGTAGCGACCGTCTCCGCAGCCCGAGTTGATAACGGGGTCGTGTTAGCGACGAGCGTCCCTCGCTGATCTTTAGCCCGCCGCCCCGCCTCACACGCCGCCAGCTGTGGGAGGTCGCCGTCCTGAAGGCAGCCCCTGTAAAGTCTTGTCCTTGCCGCTGTGAGTGCGGCGCCCATGCTAAGCAGAGGACGCTCCAACAGGTCACTTGGCTCTGTCAGAGGGAAAGAGAGTGGACCAGAGGGAGGGGAGGATGTGGAATGAGGGAGGTTGCTCGCTGCTCCGTCTGGGGAATACCAAACAGGCCCGGGCAGGAAGGAGGAGAGACTTTTTCTTTTTAGATCAGACGGAGCAGGAGCTAAAAAAAAACAAGGATGGAGAAGAGAAACTGAAACCTCAGCCCCTGTTGAGAGCACGAGAATACATCACTGAGTCTTTTTTTATTTTATTTTTTGGGTAAACCACCTGAGACCAAGACCGTTTGAAACACGGCCAGTTATTCCCCATGGAGCGTGAAGTCAGCGATGGCTGCATTTGTCAGTTGCGGAGCCCGACTGGGCAAAAAATGGTCAGAATGGGATTTGCAGCTCCAGTCAGTGAAAGCTGGAGGAAGGTAGGAGGCCGGGAGTGGGTTGAGTGCCGTGCCACGACTCCGCATGGCGATTGGCCGATTCCAACCCACAACAATGGACTGTCCTTTCTCAACGCGGCCAATTAGTAGGAAGAAAGCTCCGTCCTGTTTATAGCTCTTCAGCGCGACAGATCTTTTTAATTGTAAAGACATGTTCTGCTCCGGGGACCCTGCGCTGGGCTGGAATTGTATTTATCCTCCTTTCTTCACATTCCCTCTCGTTGCTTCGGCTTTAGCACCCAGTGCAAGCTGCTCTCTCTATGTTTAATTCAGCAGGAGGCATGAAAGTGTTCCGCATTATCTCCCTGCCTCACTCTGAAGGAGGAGGAGGAGGAGGAGGAAGACGGCGAGATAGAAAGAGAGGGCGAGAGACGAGGAGTAGAAAGAGACGAGGAAGAAGAGGCCTATTAGTTATTGAGCTGAGCTTTTGTTGTTAATCCAGTTAAAGCCGAGCCTGGCCAGCTGAGACCCGGCGGATGTGGATGAGGTTTCCTCCTCCCAGCGCCGGTTAGACGGCGTCTCATTGAACCAATTTACAGCACTGGCCTCCTTTACCTTCCTCTTCCCCCACTGTGCTGCTCCTGCACCTCTGGAGCTGTACGTGGTGACGCCGTTCGTCACAGCGTGTCCTGCTCAGGTGTCGGGTCAGCGTTTTAATGTGGATGGTCATTTATTCTTCAGAGAAGAAGTTCAGGACAAAGGCTCCGGATTCGTTTCCTCTTCTCTGATTTTGCAGTTCTGCCTCTCGCCCTGTGAATCTGTGTTTTAACACAAACATGTTTATGACTCGTGTGAAAAGCAGAATTATCCAGAATTTAATTTAACAGCTGATTATTAATAGTTAAAAGCCATTGATCGCCACCTGGTGGCTGACTGCAGTACAAATAACGGGTCGAAAACGCACCTCCTCCATGTTGGTGAATGGAACATGGACCAAACTTAAAGTCATGTTAAATGAAAGTTTCTCAAAGATGGTTTCTGTCATTTGAGGAACTTCTGCTTTCACTGATATTTGTGTGGATGCTTCTGACAAGTTTGGTTTGAATTAGATATTTGATCATGAATAATATCCAGGTGAAATATCATGATTGACAGCTGAGACTTCATTCCCCGATACAAGCTGCTCAGTTGAGTTCTTACCTTTTAATAATAAATTCTTCCAAAGTTTTGGCCTCACATTAACAGTGGCGTCGTGTTTGATGAAGTTAAATCCAATATTCCTTCTTTTCTTCCTCTAAAAAATGTCTGTTTGCTAAATTTCCACTGGTAAAGAGCGACGCAGGTTGAAATCGACTGAAAGACAGTTTCCTTCCACGAGTATCTGTGTCCTTGTTTCAACCTTCTTCCATTTTCTCTTTGCTTTTGTTCTATTCAGTCATATTAAAGTACAACAATTGAGGTAACTTGAGAATCCTGCAGCCTTTCTGCCGTGAACTCGATCTAAAGAGCTCCTACATCTTCTGTTTCTCGCCCCTGAATCTCCGAATTGCAGATAGTGAAGCCATTAACTTCAGAACGAGTGTGGCGCTGCATCAGCTGATTCGACGCTGGCAGCCGGGGACGCTAGACTTTGATCGTGACCTTAACATCGATGTTCAGACAAAGAACCTGTGTGTTTTTTTACTGTTTCTTTTCCCCATGAAAAGCATTTCTATCGTTCATCTCTCTGAGACATTCAGGCTTTTATTCCCTGCCGCCTCCATGACCCCGCTGCTTTTCAATTTCCGTCTGAATCAAAAGTCTCTTTGACGCTTCAACCTGCGCAGGAAACACTGTGTGATATTATGTCAGATCTGGCATCAAGTCACTGGTTTTTCAGAAGTAACGTTGCTTTTGAACTCTTGTGAACCTGAGTGTAAGTTTAGATCTCTGATTAATCAACGGTAACGACGGAGACCTCACGGAGCTCTGCCCACCGAGTGTTCGGGTTCTGGCAGCGGCACAAAGCAAAGTCGGGAAACTTTGAAGACGTTGAACCACGACGTCTTCAGAATCATCATGTGACGTGATCAAAGCGAGCATGTGTTGCTGAAATGATCAACATCCGACATTTGTTCGGGGCGATCGTGCATTTTCACATCATCTCTGAAAAACTACAACATTGTTCAGACTTGAATCAGTTTGTGAAAATCACAATTCTTAGCTGTGTCTTCATTTCTGCAGTCACGGCTCATTTGTGCTGCCTTTACGTACGAAGAGAGATGAGAGAAACCAAAGAAAAAGTTGCTTACGTGTATTTAGACTTTTCTGCTAACACGGAGGAGGCTGTGTTTGTGCTGCAGCCGGCCACTAGGAGGCGATCAAGATGCTTCGGCTTAAGGCGCCGTCATGTCCATCTTGTCACGTTCTTCAGCAGCTTTCAGAAACTCTTCTTAACTTCCAGGTTAAACTAAACTAATAAAACACTTTCAAGGCGAAAAGACGCAAAAAATAACATTACGGCTACAAACAACCCACAATGCAACAGTGAGGCCTTTACATGATCATTTATCTTTGTATTGATAGAGAACTCCGTGTAGTTTGTTCTGTTGATTAAATGAAGGTGCAGCACAAAAATGCTGAGGCCTGAATCGTATAATGATGTGAAAACCGAAACGCTGCAGATCCCTCATCAATCAGGATTGTGGGCGAACAAGACGGACGATTTGCTCACTTTAGACTAACTGTGACTAATTTCAGGGACATTTTCCAAACTCTTGAAACACGTGAAGCTGTTGGAACGAGTGAGGTTACATCGTCCCCCACAGGGGGGGGGGGGATGTGTTTCCTTCCGCTCTCTTCCTTTTTGACTGAATACAGATTATAACACTCAGAGAGAGATGGTGGTTTTCTTATTGTGCAAAGCCTCGTCGGTGTTGGACGGCGGCCCAGCTTCCATCTTCCCCGGTTCTTTAGAGAGTGAAAAACCACAGGATGGAAAGATAAAGTCCCACCCGGTAGCAGATTCCATATCAGGTCTGTCAAAGAATCGCTTTCGCTCTTTGACAGAAGAGACGACAGGAGAAAAGGGTTTATTTATATTGATCAGGGGGGAAATCCGGGATTAATTCCCCAAACAACATCAGGGAATGTTCGCGCCTCGCTTGGTTTTATGGACGTGGCTGAAATTGACAACAAAATAACTCGTCAATAAATGTGAATCGTGGTATTTCAGTGTCCTGGCTCTGTTTTAATATGTGTAGAGGAGAAATTAACCCTTCAGTTGTCTGCTGTGGGAATCTTTTCCCTAAATTACCAGATATTTCTCGCAGCTCGTGTCCGATGACATGCGTCTTATTTTGGGCTGAAACTCCAAAAGCGCCAGCAGACATTCATTCCTTACAACCTCAGATAAGCTGAGATCCTTGTGCGGGTGTCAGATTTTGTCATTTCTTCTTATCAGAACTGTTCGTGATGTCGGTGAGAAACCTGCATCCCCGTCTACCGGGTCCTCGCTCATCACCGACCGATATGTGGTCGCCGTGCTGTTTGTCCTCCCGGAGGAAGAGTGGAGCGACTGGGGGGGGGGGGGGGGGGGGGGTTCAATTCAGCTGCGAAATCAGCAGATAACTGTTTGTCCAGGAGGTGTGTGTGTGTGTGTGTGTGTGTGTGTGTGTGTGTGTGTGTGTGTGTGTGTGTGTGTGTGTGTGTGTGTGTGTGTGTGTGTGTGTGTGTGTGTGTGTGTGTGTGTGTGTTGTGTGGTGACAGGGACTCTTTCTACTGACTCCAGCCTTTAAGCTCGGGGGCTTAAGGGGCTGTCGGGGCCCTAATGCCAAAGTCAGCGCTCTAACTTCTGTGAACTCCCTTTCAAGATTTCGGTTTCTCTGTCAAATTCAAGTCATTCCCAGTCACATCCGTTTCTCTAATACATTCTTACTAAGTGTCCCAGCTCACATGGCCCTCGTTGCTATCTGCTAACATGGAGGAGCTACATAGTTAGAGTTTAAAGAGTAATATCAACCGTCTCATCTATTGTGTTTTTCACAAATTAACTAAACGACTATGACAGATCCTTTGTTTTGCCGAATGTTTAACTGGGTTGTTGAGCCCATGCAGCTGCAACCTGCCTGGGGTTGTGTTACACATCTGCGTGTGTGTGTGTGTTGTGCGTTTGTGTCAGTGTGTGAACAGGTGTCTGTAGTTCGAGGTGTTGATCAGCTGCTGAGTTTAGGAGGAGAAATAAACTCACTGCAGTGTTTTCTACTGCAGGATTAGGAAGGCTCACTTCGGGACTGACGTGTGTGTGTGTGTGTCTGTGTGTGTTGTGCGTGTGTGTGCGTGTGGTGTGTGTGTGTGTGTGTGTGCGTGCTTCGTATGAGCGCACAACCACTGTTTTAGTGTGGGAAGCTAACTTAGGTGGGTGTAGGTGTGTTTTCACTTCATTCTCAAACAATTAAAGATATTATGCAGCGGCAATTAATATAATTCCATGCACACGTTCAACGTTTGTATCTTTTCATCAGTCCTCCAGTGATTTTATGCACCGTGACGACAGGAGAAAAACCTGAGAATTCAGATTCACGCTGTTAAACTGCCCAAAAAGATATAACTCTCACTGCAGGAGACAGATTTGTGATCTGATTTCTTCACATGCTTCTTATCTGTTAAAGTTGACCTTCTTCAAAATGCAGATAAGGCCAGAGAAGTGTTGCTATCTTGAATTCTATTTGGAATAAAAAGTTGAGGACTGTTTGATCTTCTTCTCTCCTCAAAGTTATACTGTGTTGTACTTAGTTTGTTTGTATCCACGTACGTCCACGTGCACAGCCATGTTTCTACGGTAGCCCTGAATGGACAAACTCACTCTGTGTTTCTGCTGCACCAATGACGCTGCACTTTCTTTTCCTTTGTCTTTCACAACCAGCAGAAACTGCCACTGAGCGCTGGAGATAAAAAAATGGGATGTGAGTGCAAAATGCTGTCGATGGCTTTGTGCTGAGTAACGGCTGCGTGACATCTGTCAGGTTTTCTACTTCTCAATATGAAGGCAAATGAGATCCTCTTCTAAATGAAAGAACAGTGAATAAAAGTTCCACAGACAATGAGGTCACTGTATTTGAATTCAGCGTCGGTGATTCGCGCTAGTTTGGTGAAGTGCTCGTAATGAAGAACTCTGGACCAGACAAACGATCCCACTTCACCACAGGCACACGCTGCAGAGTAGCAGAGTAATAAGCAGCGGATTGAAGTAGCGGGACGTGGAAGCCGGGGAGTCGCATCTGTCACGGATCAACCAAATGAACTGGAGTCTGATTTATTCTGTGGCCTGGAGAACGTGCGGCTCCCGCTTCTCTCAGGAGGCGGAATTTTTGCAGAATCTGTGATATTCTGGGTTTTATTGCCGTAATGGAGATTCGCAGGAAGTCACTCGGGGACATATTAGAGAAGGAGATGGATTCATGCGTGTTTCCCGTGTCGGCCGCTGCCAAACACAACACACCATTAACACGGGGGTAGTTTGCTTCACCTGCTGGTAAACGTGGACTCTCCAGCCCTCCGTGCTGCTGCTGCTGCTCCAACTGGAAATTGCGGCTGATTGTAGCGTGTGAATATTTTTTTTTGCTGCTGCTGAGTGAAAAACCATCTTTTTCTCAGATAACAAAATGTGAGTGTTTTCACAGCTGAGAGCGAGTCGCACACAGTCGCTTCAACAGAATCCGAGCTGAATGACTTGCACATTTTCAACCGCTCTTACAAAGTGCGACCTTTACGTGCACAAAGGAAGCACTTGAAGCTGAAACACGTTTTATATATATATATTTAAAAAAGCAGAATCACAGTCGTATTTAGTATATTTAATTAAATCTAACGCACTTTCATGTGACCGTTAGTTTGCTATTTATGAAAGAATTCAGTTATTTCTTTTGCAAGATGAAGCGAAATGATTAACTTCAAGCCTGCAGCCATCTCTCTCTCTCTCTTCTCTCTGTCTCTCTCTCTCTCTCTCTCTCCTCTCTCTCTCTCTGTCTCTGTCTCTCTCTGTCTCCCTCCCTCCCTCCCTCCCTCCCTCCTCACCTCCCTCTCTCTCTCTCTCTCTCTCCTCTCTCTCTCTGTCTCTGTCTCTGCCTCTCTCCTTCTCTCTCTCTCTCTCTCTCGTCTCTCTCTTCTCTCTGTCTCTCTCCTGCTCCTCTCTCTCCTCTCTCTGCTCTTCTCTTCTCTCTCTTCTCTCTTCTCTCTCTTCTCTCTCTGTCTCGTCTCTCTCTCTCTCTCTCTTCTCTCTCTCTTCCTCTGTCTCCTCCTCTCTCTCTCTCTCTCTCTCTCTCTCTCTCTCTCCTCTCCTCTGTCTCTCCTCTCTCCTCTCCTCTCCAGTCAGACCAAAGCGAACACAAAAAGATAATTGAAAAAGTTTTCAATTAATAAAGTCGCCCTCAGTCTGCAGCCGCGGCCTGGTGGTAACACACTCTGCCTCTCTCCTGATCCACTGGCTCAAATCTCTCTTCTCATTTCTCTGCCAGCTGTTTCATTCAGCTCCTTGAAGACGGGGGGGGGGGGAAATGAACAAAGGAAAATGAAGGAATAAAGAGGGAAAGAGATGATCTACATTAAACATAATTGCTCACATTTCACATTTCATCCAGCTTCTCCTGGCGGTTTCTGTGCTGTCCTACTTTTCTCGTTTCTTCTCCTTTTTCTCTCCAAACTAAATCAAGACAATCTGAGTGTTCTGCCTTCGCGGTCTGAAGGGAGTCGACTGTGTGCGCTCTTCTTGATTGTGGTGATAAAGAAACTTCTGTATATTTATCATTTGTACTTTTGCAATCTAACAACTCGAGCGGCCGCTGTGTGGGCAATAAATTGATGGTATCTACCGGCGCCGCTTCGTATAGGCAATAAGAAAATATCTGTTAAGCTGCTGCAGGTGCGAGATGGAAGGTTTGACGACGGTCGGATCATTATTCTACAGTTGCGATATGAGAAAGCAAAACAGTCGTTTATATTCACTGAAGTCTTTTTACTTTAACTCATTACTGGGACGCCATCTTCTGTCTGAACCTGACTGAGCCGGATGCACCGGCTGTAGCTGCATGTTGTCTCTGAGACACAGTGTTTAGGCTAAATGACCATCGATACACATACATGCAAATAAATAGACATGAATATACTCAAGTATAAGCACCACATTAACTTTCTACTAGAGTAAAAGTATGCACTTGCCTACATATATACTTAAAGTACTATTCTCCAATACAACAGGCTACTTCCTCTTTATGAGTCTCGCAGGAGGCGGGGTCTAATATCACCTGGCAGCTCTGATTGGATCAATGGATCAATTCCCCCGTTATTGGTTATTTTATAGAAAAACGTAAAAAACAAAAAAAGGTTTTAAAAAGCCGAAATGCTTTGTAAAAGTGTAGTAGTGGAAAGTACAGATATTTGCTGATATATGTAGCAGAGTAAAAATTGAATTATCCTGAATAAATCGACTTAAGTAAAGTACAGATACATAAAAAGTACGGAAACAAAGTACTGTTTTTACTTCCCCCCGCTCTGCTCCGTACTTCCAGCCGCCCTCGGAGCGTTATGACTTCCAGCAGCGACACATGGTGTAGTTGCTGCTGTAGCTGAGGTGAGTGAGTCATTACAATTAGAATCCAAGGCACTTTGTTCACAAAGTACAATAAATGTACAGAAACTGGTCTGTGTGCAGATTCTCAGAGGAATAATAACCTCAGTAAAACCTGTTCCCTGGAATCATTATGTTTCGTCATCAGCTCTTTTAATGGAAACATGATCAAGTCTCTCCGGAGGCGAGAGGCTGCGGATCACAAAGTCTTCACAGATAAATCCAGAGCTGCTCACTTAACAATTAGTAACGAGACGTGATCTGTACAGAAGGAATATTCTGTACATCACAGGTTATTCATTTCATGTGCGACGGCTTTGGTGCCGAGGATTCGACCCCCCGTTGTTCCCTAGAGTCAGACGTCGATGTTCCTGAACTGTGAGTGACTTGAATCGCTCGATCGCTCCGGCTGTCCGTTCATCAATTTATTTATTTATGAGCCGCTCGGTTATTCCTGTCTGTTCCGAGTTACGTTTCTGAAATCATATTTCATTTGTTTTTACATCAAAGTGTCTTAACGTGCAGCTCAGTATCTGCTCGTAGAAAGAATGACAACTGGTTTATGTCACGGGGGGGGGGGGTTGTTTTTAATACAAAAAAAGTTTGCAGTGACATGAAAAAATGTGCATTTAGTATTGAACTGAATCCATCTTCACCTGGAACCTAACGTCCAGATGCAGAAACCAGGAAACACAACCTGGTGAAGGTTCTGTGATCCTCCATCATCGTGTGGATAAAGCTCTTTGTCCCTGGGGCCGTCAGGTCGTCCATCTTCATTTACTGTCGCTTCACGAGCAGCTTAAAACTCACTTTCCTTTGTGGTGATGATATAATGCATTCAGTTTTTTTAGGGGTGCACGTAGAAACCGTCTGAGTTTTTCCAGTTGAGACTCTGAAGGTCGAATGGTCGTGAAGCCAATGATCAGCAGAGGATGAGCTTCAGTGATGCAGCTGCAGATACTCTGTACTTGTGGTCTGAGGCTGAGCGGAGCCACGTTGTCACAGCCTCTTGTGTAAACCACTCCCCTTCGTACTGGGTCACTTGGATCCACGTGCCCCACCAGTCGCTGGCTCTTCTCCCTCTGGGCTCGCTGACTTCTCTGCTGCAGTCAGAAACGCTGAGTCCACAGCGACTCGCACCTTATCTCCGAAAGCACCTTGTTACCCCGTCCTGCTCACTACCATATTCTTGTATCTGCTGCTGAGAAAACCAACTCTCTCTCCTTCTTTATTTTCTATTTTCTATTTGTGTTCTTTAGAATCTCTACACTGTTGTAATGAAACTGACCCTGTGCTCTGTTCTGCCTTGTTCAGCTTCTTCACCTGTTTATCTGAAATATTCAAGTTGGAGTCAAAGTAAATATGTTTAAACAACCACGGGGTCAAATACGGTCAAATAAACCTCTCTCTCTCTCTCTCTCTCTCTCCTCTTTTTGTGCTGCCACGATCACTGTGGTGCCTCTGGTACAGAAGGTTGGAGTTCGATTCCCAGTCTGGCAAGACCAGCGTGGGTTCTTAGGCAAGACCCTTACAGCTACCGGGCTCTGACTTGAGTGTTACTGTACCTCATGTCACCTGGGTCTGCAAGGTCATCTCAAAAAACGCAATCTGCCACATCCCTTCATTTAGGACTCAATTCCTGCCCTTAGCAGATTACAGCATGCTAATGCTAATCATAGAGTCTTTACATTGGCTAGACATCAGCGTGTTAGCATTGTCACTGAGCAACCACGGAACCAGTTGACATAACTGATGGAATCTATTTACCTCGTTCTCGTTTTGTCTGATTTCACTGTAATAACTCTGATGAAGCTTAAAAGCGACTTTGTGACTTTACCATGAAACACATTTGGCCTCTGACGTCTTCTTTCTTAAACTCACAGTTCTCTAACACGACAGTCTCGTCTGTGGTTCGTCTGTGGTTCGTCTGTGGTTCCTCTTCTGACCATGACATGTTTGCTCCGACCTGCTTCGGGCCACAGCTTCTTATTTGAGGGCACTTCAGGTTAAAGGAAGCTGAGCTGTGAGACGTTCTTAATCACGGCGCCGGTTCACGCCTCAAAGCTGCAGCGCCGCATCCCAATCTGCATTAAAGAAGTTTCTCCTCCGCTCCGTCTCTCTCTCCTCTCTCTCTCTCTCTCTCTCTCTCTCTCTCTCTCTCTCTCAAGCCACCTCTCTCTCTCTGTCTCCCCCCTCATTATTCCTGCTTTCATTCCTCTCTCCCTCCGTTTCAAACACACAAACCAGAACTCGTTATCTTTAATGCCACCCAGCGCAGCAGCTTCCCCTCTCACGTTAACAAGAAGGAGATTCCGGAGCCATCTCCCGCTCTTTCTTCTCCTTAGTTCTCATCACTCGTTCCCTCTCTACATCTGTTCTGCGGATGAGAGGAGGCTCTGGTCTCTGTCTGCAGGGTTTAAACATCCTTTTTGATTCCTCTTCAAGGAAGAAATGACTCCAGGGTGCAGCAGTCAGGGGGCTGCTATCTTTAGCAAGATGGCATCAGCAGAGGAAACCCAGATCGCCAGGGTGACGGACAATAAATGACCAATGGCCGCGTATCATTGGTCGGAAACTAGTTATTTCGTATTCATTAGAATATCCTCACCTTCTCCTGCGTTGGGGAAATAAACATGTTCATTGAAACGCTCTAATCAGCCCATTGCAGACACGGTCGCCTCGTATTTCCAATTTTTTCCGGTTGCGGCTGATTTTCCACTCGTCGGGTGTTTCCAGCCTCGTTCCGCAGCTTCACACCCGAACAGGTTGAATCTGAGTTTACAGCAGAGGAGTCGGTTATAGGTTAATTATGATTGTTCGGCTGCTCCAAGACAGTGACGGTGCGGCACGTCAACCGGCTGTCAAATGCAAAATGCTACGTTGTGAAGGTCTTTTTATATTAGTTTGGTGTCTGAACATCTGTCAAACTTCAGACTGACTGATGACTTGTTGAGTCTCTACTGTCTCCTCATGAAACCACATGAATTCCTGGATCCAGAACCTTCTCGTATTTATTCATGGAGCCACAGAATCCTCCAGCACCTCTAAACCTCACTGAATCCATTCTGCATCTATCAGTCATTCCTTCATGTGATCTCATTGTTTTCTTTCTATTCTTCTCCGACCTTTATTTCTCCATTTCATATCTTTCTGCTTTGCCTCAGTCGCATTATTTTCGTATATTCGAGCGTTATTAAAGTGGGGCGGATTTATAGAAGCCGTTGGTTGTGACTCCTCAGTGTAGCTGCCGCGGCGGCGTGTGAGTGGCACTGATGCCACGATAAACAACGGAAAATTGAGTTTTGAAATGAGACACCGGGGGATCTGATGCACGTGGAGAAGCCTGAAAAGACGGAGGGATATCTGTCTAAATAAGGGCACGGAGGCAAACCGGCTGGATTTAGATCAACTCTCCCTCGGTGGTTTTCTCAGTTCAGTGGATTCTCCCCCCCCCCCCCCCCCCCTGCAGTAGATTTAAAGGTGGAGAAATCCCCTCATTCCACGTCGTCTGACAGGATCTCGTTGAAGCCGCCTGATATTTCCACTTAATTCCTCAGCTCGTCTTCCCTGGTGATTGACGTGTCCGTAACATTTACCGCTGCAGCAGTTGCTAAGAGCAGTAAACTCGATATCTGTCACGAAGAAGCAGACATGTTGTTTCTGTACGAGCTCTTCCTCACTTGTCACCAGACGTCTCTCTTTTTCCTGATCTCATCCGAAAGCTCTGATCGGCTCCGGGTGTGAAAACTGCCGTCAATAAGCGGAGACACACCGACATGAAGGGAAGATGTGATCCAGAGGTGTGGAGACAGCAAATCAGAATTCAGCCCGAGTGTTCGGTGTTTATTGGAAAGTCGGGGATTGTATTAGAATTTAAATTAAAGTTCAGTTGGTGTTTGGTGCGGCGGGAGTTTGTAAAAGCAATGAAAGGGAATAATTGGGGTTTGAAGGCGATTAAGAAATAAAAGAAATGCATTTCATTTTAATATTTAGTTGTGACACTGATGTTTTTCTGTTTTGTGAAATATTAAATTCTCTTCCTAAACCTCAGAAGTTTGACGTGGCGGTTGCAATCCAGAAAGGTCGTTATAAATATGAGTGGATAAAGTATTTATTGAACAGATTTATAATTTTAAGTTCATTACATTTAATGTTGTGGAGTGAAAATGTGATATTTCATATATCCTCTATCTTTCCTTTATCTCTCCTTCAACATTCCTTCATCCTTTATCTGTCCTTCATATCTCCTTCCTCTTTCCTTCCTCTTTCCTTCCTCTCTCCTTCCTCTCTCCTTCATCTCTCCTTCCTCTCTCCTTCCTCTCTCCTTTATCTCTCCTTCCTCTCTCCTTCCTCTCTCCTTTATCTCTCCTTCCTCTCTCCTTTATCTCTCCTTCCTCTCTCCTTCCTCTCTCCTTCATCTCTCCTTCCTCTCTCCTTTATCTCTCCTTCCTCTCTCCTTCCTCTCTCCTTCCTCTCTCCTTTATCTCTCCTTCCTCTCTCCTTCCTCTCTCCTTTATCTCTCCTTCCTCTCTCCTTCCTCTCTCCTTTATCTCTCCTTCCTCTCTCCTTCCTCTCTCCTTCATCCGTCCTTCCTCTCTCCTTCCTCTCTCCTTCGTCTCTCCTTCCTCTCTCCTTCGTCTCTCCTTCCTCTCTCCTTCGTCTCTCCTTTATCTCTCCTTCCTCTCTCCTTCCTCTCTCCTTCATCCGTCCTCCCTCTGTCCTCTGAGCCGTGCACTGAGTCTGTCTCACGACCCTTTGACTGCTCAAAGTCATACATCAGCGAGCACTGAGAATCTTTCTTCTTCTCTGAAAGGCTCGTACACACATCTTCGATCCATCAGTAACATCCAGGAAGGTATAATCCTCTAATCTCTCCCATTCCTCGCGGTTACAGCAGCCAAATACTTCCTATGATCTCCCGTTCTCACTCAATTTCATTTCAGTGCTCACGGGTTTCCTTCTCTTCTTCTCTCAGCGTTTTAACAGTTCGGTTCATGTTGTTGTTGCTGTGATTTGGATCCATCTGTGGCTCTGACATTTGAAAGCTGTCGGGTCTTCTCCCAAACGTATACACATTCCACAAACACCGGAGGACATGCCGAAAAGCCTCCGTGTTGTTTGCAGTTTTCTGGAAATTATTTCAACACGGCTCCTACTTCAGTTTGAATCCTGCTGTTGTTATCCTTGTCGTACTCTGTCGTCTGCGCTCGTGAACGGCCCCTCGTCTCGTGAACGGCCCCTCGTGCTCGTGCACGGCCCCTCGTGCTCGTGAACGGCCCCTCGTGCTCGTGCACGGCCCCTCGTGCTCGTGCACGGCCCCTCGTGCTCGTGCACGGCCCCTCGTGCTCGTGAACGGCCCCTCGCGCTCGTGAACGGCCCCTCGCGCTCGTGAACGGCCCCTCGCGCTCGTGAACGGCCCCTCGCGCTCGTGAACGGCCCCTCGCGCTCGTGAACGGCCCCTCGCGCTCGTGAACGGCCCCTCGCGCTCGTGAACAGCCCCTCGTGCTCGCGCTGAAACCATCCGCCATTATCCCAAAAAAGGGGAAACTTTAAAAGGCGCCTGTCTGAGTTTTCTGTCCTCACAGGATCCACGTGGCTTCACCCTGCGTGTTCCCCTCGGATCATCTTCGTTAACTTGTAAAGAATCCAGACGTCTTCATCAAAGATCGGGATTTCAAATGGCAGCTGCACCGCTTTACATTCATCATCCGTCTGTCGTAGCTTTTTAAGATTCTGTTCACTTGATTTCCCGTTTGCAGCCGAGTCCTCGTGCTCCTGTAATCTTCCATTAACGATCAATACGTCTAGTTTCTTAATGGCTCACATGTTTCAACCGTGAGTAAAGTAAGAGGCAGTGCTGCACTTTTAGTTTTGCTCTGTTACTCCGAGGCTGTTTGGACGAGACCGATCAAACTTTGATATATTCCACGAACATTAATTGCCTGCATTGTTTAAAGATGAGTACTCGTATCACTCACAATATTTATTTGAATGGAAGAAGTCCGATGATGCAACCGACCCCAAACCTGAAGTAAGATAAGATTATACTGTTTAACTTTTGCTCTTTGTCTCAAAAAACACCGTTAACTGAACATTTTATTGCACTATTATTATTATAGTATTAATATTATAGTTTATACGTAGGTCTGAAACGTAGATTTGTGACAGCCTTCTTGTTTAACCACCACTTAGTTATGTGAATATAGAATATAAAGTTTTATATATTTTCACCATGGCAACACAGAATATATCACGATACAATAATATATAAAACCTTTCTGACATCACGGATGTTACAGTCAAACCAAACACTGTGAATTTACCAGGAAAGTGTTTAGTGTCTCTGCAGCAGCAGGAAGATCACGAGCTGTGCGTCTGTGTTTATGAGAAAAATTGGTTTGCAAAGAAAACCATAAGTGATGTGTGTAGGTGGACGTTCACCTGCAGGGACACGAGCTGCATGACAGGATTGATCAAGTGGAGATGTAAGCACGCTCTTCATTTTTATTTTTTGTCATATCCAAGCAACGTAAATCTAGAGATGAAATGTATATTAATTAAGTTTAATTTGTCTCCATCACAGCAGAGCTCGGTGTTTAATTATCCTGTCACTGCTTTGAAAACAGGTTTTATTCGTCCTGCAGGAGCGAGGACGCCGCTGGTGTTTGGTTCTATCGGGTTTTGTGTGTTCTGTGGTTGGAGCCACGCGTTCGAGTAGCTGCCTGTTTATTAAATCTCACCAATCCAAGTTGTGTTGTAGATAAACATGACTTTTAAACCCTTGTTTTTTGTGTCTCAAAGTGGAGAGTTTAATAATTTCAGGAGTTTTACATTTAATTTTTCAAAGGTTTGCATCTGCTCGTCTCACGTAGCCACAAATGAAAACTCCTAATATCCCAAAATGTCTCAGAAACAAGTCGCACACGGATCCGTGACAGCTCGTGAGTTCACCTTCAAACCGGCTCTAAAACAAATCAAATACGTGACGGAGCGACGTCTCGGTAGTTTCACATCCCGGCTCTTTAACTCGCAGCGGCTGAAAGCACAAGGTCAACAGCGGCATGTTTGTCTCGCATAACGTTGAGATGCAAATTTGACCTACCTGTGTTTTCCCTTTATTCTTCCTGAGCTGGTAAGTGCTTCTCCCAAGGCCTCCGAGCGTTTCATTACATTTGTGTGAGGTAACGTGCTCGGAATAAGAAAAACACAACAAGATCAGGGTTTAACAAACAAGACTTTGGTAAAAAAAAGAATAAAACAGTTTTTTTTCATGGTTGCTCATCTATAAAGGGCCAACGCATCTCTTCTGTAACACAGGCACAATGCGGCTGCTTTATTTCTTTCACATAAATCAAGTGGTTGCCAACTTCCTGCCGTAGATAAGCCTCAGTCTGTTGATCCGTTTGCTGTCGTCACATTTAAGATGCTTTTACAGGGTTCACTAGTCAGCCGGAGACTGAGGCTGCTAATATCGTAGACTCTATATAAAGATGGACGTCTTAGCTTCTTCCTGTCGTCCAAAATGAAGCCAAGATGCGGGTGTTGCACTTTTGACGTAATTAGAAGCCGGAGTCTGCTCAGAGCTCGGATTTCAGACACATCGAAAAGAAACGACTCACTAATCAATCTCTGCTAATATCAATATCAATTAGCACGTTAGCTGGTGCATATTAAAACGTACTTTCAACATTTCATGTGTCAGCGGGAAACATTTCATTTCTCTCTGACTCCGGTCGAACCTCAGCTGCAGTGGTGAATCTGACTCTGGTGTAAAGTTCAGCCGCAGCAGTCGCAGGCGATCGGGGCTCCGCTAACACTCGCACTCTCATTATTACACTTTATTACATCTATTTCAAATTACAGCACTTAGTCATTAGTCCACGGTCATAATATTCCTCCTCCTTCACTGTGCTGACGCCGATATCCTCACACGACCACATCAACACTTCACACCGGTACAATTAACCGCCGCTCGCAGGCTCGCGTCGACGAGCTGTCGGGTTTATGAGCGAGTTTCCATCCGTAGTCATCACTGGTTTTATAATGAGTTCAGTTTTCTGATGCTTCATTCGTGTGTGTGTGGGTGTGTGGTGTGTGTGTGTGTGTGTGGTGTGTGTGCGCGTGGGTGTGGGGTGGGGTGTGTGGTGGGTGGTTGTGTGTGGGTGTGGTGTGTGGTGTGTGGTGTGGTGTGTGGTGTGTGTGTGGTGTGTGTGTGTGTGTGTGTGTGTGTGCGTGTGGTGTGGGTGTGGGTGTGGTGTGTGTGGTGGTGTGGTGTGGGGTGTGTGTGGTGTGTGGTGTGGGTGTGTGTGTGTGGGTGTGTGTGTGTGGGTGTGTCAGAGTGTCAGAAAGACTCTGCTGCAATAATATAATGCTGCTAAAATAACAACGACTTTATCACCGTGACAACACATTGATTTAACTTTTCCCAAACTTTCAAAAACTATAGCTCTCAGACGTCGATACAGACGTTAAGAGTAATTTTAGTGCAATGTATCGATTTCTCTCCTCTCTCTCGCTCTCGCTCTCTCTCTCTCTCTCTCTCTCTCTCTCTCTCTCTCTCTCTCTCTCTCTCTCCTCTCCTCTCTCTCTCTCCTCTCGCTCTCTCTCTCTCTCTCTCTCTCTCTCTCTCTCTCTCTCTCTCTCTCTCACACACACACACGATACAAAAACCCACTAATGAGCATATTAACATGCACACTTCTAATCTATTTTCTGTAGAGACTCCAGTCAAGTAAACACAACATTTATTTACTATCTTAATTAGAGTAATGTAATTACATAATGATACTGGAACAATAATTAATAACATTTGCATTCAACACACACCAACCCTGAGGAGAACCTGAGGATCCCTGGAGTTCACACAGCCGAGTTATTGTGTCGAATGTAAAACGTGTGTCGAACAACTTGGTTTGGTTTGGAGAAGAAGGTGGTTTGGATTAAAATGATATAAATATGTAATATAAGTTATGTTTTTTATAAAAGCGCTGAGGATTTTCAATGCCCAGTAAACCTTTTATCTCACATTTTAAACATCAGAGGATCCATTAACTCCAATGAGCTTCTAACAACTTCTATTTCACAGAGATTAGTTTTCATTTCTACCCTTTACAGAAGTGATACCTGCTCCTCTGTCGTTACGAGAGGTAATAAGTTTATCACACGGACTGAAAGTCACCATGGCGGTGACGTGTTCACACGGAGCCGCGCGGCCTCGTTAAGACCCTCGTCTGGGACTCGCTGATAAACAAACAATCTCTCCTCGCTGCCGGAGAAAATATAAAGTGCAGATGTTGCGGCTTTAGCTCGACGGCGGGGATCGAAGAGGAGGCGTCGGAGGGAGCCTCCAACAGCCACAGGTCCAATCCCTCTGCTGAAGAACGCCGCCTTGTCGCTTTTATTTCCGTTCAACTCGCACAATAAAAGGCCAATACAGTCATCGGAGGAAACAAACAAAGGAGGAATCCACAGGAGAAATGACTAAAACCCTGGAGAGCTTCGCCTGCGAGTCTTTCTCTGACGCTGGGTTTAATGTTTCTGCTCATTTTACTGAAACCTCGTCCGGTCTCTGTCGTATTTTTTGCTGCATTTAGATAAAAACCTAAAACGTAGAAGTACAGAATCGTGTGTGCATCTGCTTCCTGGTGCGAGGAGCTTGTCACGCTCCTGGTTCGCTGTGTTGGAAGATGTGATAATGGAGACGCTGCCGCTGTTTGAATGAAGAGAGGTTCGTGAGGTCGAGGGAAAAAAAATAATTGTATTTCACAAAGTGTGTTTTTCTGTGAACCCACTCGCTGCTGTGGAGGAAGAGCGCGGCGCTCGCTGCCTTCAGGGTGAAGCATCTAATTCACTGTGAGGATTTCACATGAGCCCTTTACATGTTCCTGCTCTCGTCTGATCTCAGCCTCCATCCTCACATTCTTACTGTGCACGACCTCATTTACAGTCAACACATGTAGTTTTTCTTCCAGAGCGATAAACTGCGAAATAAAAGCTGCTTTTCAAAACACACGAGGTAATTGAATGGTCTTGAATATTCATATAAAGGTCAGTGAAAGCTGCCCTGTATTCAAGAACTGTTCTCACACGATGAATTCAGCGTAATCTCCATTTCCACAGAATTATTTACATCACAACAACAATGCAGTCACGCTATATTTACCACCCTGTTGCTCTGAATTAGTTTTTAATTTCCTGTTAATTAAATTCAAATTGATAGGCTGTTATAGAGCTGTTTGTTCGTCGCCGTTGATGGAGTTCGACGCTTCCCGTCGCCGTCTCGCCGCGGATCTCTTCAGCGGGAGGGGACCACGTCTCCCTGAACAGCGAGGACGGGTTTTAATGTGAACCAGATGGAGAAGTGTTGAGTTGCATTAGCAGCAATCAACAGAAACAGCAAATCAACACAGAGAAGTTAAAAATACAAAGGCTGAGGCGTTCGCGTCTCACTCGAGTCTGACTTGTAAATAACTTTCACTCTTATATTGTTAATGCACATTATTTTAACTATTTCGATTCCACGCACCCAAAGATCTCGGTTCCCTAACGATGTAAGATTTTTCTTTTATCCAGATCTATGAATTATTCTCTGGGAAGCGAAACCACGAAATGTTAAGAAACATGATAAAAACCCTCTGCGCTCCGTCTTGACTCCAAGTTTCTATAGAAACGGCTGAGTGTAGTTTCTGTTACCCTGACAACAGTCAAACAAACAAACAGTTATAAAGTCTGGATCTCCACCTGAAGTGAATACAGGAGCTGTGAGGTCATTTCTGAGGATTCATAACTTCTCCTTCGCTCCCTTCCTCCTCTTCATCGCTCCACTTGGCAGCGGCGACTTGTGAGGATGTTGTTTTTTATCAGCGCTGTTCCCCTGAGGACCTCATGCGAGTCGTCTGTCTGCCGCCCGGCTGAGCTGCCTGTGTGCGACCCCCTGCAGGGCCCGGTCTGACGGCTCAGCCCGTGTTTGTGATGCTGCTCTTTAACAGTAGCTGCACCTGCAGGTTGAACAGTTCCCTTCGCAGGTGTTAGGACCGAACATATCACTGCGGCAGGAAAGAAAGTGAAGAGTCTGCACTGGTGAGGAAATGAAATATGATTCAGAAAGAGTTTTAGACCAGTGGGTGTTCTCTGCATGTTGAGACTATCATGAGTCAGGAGGAGTGGAGGGGAAGAAGTCGGGAATAATTATACTTTCATGAATAATTAATGTGCAGAGTCATATGAAGTTACTGCATCTAAATATATTTTATTATATATGAAGCATTTCTTTTTGAGAGAATAGAACATGGTCATTTCTCTTTACTGAGTGAAGTGAAAGATAGCAGAAAGTTTGTTTTAATTTTGATCGTTTACATTTTGAGGGCAATGGAAAGTGGATGAAGCATCAGTGTGTTTAAGAACGACGTCCCATCTGCTAACATGGTGGAGGTTGGGTTTATGACCTATACTGCAGCCAGCCACCAGGGGGCGATCAACATGATTAACCGTCTGTGTCTGATATTTTTTTTTTTTTAAGTTGTCGGTGCAAAACTTCTTTTTTGGCAGCTGATAAATTCTGCTAATCCTTCTTGAGCCACCTCAGTGATGATGAATCTGAGCTGTGATGAACTTTCTTCTTATTCAGACCAGAGTAAGTTCCTCTCTGTTGCCCCCCCTTCTCCACTAAACTCCCCTGACTCAGCCTCATTGAGGAGATAAGCTGTCAGAAGTGTTGAGTAATGAAAAGCTCCGATAACGCGCGCCTCACCCTTTCTCCTCATCAAGCTGCAATGGCAGCAATTTGTTTTTGGCACCGGCGGCTCGGCCACATCGAGGCGCAGCGGAAACGACTCCCACGGCGCTTTGAAAGATGATGCGTCTCGGCCCGGAGGAGCGTTTCTCATCCAAACTGCCGTGTAAAACAGCTCCTGTCACGTAAAGAAAGCACTTGGGCGGTCGTCACAGGTAACCGTCCGACCCCAGAGTCCTCTCCTTCCATTCAGATCCCTTTTTATCGCCACTGCTGTCAAATAATCTGCTTCCTGTAAATAAAGCTGGAGGTCGTGCAGCCACATACAAAGGTCTCATCCAGTAACATGGAGGAGGCTCGTCTGTATCTACAGTCTAACTTTAAAGATAAATAGTTTATAATAGGTTGATAGATATATAGAACTTGTATAATTGCAGTTTTAAAGTACTGATGGAGTCTGTCACCGCCTGTTGAATCAGTCAGGGTGTATCTGTCAGTCTCTGATGCTGTGACGTCATTGATCTGTTTGATCTGTTCAGAGTCTGACGTTCTGCTGATAGTGTGTGTGTGTGTGTGTGTGATGTGTGTGTGTGTGTGTGTGTGAGGAGGAAATGATGTCATGTGCCGACAGGACCGATCTGCAGCCGAGTTTATCAACGATGTGCAAGTTCTCCACCTCTGATGGTGGAAGGTGATAAACGATGTCAAGGAGAAAGTGCAGCTCATGGCAAACATAACACAATTCATAGAACCAGGTGTAAACTTGAATCAGTCCAGACTCCGCCTGTCAGTTCTGATCCAACTCTAACTTCTAACACGAGCGTCTCACATCCCACCTCGTTAACTCCGGCACTTATCTGTAAATACTTCATGAAACGCCTTCAGAGAATAACTGCAGAGACGAAGCAGGAGACTAAAAACAGAAGGAGTGAGAGTTAGAGCTGTGAATCTGACGTACTTTGTGAATCCAGGTCTCCTGAGAACTAAACTCCAGCAACAAATGTGTTTATTTCATATTTAGTGCATGTTGTTAATTATGTATTTGGCAAACGTATATATGTTCTATTTGTTTTCAGTCAAATGACGGAATCCTCTTGTAGTGACGACAGCTGCATTAGACTTTGTATGGTTTGTTTAGACCCACAGCTCTTGAGGAACTGGAAAGTTCACTTTAGATACAACATTGATATTCATATTTATCACAAAGCGTCGTGGTGGTCCAGTGGTTTGCTCTGTCGCCTCACATTGGGAAGGACCAGGGCCTTCCTGTGTGGAGTTGGCATGTTCTCCCCGTGTCGTCATGGTTCTCTCTGCGTACTCCAGCTTCCTCCCGCTGTCCAAAGTCAAAGTTTATGTTAAAGTTAGAAAACACACAACATAGCAGCACTTCTCATCGGGCCTCGGGTCAAAGCTACGTCTCAAACACACACACCTGGGACTCGCTGGCCACTGGAAGAGCCGGAAACACAATATATCCCAGACGCCCTTCAGCTACAAGTCGGTAGAAGAAGAAGAGCTCGGCGCCTGGTGACATACAGACGCGCTGCTTCCCTCCTTGAAACGAAGTGCAACTCCCACCTCATCAGGCCCCGACGAGACTTCATTAGAGACACTCACTCTGCATAGAAACTGCTCAGTGTCCTGGAAATGATTAAATCTGCTTTGGTAGAATCGATTGGGACGAAAGGGCGAATGTCTTTCTTCAGCACTGTGAGATCCCGTCTTCCCGGGGAACAGTTCACGGATCTCGATGAAAAATATCATGCATATTTAGAGGACTGATATTTATGAGCTTGTGCAGATCCAGATCAGACAGGTTTACATGTGTTTGAGCTCGACTGAGTTTTGTGTCTATGGGGAACATGCACGTGATCAGAAGCTAATTCCACGGTGTGTGTTTGTGTCTCAGTTTGTAGAAGCACGTTTCTCTGACTCCAACATGTGTTCCAAACTCCAATTAGTCAACATTAAGCTTTGACAATCACTCCTCTTGTTTGGAGCTGGATGAGAGACGACGGAGCTTTGTTCAACAGTTCACTATTAGTGGATTCATGAGGAACGGGCTGCCGTGATTGGCCGGGCCGACCAGTGAGGCAGGTGGTCCAATCATGTGCCAGAGCACTTCTTCCAACTTGAACACTTTGAACACTTGCTGGACGTCCTCGACGCGCTGGACTCGAGCCCAACTGAAAGAGGATCAGAGAGGAGGAGTCGGAAACGAGCGGTTTCTGCTCCCGTGTTTCAAACGGATCGTTAGAATCAGAACCGTCTTCGTGTTCCAGCCACAACGCGTGAGAACACAAGTCGTCTCCGCTAATTGGCGGAGATGCAGAACAGGAGAATCATCACAGCTGACGGAGGGAGCGCAACACAAAACTGGAACGGGACTTCACTCTTAGAACAGACGAGACGTAAGCAGCGCCAGTAAAGGACTCACACAGACACAGACAGACACACACAGACACACACACACACACACAGACACAGCACACACACCACACAGACACAGACAGACACACACAGACACACACACACACACACACACACACACACACACACACACACACACACACACACAGAACATGTCTCCTGAAGCAGAGCTGGTGACAGTGAAGGTGAACGAGCGTCTCTGATGAGAAACGGAGGAAAAACAAGGGTTTGTTTTCAGCTTCAATATTTTAAATATTTATAAAGTGATTTGAATAAAAGCCTCTGATTCATATGTAACGAGTTGGAAATGACTGTAAAACTTTCCCTTTAGTGTAAGTGTGATAATTTTCATTAATGATCTGTCACCTTTAATATTTCCTAACTAATCTAGTGTTGATTTAATCACTTAATAAAACATGTAATTTTTCCCGATGGGATTAACTCTTGCAATTATTTCTTCTTATAATTTAATCTACAAATATTAAGTGAAAGTATAAAAGCAGTAAAGTAACAAATCCAGCCTTTAGTTTTCAGACCAGCTGATTTTAAAAGAGCAGGTAGAATGATGTTATTAATTATGACGAGAAAACACGAGAATCTAACTTCTCACGGACTTGTCCAGGTGTTGATGCCATTTTCCAGACACTGTAAATGATCCATTTCAGAGATTTTCTCAACATTTTTGTCATTTTTTTCTGGGAATAACTTATCCTTTTTTATTTAGTATTCCTACAATAAGAACCACACAGTCATATGTGGGATTGTTGGCCTTGGTGAAGCTATGCGCTCTGCCGGGTGACATTCTAGTTTCGAATGTCAGGGTTACAGACGAACCATGCGAGTGAGTTCTGAGCAGATTAATCGCAAAATATGTTTTTGTTTAAAGAATTCCTACACGTGGGAGGGAGAGGTCAAATTCTTCAGTGTTTCACAAGAAAGAAGAAAAACATTTGAGGAAATGCCAGAAATGCACAGCGTCCACATACTTCTGGCCACATGTAGCTCTCCTGCCAATCAGCCGTCTGGAAATCCGGTTGTCGATCAATCCATCATGCAGGCTGTGAATCGGTTGGTCGTCCTGTCAGTCAGTCAGCTGATGGGCGACCTAACGAGCCAATGAGAGGAGCAGTCAGCCGGTCGGTGTCTCGGTAATCACCGGGCGGCTCAGTCAGTTTGTGACACACACGCTCAGATGGACAGGTGTCCGTCAATCTCTTTATCCCCTCCAGGATTCACCTGCTGACGCTTCACCTCCGACTTCTCCCTGCAGCGCGCTCTCTCTCTCTCTCTTCTCTCTCTCTCTCTCTCTATCATCTCTCTCATCTTTTCCCTCTCGATCGTCTCATCTCTTTTCTCCTCTCTTCCTCTCGTTCCTCCTCTCTCCTCTCCTCTCCTACTCTCTCTCTCTCTTCTCTCTCTTCTCTCTCTCTCTCTCTCTCTCTCCTCTCTCTCTTTGTCTCCCTCCTCCCGTCGTCACTATCGAGCATGAATCCACAGAATCGGTTCCCACCTGCATCCCGGCTCCTTCTTGATGAATAGCGCTGTTGTGTTTTACACACTGGAGCTTTTTCGCACCTTTTCACAACACGTCTCCGTACAGGGGAGCAAGTGACTGGTCCGGCTGTGTGTGTGTGCGTGTGTGTGTGTGTGCGTGTGCGTGTGCGTGTGTGTGTGTGTGTCTGTGTGTGGTGTGTCCTGATGTGTTCGAATCCAAACGTGTGTTTTTCTAAGATAACGGACCTTGTGTGTGTCTTGGCCTCTTGACCTTGTTTTTGTCGTTTAGATTTTTTATTTTTCACAAACACAACACTGCACTTGCAGAGTAGCAGTTTATTTTGTTCTTATTTTTAACAAGAGAGAATTCTTCTCCTCCCATCTGTGCTGTTTTACATTCAATTACAATATTATAGAGAGACAATGAGCATCTTGGCGACGGTGCAGTAAGAAACCTCCAGCAGATCCACACCCGGGTGGGGGGGCGGCCATCTGCCTCGACCAGCACCTCCATTCAAATGCTTGAATCCATTTGGACTGTTTTTCCCACAAGCTGCTACAGAACATAAGCCACAGTGTGTATTCAAACACAATTTTATCCAAAGGAAAACAGACCATTTCAGAAACTCTGCAGAAAACGAGATGGAAAGTCTAATTTGAATTTATGTGATTGGGGAATTTTGACTCTGAAGAAGCTGCAGCTTGAGCGGAGTCGGAGCAATTGGCAGATTTTTTTTTTTTATCCTTGTTTGGTTTTTCTTCAAGTTGTCGAATCTCCAGTGCATTTGTGCGTTTGATCACCGAAAGTCCATATTTTGTGTTTGCACGAAATCCGTTCTCATTCGACTCGGTGTGTCCTTTGAGTTCCGGCCCTGATCTGACCAGTGCTCTTCTAACGGCCTTGTGCACAGTGACACCCTCACAGATGGTCCTGGACCCGGTGGCACGTCCGCTCCTCGACAAGGACACGACTCACTCGACCTCCTGTGGCTTCTCGTGGCCACCAGAATCATATTCGAGTCATTAAGGGAAAAGCTCAGAGCCGAGGCCTCCCTCTCTTTCCCTGAGAACCTCTTGAAGACTCATCTGTTCTGAGAGCAGCTTCTCTCCTCAGCCTCACATCACTGTGCAGCACTTACTGTTCACTTCCACTGCTCTTGTTTACCTGAGCTCCTGCACTTTACCTCGTTGAGTGGATTCAGCACTCGGTTCTGACTTCAAGGTCTCCCACTGCTCCGAGGCTCTCCTGTTGTCCTTCCAGTGTGACACGCCTCGGATAAAAGCATTTGCCAAATGTAAATTTGAATTAATGCATCAAATCTAAACTGGTTGGTGATGTAACAGCTGAATTATCAAGATATACCTGATGGAAGATGGCAGCAGAGTCATTTTACCTCCGTCTTCAGTAGCATGTAGACTGTAAATAGAAATGGACGCCAAGTCTTGTTCCCCCCCTGCTGGCTGGTTGCAGTATCGCTCATAAACCCTGCTTCCCCCATGTTAGCGAATGGACCACGGACCAAACTAAAACGTCCAAACACACATCAAATTAACTTTGTGTTGATGTGTCTGATAAGTTTGGTTTTAATATGTTATTTGATGCTGTGACAACGGCTGAGTCTGACCCGTGATTGGCTGAGGAACGAGCTTGTGTTTGGTAAAGAACCCTTAATAGAACGTTAACTGTCGTGTAGTGTTTTCAACTGTCGGGTCGACAACCCTGCGTCCGTCAGTAGAACCCACACGGCACTTTGACACGGCCGTGCACGAGATTCATCAGAGGCTCAGTGTCTGTAGATTCAGTGAAGTGAAGTCAGTGACACGTCAGTGACACGTCAGTGACACGTCAGTGCTCCGTGGTCAGTTAGCAGCGTGAGTTCATTCATACTTCCCTGGGCTCGCTACTGTTTTACACTAATAGGTTGTCAGTAACTCTGACTCGGCCACTGGAGATTAGACGGGGAGATGGTGTTGGATGGTGAGCTGGTTCCTCGACAGTGTGTGTGTGTGTGTGTGTGTGTGTGTGTGTGTCTGTGTGCGTGTGCGTCTCCGGCTCACATGTAAGTGCTGGATAGCTCCGGTCACTGACACTGACCATGTCTTACACGCCTCCCTGCACATCGCTGACAGCACTTACACACTCTCTCTCTCTCTCTCGCTCCTTCCTCTTCTCCGTGGATGTCTCTCCTCCGCTCCTCGCCCTCTCTCTCCCTCCCTGTCTCCATCCATCTCTGTCCTGCTCTTGCCTTGTCTCTCGCTCTTTCGTTCTGGCCTCAGGAGATAACTCTGACACCTCTGGGATGGATGCTCTCTCTCTCTCACACACACACACACACACACATATAACACTCCTCCATTTGCGGCCCAGTATATTTGCTGATAAGCAGCCCAGGTCCTCCCGACTGCCTCTCATGCACGAGGTAGAATAAGCTTTGTGTGAGTGCTAAGCGCCTGAGGAGCGCTATCTCCCACCTACATAGAATGAAGCCTGTTGTATAGCAGGGGAATAATGGACTATAACTCACCGCTAAGCTACACGGAATTACAGTCACGGTAGATGGCAATTTGTGCAGGAGTTGGAGTGTGGTGGGATGTGTGTGTGTGATTGTGTGTGTGTGTGTGTGTTTGTGTAAACGTGCAGCTCAGTTCCTCTAATGGAATTAGTGTAATTTGCGGGTTTGTCCTTGTTACTGTGTTAACTCCGGTTGTTTGTGTATCTGCTGCCGTTCGGTGCGGAGCAGGAAGGCTGCAGCTCGTCTACAGATGCTGCAGAGATGAAACGGGGATGTTTGTTCTGCAGGAAACAGAAACCATGAGCTGAAAGTGGAGCTGAGGGGAACCGCTGAGACTCGTCACACCTCTTTTACACCAAATTAGCAGGTACACGTGGGGTTTTCCAACACGGGTCAAGCTGGTTTGAACCGGTGATGTCACAAAGGAAACAAGAACTGATTTTAAGGACGTTTAACACATGCAGACAGATATTTGACTGCAGCAGACATCTACTCTACTGTACATGAGTGTGTGTTCATCTCTGTGCGGCAGCGTTGAGAGTGAGATAGCACCCTGCTCCTTCTCCCGGTGACTCATCTCCCCTCGGTGCAGACGGAGGAAAACAAATTGAAGGGCACAGCGGGACGGCAGATTGAGCCACAGATCAGCATGTTGCTGGATTAGTCGAACAAGTTTCCACACAACGTCTGTGCTGCTGGAGGCGGGCGGCGGCTCGATGGAGCGAGGACGGGAAACGGCTCGATTGAAATGAACAACTGTAACCATTGTTTTTTTTAAAAGGGAATAAATCCACCCTCAGTTACGCTATTAGATGTGATCATCTGGAGACGTTTCCAGCGAAAGATAAAGACGCTGACGCATTTCACCGGCTGTGACTTCAGATCTATACTCTCTTGCGTGTTTGGTTTAATGGTGCGGCTGCTGTGAAGAAAGTGCTGGTGCATAATAGAGTTCTACCTGTTGGGACGCAGCCACGGGAAAGCTTCTTGATCTCCTGCTGTACGTGTCGGGGCTGCAGCGCTTTGAGGAGGAAGAGTGAAGTTCAATCACACACGATTTGTTTAGTCAACTCAGGAGTTCAGGCGCATGTGGAGGTGGACAAACAAACCCTCCAGGTACACAATTATCTCCCGCCTGTTGATTCCCCTCCCAACAGTGTGTTCTCCGGGTCAGCGAGGAACCGATATCCCGTGTGCAAACATTCCTGTCTGCACAGATTTGTGTGAACGCACTTTAAGGAGCTGGGTTAGTTATATTTGATTAATAAAATAAATGATTTAATATTTGAGATCTTCAACCATTCGATATTGAGAAGGTTAATTATACGCATGTCTCTGTGGGGGGGGGGGGAGGTTATTGTTAAGTTCTTCATCCAGATACCAAATCATTTAGTTTGTGCATGTCTGATTAAATGTTTGCAGTTTTACAAATTAGCATAAATACACTTTAATAAATTCTTACTGTGCTTTGACCGAGACAATCAATACATTCACATGTTTCCTTTGTTTTACTGTGGCGCGTAAAAACAGCTCGTAGTCTGAGTAACTTCACGAGTTGGACATCAAAGTCTTTCTCCCATCAAACGATGATTTTCAGTGATGATTAAAGAAAGACAGAGACGGAGGAGATCAGAAGGAGCTGCTGCGTCTGTACTGGTCTGTACTGGTCTGTACTGGTGATTTCTGTCCAGCGCCCAGCGGTGGAGCAGGAACCCGGTGTCCCCCTGGTGGTCGGGACGGTTCACACAGTGACGCCCTTTTCCTTCTGTGGCTTTCGTTTTTCCACTGGACTACAAATAAAGCGCGAGAATTTCAAAGGACTGAATCAAATCTGGCTTCAGTACCGATTCTCTCAGTGAAGAGTTTTCAAACTTCTGATATTTATATTTGACTTACTTCAAGATAGTGGAAATAGGATAAAATATAAGAAGTTGTGTCTATTCCAAGAAGTGTGTATGAACTTTACAGAATGTTGCATCGTGAGAGATGGAAATGCCCAAAGATAAATAATCTACACCATCACTGCTTTGGAATGAATGGGTTTTAGATTTGCTGACAAAAACAAATTTGCACAGAGTTCACTCCCAGAGTTTTCTCTTCTGTTATTGATGCACCTGCAGTTCTGCTTCCTCGAGGGCAGAGAGCCCCCCCCCCCCCCCCCCCCTCCCCCTCCCTCTGTGTCACTGCTGCAGGAACAGTGAGGAAAGAAAGTAAAAGCTCGCACTCGCTGTCAAAGTGCCAACCAGAGTTCAAAATGTCAGAGAGAACCCTGGACTGCTTCCCGGGGGGGGGGGGGGGGCAGGGTCCTGGGGCGGCTGCAGCTGACATCTGACGAGCCGCAGCTTTATCCCCGATCCGGACTCGTGAGCCGCCGCGCTCATCGAGTGACACGAGTTTAACGACGGCGTGAGAAACCGATCTGATTAAACCTGCTTTGATCAGATCCAGCGTCTCGGTTTGTCAGACCGCGTCGGTTTGAATCCCTGAAAAAAAAATCATTTTTCCTCAATTCTGTTTGAGTTGAATCCCTCGTGCACCTCGGAGTCATTATGTGTCCTCTTCAGTTATGTCATCTTCTAATGTATTCTCTCCCTTTTAGAGAAGAGAGCCTCCATTTGTTCAGCCGCCGCCGCTCGGCCTAAATTAGCTCTTAACACTTCATGACGGCTATTTTAGTCTCTCCTGCTGCTTTGAGTCTCCCCGGGGTGTGGGAGCCGAACGCAGCCCCCCCCCCCAGATGGAGCAGGGATGTTGAACAAATACAGATGTGAGCGGGGGGGGGGGGGGGGCAGCGGATGTTCACCACAAAGACCTCAGCTGCAGCTCAGTGGTGTCTTCACCTGCCTGCACGTTATTCTGCCTGTGATGAAGTCAAACACAGTTACTGATCACTGAGAGTGTGACCCTTGTGAACGCAATATCTCAAGAACGCCTCGAGGGCATTTCTGCACATTTGGTACAAAGATTCACATGATCTCACGGATGACATGGTTTCATTTTGGAGGTCAAAGGTCAAAGTTCAAGGTCACTGTGACCTCACTAAGCACATTGTTTTGCCTTGTGAACGTGATATCTCTGTAACGCCATGAAGGAATTCTTTCACATCTGGTACAAACATTTCCTTGGACTCAAGGAAGAGCTGATTAGATGTTAGTAGCCAAAGGTCAAAGTTCAAGGTCACATTGGCCCCACAAAGATGTTGGTAAATATTAGAATACATCAGGATCCCCATGTCATTAATATATTATTCAAAACGTATCTTTGTCTCAGAAAGAACTACAACTCCCTCCTGTTAATAACTAAAAATGTTGATTTGATTCAATTAATTCCATCAGAAAGAAAATTGTTCGGGTAAAGTTGAAATAGGTTAGTTTAATTTAAATGTATTTATGGAGTAAAGATTCTGACAATCGCCACCAGCGTTCAAATTAACAACCGGATGATGAAGTTGACCTCGATCCTTCGTCCCTGGAACCAGACCCAGGATTATGATCCTCGGCGAATCAGAGGTCGCTCCGTTACGAGCCGCCGTCAAAACCAAACCATCACCTGCAAATGTTTAAGAGCTTTTTTAATTAAACTGCAAATGAAGGCTGAAATAGAAATATGAATTGTTAAAGACATAAAAAGAAAGTAAGACTATTCTGACCTCAGCAAAAAGTAAAACGTGCACACACACACACACCCTCCCATTTTTACACATTTTATTAAACTGTCTCCCTCCTGTCGTTTCTCTGTTCGGCTGCTCTGACTCCGCCGCCCTAACAGACCATAACATGATCGGTGTTGTCGCCATGGCAACCTCCAATCTAGGTAGCCTTAATTGGACGCCCTTAATGAAGTTTTCTGACAAGAGCAGAGGAGATTGATGAAGGGAGGGAAGCTGAGGCAGAGGCCGAGCGAGGGGGTGAGGAGAGGGAGGCAGCGGTGGGTCAGATGTTGACGAGGGTTTATGGACCGTTCTCGCCCGATATTGGCTTTGTGTGTGTGTGTGTGTGTGTGTGTGTGTGTGTGTGTGTGTGTGTGTGTGTGTGTGTGTGTGTGTGTGTGTGTGTGAGTGTGTGTCTGTGTGTGTGTGTGAGGAGTGAGAGACAGGTAGGAAAGAAGAGGATTTGTTAGAAAGACTGGAGAGGACAAGTTCTTAGTTGTTTGCTAAAAGGGTGTGAGTCCGTTTGGGAGTGAGTGTGACGTGTGGTGTGTGTTGTTGGTGTGCGAGTGTGTGTGTGTGTGTGTGTGTGTGTGTGTGTGTGTGTGTGTGTGTGTGTGTGTGTCCACATCTGTATGAGTGTGTTCGTGTACAAGTGACTCCAGGCATTCTGTGGATAGTTCAGTGTTTAATCCACCGCTTCGCCGCCCTCGTCATTCCCAAGTGGCAACATCCACTATTCGCCAGAACCCCTGGGGAAGGGGTGGAGAAAACGAGAAGGAAAGAACAGTGCAAGCAAGAGAGAGAGGGAGAGAGAGGGAGAGATAAAGCACAGAGACGAGGGGTTGATGAAAGCGATAGAGGGAGGTGGAGAACAAGAAAATCACTGATACGTGAAGAACAAGAGAAAACAGGACAGATTTAGTCGGAGGAGAAGCGGCAAGAAAGGAGGAGAAACAAACAGAAGTGAAGGGAGATGGAGAGAGAGAAGAACAGAGAGGGAGATGGAGAGAGAGAAGAACAGAGAGGGAGATGGAGCGATAGAATGGGTCGCTCCTCAGTTCACTGGATTCCTTTCATGTTTCCAACTCATCATCTCCGCAAAGGGAATCAAAGATGAAATGAACAGCGTGATCAGGGAAGAGCATGGGCGGACTGGAGAATGACTGTGTGTGTGTGTTGTGTGTGTGTGTGTGTGTGTGTGTGTGTGTGTGTGTGTGTGTGTGTGTGTGTGTGTGTGTGTGTGTGTGTGTGTGTGTGTGTGTGTGTGTGTGTGTGTGTGTTGTGTGTGTGTGTGTGTGTGTTCCCAGGACTCTACGCTACTGTGTGTACCTGTAGTTGTGCTTGAAGTTAATGGAACCTGTGTGGGTTTGTGTGTGTGTCATATATACACAGAAAACATTTGTATATTTCAAACTGCTTCCTCACAAAAATCCTTAAGTTTCTTCTTATTTTTCTTATTGTCCTCACAAATATTGTGGAGTTCGTGCTGCTGCTGTTTCCAGGCGACAACAAACCGAGACACAAAATCCGTCCTGGGCTCCGACCCATGAGCAGCACACACACTGCTACACAATCCCTGGCATTGTGGTCATTGTACGGTTCACAAATGCACACATCTCAACAGTTTTCAGAACCTTTCAGTATTTCTCCAAATGAGAAAGCAGCAGATAACGAGTCGAGGTCGAAGAAGTCGTGTCAGGATTGTTATTATCTTCCTGAGAAGGAGAAAGTCTCGAGGTTCGTCTCGTCTCGATGTTCAGGGACACGACGACGACGACTCCAAACATAAAACCTCTCATTCCTGATCCTTAAGGTGCCTCACATGTATTATGTATTAACAATAACTTCATATTGTTGTTTATTGTTATTCAGACCATGTTAGTGACATGACATCGTCTCGTTAAAGTGTCCAAAGGTGATTACTGTCACACGCACGATCCAGAGCTGCTGTTTAACTTCTTTTATTTAAAGTTTCTCTCAGACTGATGAATAAACGCTCAACAACAGATTCGATTTAAAGGTTTATAAATGTATGAAATGAATAAATGCATGAAGTTAATATCTCTAAGATTTATGAGACTCTAAAAAAAGCCTACGTACAATATTCTTTATCAAGTTGTCTGATAAAAAGTTTCAACAAGTTCCCCGAGAGCTCAACGAGAAACCGCAGCAACCAAACAACCAATCAGCTCCAAACAATGTCAGTTACACACCAGTGAATAGGTTAAAGGTCAAATTGGGAAATTGCAAAACACACATGCACACTTCATCGAGTACAAAAAACACAACCGCTAATTTCTGTGTTTGCAGAGACGAGGGG
The DNA here is from genome assembly GCA_006182925.3 of Reinhardtius hippoglossoides. Lineage (NCBI taxonomy): Eukaryota > Metazoa > Chordata > Actinopteri > Pleuronectiformes > Pleuronectidae > Reinhardtius > Reinhardtius hippoglossoides. The sequence goes on from CM031686.1 coordinate 1,981,277, forward strand.
GGGGGGAAAGGTTCTTCGGTTCCTCCAAGTGTCCAGTGCTTCTGTGTCCACAGCTCTCTGACTGGTTTGCTACCTAGTCCCTAACCCCCCACAGCTCTCTGACTGGTTTGCTACCAGTCCCTAACCCCCCACAGCTCTCTGACTGGTTTGCTACCAGTCCCTAACCCCCCACAGGTGTTGAACTGGTTATTACCCATGATCCTCTGCTTCCTGAACCCCAGGAGCTGCGGCTGTAACAAATCCAACAAACTCTGTTTAGAATTATTCATGTTTGAAAGGTTTCCTGCTGCTTATTGGAGATAAACTCTGTTTTTTTTAATAACTTCTGAGTCTTTTTAACTGATCTCAGTTCAGCTTCACTCTTCAACTGGAGCTGGTTGTGACAGTTGAAGCTGCGACTCTCAGGCAGTTCTTCTCACAGGAGATGGAACCCACTCAGCAGAGAACAGACGCTCAGGGAGTGAAGGAGGAAACCTCCTCCATGTTCACACTCACACATTGAAGGCATTACCTCCACCTCTATCCTCCACCTCCTTCCTGCACCTCCTTCCTCCACCTCCTTCCTGCACCTCCTTCCATTTGTGCATCAGGGGAGAAGCCCCGACTGAGTGACAGCACCTAGTTTTGAAGCAGCTAAGGCAAAATGTTGCTTTGAATACAGATATTTAAAGCTGAGGATCTTGCAGAGAGCTAAAGTGCCCTGATTGATGATTTTAGATAAGGTAGAGAAACGTCAAACTTGGTAGTCTGAGATTTATGGGATTTGAATGGCTGCCTGTGGAGAATCAATAAACCTGGAGGGTTCCATCCTCATGCATATCGCCCGGGCTTCCTCTCTGCAGTGTTACTGGATTATACGTTTGTACAAATGGAAACATATCTGTTCGGTGAGATGTCAAAAAGCTAGCATCCAGAAATGCTTCAGAAAAGGCCGCCAGCGTGGATTACCCCCGAGGCTCCCGGAGCTCTCGGTCACGCTTGGAAAAATATCACTCTTCTGGTAAAGTGTTTAAATGTCAGCCAGACGTGTCGTGCGGCACAAGTCAGTGATAACTTTCTCAATATTGAACCAAGTAAAATGTCCACAAGGCCAAAACTCACAAAATCCGTCTCTCGATGTTTTCATAGCGGCGATGACACCTTCTACTCCGAGAGGAGAAACTCGTTAAAACCATTCAAACTTCAGAACCGGGATTCAAAGGAGAAACTAACGACTTGTACAGAATTAATTGTTTTCTGGTTCTGCTGATTTAAATGAGAAAAACAAGCTGTGTTACATGTATGGTTCATTTTCTCTAATGAGCAGAACGTTATTATCTGGTAAAATAGTAGATACTGGGGGAGATGGCACATTTTCCATATATCAATACCTAATTAAAATGAGTACTGTGTGTGTGTCTGTGTGTGTGTTTTTGCAGTCTTGTTGGATGGTGGTTTTATTCATTTTTCTCCATTGGGATAAAGAATTGCGTGTGTGTGTGTGTGTGTGTGTGCGTGTGCGTGTGCGTGTGCGTTTGTTTGCTCAGAAATCAATAGTCCTTCTTTGACAGGCATGTGGTATTTAAAACAGCTTCCAAGCAACCAAATGGTTTCTGGTTTATTTATTCAACCCCTTCATCAGCCCATGGGAGAGAGAGATGGGGGGGGGGAGAGGAGAGAGAGAAGTAGAGAGAAGAGATGGAAATGAGGATGAAAAAAAGAGAAAGAGGCCGACAAAAAAATATACATTTCACTCCTCCTCATTTCCCCCCTCCTGTCCCATCACTCCCTCTTCTCACCTCTCACTCCGTACATCATCTTCTTTTCATCAGTCTCCATCTGTCAGTTTAACTCCAACACACACACACGCACACACACACACACACACACACACACACACACACACACACACCCCCCTCTCTCTCTGTTTGGGACGCTCACGCACTCTTTCATTTCAAAATCTCGAGGCTTCAGGGACGCCGTCATGTCCTCCTTTATATTACCTGCCGTCTCCACCCCTCTGCCTCCACTCATCCGTCTCCACCTGGCACGTTAGATTATATATCTGCTGGTGTCAGAGCGGAGAGACGTCTTCACTCGGCTTATAAGTTTCATTTCCTGACCATCCATCCATCCTCCCCTCCGTCCGTCTCTTCCCCTCTATCTGTTCATCACTGCAGGCAGATACCAATGTGCTATAATGGCGGCTTATCTCCACATTTCACACTTGGATCTGTCTACTTCTTCCCCTGCGCTCTTCACTGTCACCCTCTTTACCTTTACCCGACTAATTTCTCTCCGCTGTCGTGCACGTGTGTGTGTGTCTGGCGTCTACGCAGATGGATTCAGAGATAACGGAACAGAGAATCTCAGGAGAAAGAACTAATTGGTAAAAAAGAATTGCTGTGATATTCTCGGTGAAGTCGCCATCCTTGAAAATCTTTGAGTAACTTAAGTGTTTTCTTTGTAGTTTTTTTTTTCCCAGTCTCGAAATTAAACGAGGTGCCAATCGATTGCTTGATTGATTGTTTGCCATTCGGCCTTTTCACTGTGACAGTGTCTTTGTACTCTTTCAATTCTTGTAAATAACGCTGAGCTCTGTTCAGACCGTTACTGTGCATGTGCTCTTCTCTCAGACCCGGTTCCTTTTGTCCGTTCTGCCTCTTTTTCACCAACTATTCACTTTATATAGAACTTGAATGTCACTTAGAGCTCAAACCTCCGTCAAGGTCCAACAGCCTCCTGAGAAAACCACCTTTTAATTCACTAGATCCAGAATTTCATGTGGATTTGCACCAAATTGCAAACACTCACAAATAATAGTCCTCTTAACGTGTCAAAGAGAAATCCACGAAAACGTTCTGTTAATGGACCCGTGACTCGAATCTGCAGCAGAATTCAGTGGGTCCTTCCCTGAACCACATGTTCCCATCAAGTTTCATGTTATTATGTCGTAGTTTTCGTTTTGTTTCCAGTTCCATTTGCCGAAGTCGAGTCTGACTTCACTTTAGTTTGAGCCAAACACTCTCAGCATGTTTGTTTTTTTCGTTCCTTCCTGTCTTTTGTTGTGTTTATGTTCGGTTCTTCAGGGAGAACCTTTCAAACGGGACACAAATAGTTCTATAATCCCCCAAAGGACGGGTTTTTCCTGTGATTATGTGCATTTTGGTGTCAGTCTTCCACCGTAATCCCAGAGAATAACATCCTCCTGGGTATTAATCTTATAGATCAGAGGGCCTCGCATGATAAAGTGCAAATGCCCTTGTTTCTTTCAAGAAATGATTGTTTCACATATGTGGTCCACCTCTCACGGGACTTTTATTACTTCTTAAATGAGATTGGGAAAATGCACAGAGTCATTTTTATCTACAAGGCTCTGCTTTTGAAGCTACCTCTGCACCTAAACCCAGTAATTATGGGATTACCGTACCATAGGGATTACTGAGCACGGCACGGGGTAGTTTTAAATAATCCACACATGAATTCTGATTTCTGCAGCGGCACATTATCACTGTAAAAGTACTGTACTTAGATATTTTATTTCCTCCGACTCTATTGTCCCATAAGTTTATATATTATATATTTTTCTTTGTCAAATTCCCCTTCGACGGAATCGTGGTTCGGTAATTTGCTTTTTCTTCAAAGATGTCGATCTCAAAGGCCGAAGAAACGATAATTAATCTAAATAATAAATAGAAAATATTACGAAAACAAACAAAAACCACTCAATGTCCCAAAGGAAATAAAAACTCCAATAGCTCCACACGTGTCCTTTATACTCAGCAAATACAAAAACCTTAATAACAAAAGGATGAATCACTGTTGTGTTTTAGGAATTGGCCGCAGAACAACAGGGATGTAAAAACCCATTTATTTCCATCACCATGTCGTAGATTATTTCCCATTACTGCTAACTGTGGTCGATATGGCCCTAAAATAAAAAACTAAAATCCGTCCCCCCCCTGCGGGATGCCGTTCGTCATCTGCTTCTTCTTCTTGTCTGTATTTTTCTTCATGCACTGTCACTCCTTTATTTCACCGCTCCATCATTCTCGTTTGCCCCTCTGCAGAGCCGGGGTATATCCATCCATTTGTCCAGTCCCTTTAGCCTGACAAGTGGAAATGACAGAGACAGAGAGAGGAAAGAGGAGTGGGGGGGGGGGGGAGGAGGAGGAGAGAGAGAGGAAGAGAGAGACGAGGAGGGCTGGATACTTGGGGGAATGACTTTGAGGCATTTCAGGCAGAGGGAGAAACAACAAGCAGGAAGAAGAAGGTGATTAAAGAGACGGAGGAGGAGGAGGAGGAGGAGGAGGAGGAGGAGAGAGTGAAGTTAAAAACAGGCTCCTACAGTTGTTCACACTTTCACCGTTAAATCACAACGGAGCTCCACCTGTCGAAAACGCTGTCAAATGCCAAAAATAACATTTACACTGCGTCTGACCTGGAAGGAGCGTTTCTGTTCGGATCACAGACTCGACACAAAGATGGACGACACCACAGTTCATACTTCATATCGTAAAACCTGTTATCGTTCATATGCACAAGTCACAGTCTCTGATTCAGACTGAAAACAGCACTGAGTTAGAAAACGCAGCATGTGAAGGCTCAGTGAGTTCGTCCAGTTCTGACATTTTAATCACGACTTTGGATTTTTTAAATGTCTTAAACACTGTCAACACCTCAGATTGATTTATGATATTATGGAACATGAACTTACATCTGAACACAACAATGAATTTTCTTCATTCAAGTGTAAAGGTAAACATTGGAATATGTCAGGTAGCCAATCAGGGATATGGATTGTGTTACTTGTTGATCACAATCTGACTGATTTTAGTTTTTTATGTCCATTACAATTACTTAGCTTGGTTTCTGTGATTTTATTGTTATTGAAAAACAGCATGAAACGTCATGATTGACAGCTGAGAGTGACTCGTGATTGGTCGATATTGACCTGTCCATCAACAGGAATATTTCCCCCAGCATCGTCCGTTGTTTATTTACAGTTTGGAGATTTTTTATCAGCCGTATTCAGACGCTGCTCCGTTGCTTTTGTTCGTTCCATTAATTTATTTGTATTATTAGCTTATTGTAACTGGTTTTTAATTCCCTGAGGGTCAGAGGTTAACAAGTCTGGAGGCATAAACTTTAAATCTCACTAAAAACAGGGGCGACAGAAAATGCATTACGCCGTGGCCTTTTCTCCGGAGCGCAGCCACTGTCCCCTGTGGGCCACCATACGTGATTCATGGGAACTTCCAGTGGGCTCCGGGTGTGAGAATGAAATGGTTTCTGAGTGGAAAATAAACGGTGTTGCAGCTCGGAGCGGAGGAACACATCTCCGTTTCTGTTATATGGTGATTTGAAATAAGGCAAATGTCAGAGAGCGACCACGAACGGATGTTGTTTACTCGCTCACACACAAGTGGACGGATTGATAGGTCGTCAAAGATCTCAGAGAGACGAACACATTCCTTTCAGATGAGACGCGGACGGTGAGAAATGTCCTCGGGGACAAAATACCTGACCCGGTGGTTTTAACAAGATCCTGAACATTTTTAAATTTGACCATTTTCCTGCAGAACGAGAGCGAGAGCAGCGGAGCATTTATATTTATATAATGGAGCCAAAGAGATGAAGAGAGATAAAGGAGAAACCCAGTGTGCACCTGTTTTTGACGGATGTGGGGTGAAAGGCAAAGAGAGTGGGCGGGCAGCCGGCCCCACAGCCCTGATGCACTGCCTTGTGGGTAATGGCCACTGATGCGTAGCGGCCTGGTTGTCATTCTCAGGGGTCCGGCTCCATTAGAGAGAAGAGGAATGGGCCCATTTTGTGTGTGTGTGTGTGTGTGTGTGTGTGTGTGTGTGTGTGTGTGTGTGTGTGTGTTTCTATCCAATATGTGTTAGAGAGATGTTGCATGTTCTCTGGCAGGATCTGGTTCCAGGAAGAAATAGCCTATAAGATGCAAGTCTGAATACGTTGTGTGTGTGTGTGTCTGTCTGTGTGTGTGTCTGTGTGTGTGTGTGTGCACCTGGTATATATATAGAATCCATTTCCATCAGAAAAAAACTATCTTGAGTGTTTGTGTCCATGTTTATTTGAGAGTATAGATGGTTGTGTGTGTGTGTGTGTGTGTGTCTGTGTGTGTGTGTGTGTGTGTGTGTGTGTGGTGTGTGTGTGTGTGTGTCTCTGTGTGTGTCTGTGTGTGTGTGTGTGTGTGGATTTAGTTAACCTCGCTCTCTCTCTCTCTTTCACTCTGTTGCCTAGATTTGTACTTTCCAGTCGTTTCTATTTGTCTCTGCTTCATATACTTTAATTTTCCTTTTCTCCTCTCTCTCTCTCTCTCTCTCTCTCTCTCTCTCTCTCTCTCTCTCTCTCTCTCTCTCTCTCTCTCTCTCTTTCCATTTCTACCTATTTCTCATAAACAAAAAACACACATACAGGTGTTTTCATAGGTCACTTATTGGGACATTAAATTTACTTGCATTCATCCCTAATTGGGGACAAAGGTCCTCCCCCCCACGTTGCCCCAATTAACAGATCTTTAGTCTGAAATTTGTCCCCAAAGGCAGCCAATAACAGACACAGACACACACACACACACACACACAAACACAAACACACACACACACACACACACACATACACACATACATACAGATCTATATCAGCAACCAGCGTGGAGGAGCTACTTTTCTTTTTGACAGAAGGCTAATGGGACTTTCTCTCTCGTCAGAGCAATTACCCACCTGTTGAATTGCTATTTTACACACACACACACACACACACACACACACACACACACACACACACACACACACACACACACACACACAGATACGTACAAACATGCCCCGACCCTGCAATAAAACTCTTATATTATACTGTCACCTTCCCAACCTCTATAGTGTACAGTGGCACTAAAGTTATCGTAGCCTATCAGAGCTTGGCACTTCTTCCATTGTGTGTACATGTGTGTGTGTGGGTCTGTGTGTGTCTGCGGTCACGCACAGTGTGCATGGACACACATTAATTCAAACACACAATGCACTGGATTTTGCAAACACACACTTTTTTGCAACGTTTTTTCCCGTGTCGTCGTGAGTTCGTCAGTCGGACAGCGACCTTGAGCAGAGGACGGGGGTGAGAGGATGGAGGGAGGAGAGGAGAGAGAGAGAGGAGAGAGAGAGAGGAGAGAGAAGAAGAGGAGAGAGGTAGAGAGGAGTAGAGAGAGAGGAGAGAGAAGAGAGGAGGAGAGGAGAGATGGTAGAGAGAGCGAGCTGAGACGGAGTGAGAAGAGAGAGAGAGAGAGAGAGAGCTGTAATGCAATTCAGAGGTGATATAGTCAGGCTGTCCTCCACTGTGCCGCATAATAGGCTATAGTGCTTTCCATTTAAATCAAGGCCTCAGTTTATTTGAATGAAACCAAATCCAATCAGGCGCAGACTGTTGGGAAATCACCTCTGTGTGTTGGCTGGAGACACACACGCACACACAGACACACACACGCACACACAGACACACACACACACACACACACACAGTGCATTATACCAGATCCCAGCAGAAGTGTGTGCACACACAGATGTGTGATTCCAGCCGCTCAGCGTGGAGCATGTATTATTTGTGCGCGAGGTCGTGTGTGTTTCTGTCGATCTGCCTCATCACATTTAATTAGTCTCACAAAGACATGTGATAAATGTATAATTGACTTTGGGCAGATTTCACACAATGTATTGTTCGTTTCAAATCTAATAATCCAGACGGTGTCATAGCTGAAGAAAAAGGCGTTTAGTTTGCAGTCGAATTGTCCTCAAGTATTTCTGTGGGCTAAACACTGCTTACAGAGGCGTTATAAGTTCTACAGCTTCAAACTCTTTAGTGTTTTGCCACAATACTTTTTAACTTCAAGTTCAGTTGTTTCACACATCTGACCTGGAGCCACATGAGGAGTCAGCTGGTGTCTGGATTCAGCTAAATGCTCCTCGACACTCAGAAACTATCAAACCATCGAGAGCAAACACATGTTTAACGTCTGTCCTCAGTGATCCGATCACAAGTGGACATCTCTGATTTAGGATCCGATCACTGAGACCATATTCGTAGGTGAAGTCACAAACCTCAGTGTTTGTTTGCGTGTGTTTAAATGAGGTCTGATCCCAACGGGTCACTGGAGAGACACAGCGGTCCTGAACCGATCACCTGAGACACAGGTCTCAACACCAGGTCTGAACACCAGGTCTGAACACCAGGTCTCAACAGCAGGTCCGAACACCAGGTCCGAACACCAGGTCTCAACACCAGGTCTCAACACCAGGTCCGAACACCAGGTCTGAACAGCAGGTCTGAACACCAGGTCTCAACACCAGGTCCGAACACCAGGTCCGAACACCAGGTCCGAACACCAGGTCTCAACACCAGGTCCGAACACCAGGTCCGAACACCAGGTCCCAACACCAGGTCCGAACACCAGGTCCGAACACCAGGTCTGAACAAGGCCAGAGGTCATACATCAATTTGATTTCCTTCCAAACACAGGAGCTTTAGAGTCTGTTTCTTCTCAGAATAAGTGAGAACACGCTCTGACTCCTGAAGTGAGATGTTATCTCCGGGGCCTCTAAATAAAAGATGCCCAATTTAAAAAGTAACTCGTCTCCTGCAATTAGCCTCCATGGGCAGCCTGAGAGGGGAGCCCTCTGTGGAGTGTTCCAGCCGTGAGGCGAGCTAAGACCTTTTCATTCAGGAGTGACACGGAGCCTTCCAGAGAACCTGACCCCATTTAAGAGGCGATTGACGGCCTGAATATAAATCACTTCAGCCAGGAGTGTTTATAAAAAGAAAAAGCTCCACTTACTAAATGGCGCTAACCTTGATGATACAATTGTCTCTGTGTTCTTGAAATATCGAGTTGCTGGTCGCACCGTTTTCTGAGATAGTCGCAGAGTTTCGTCCTAAAAGGTTCGTGAAAAGCCAAACGAAGAATTCGTGCCAATTACAAGGAAGCTGCACAGATTCTCACAGAAGCACTTAAAAGCACTTGACCGATGACCGGCGTCCAATCAGATGTCTCCGTGAGAAGAGGAGACGCTCAATTTGCATGTTAATTTTCAAACTGGCACTTAGTCAATCAGACGTGTTTTATTTCTCTAATGAGCTTTCAGTCGTAATGCTGCTGCCGCTCGAGCGCCGAGCTGGACCAGCGCCGGTTTCTGATGTTTCTCTGCCGCGCGTTGCACAGATTGTTTGGGTCGGCGCAGTTATCTGGGACGAGGGGTCGCTTCGGTTCTCCTCCCATCGGACTTTAAAAGTGTTTTCATTATCTTTTATGAATTTGGCACGTGTGTGATTAGTATCACATTAATGTGGCACATGCTTCTTCACACTCAGGTACATCAGGGGAAGCTTGAGATTCAGAAGACCACAACAAACACGTAGTTACTTCCTTTGTTACTTTATTCCATCGTTCATTGTTACAGTTTCTCCTTTTATTCCGTTTTTCGTTTGTTACCTCGTTAGATCGTTAAATCGTTAAATCGGTTGATCGTCCCTTTTATTAGTTTGTTCGTTAAGTCGTCTGTTCATTGAATCGTTCTTTCATTTCATCATTTGTTAGTTTGTTTGTTCATTCGTTAGTTAATTATAATATATTTGCGGAGCACTTTCCTTAACAAAGACCTGAACCTGTGTCCTTTTGACTCCATGGACAAGTGGCAGTGGGGTGATGTCATGTGTGACACCGTTTAAACGGGGATTTGAACCACCGTGCTGCCTGGGTAACGCCCACAGACTCACAGGTTGTGGTTAAATGTAAATAAAGATGTCTGAAGTCAACATCCACAATATCCAATTAGTGGATATATATAATATCTATATATTTGTATATTCTCAACATTTCCTCATCATGTTAATGGGAGCTCTAATCCGTTTGCAATTACTTTTCCTTCAAAATGCATTTGCTGTTGCAAATTAGTTGTAATTTCTAGGAGACGGGGCCAATGATGTTTGCACAAGTAACAAATAAATGGATTATACACAGAAGAAGAAGAAGTGGATCGCGGTGTTGGAATTGAAAAAAACATTTTGGTCTGTGAACGCAGCTCAGCGGGAAAAACAAGAAAAGTCAACACAAGATAAATTGAATGAAACAACTGCAATTGCATTAAACCGTCCTGAAATAGATGAAAACCGTAACCGGCAGAAAACAGATGTGACGGCGAAGGCCTCAACGGAGAGAGGTTTTACCCACAATGCCTTGCAGTGTCACGAGTAAAGACTGGAAGTAACCCTGAGGTGACACAAGACTCATTTGTGGCACGAGCGGCGTGTTGAGGAAAAATAATCAGAGAAGACACAAACAAAGTTGTCAACTTGAAAAGACAACGAGATTCTAGACCTAAACCAGAAAGTGGTGTTGACGCAGAATAATTTACACGTCATTTCCTGCCTCCTTCAGGCTCCACCCCTCGCCTGAATGTTCCAGACGTTCTCCTGTCGTTGTGAACGAGTCGGACCAGAACAACCTCCTGCTGCTTCTTCACATGAGAAACACAAACTCCAGAAAACGTCTGGAAAATTAGGACCGGACATTGTTCACTTGTTCACGTCAGTTGATGTTGATCCAAACCTGTGCACTTTGTCCCTGGAACCTCTGAAACCTTCCCAATTGTTTTGTTATTTGCTGCCAGCAGCTTCCGGGCTGCTGAGACCTCATATGTTCACACACACACACACACACACACACACACACACACACACACACACAACACACACACACACACACACACACACACACACACACACACACACACACACGTTAGTGAGAGCAGATGCCAGCCCTACAGGCTCTTCATTGGGTTGAGCCGTGTTGTAAAGGTCACAACAAATTACAAGTGGTCAGCTCGGCCCCGTCTGCAGCGTCAGAGCAGTCGCACTGACTCTATCAGCGAAGAATTACACTACTGACCTTTTTGTGTTACGCGTGTGTGTGTGTGTGTGTGTGAGAGTTTGTGCTTTTTTCATTTTGTTTTGTTGTGTGTGAGCTTGTCCTCGGTCATGAATGTATTTCTATGCTTGTGTGCGTTGACAGATCTACACATTTACAGTATAAGTGTATGTGAGTGTGTGTGTGTGTCTTTCCTGCATGCATTCATGCTGTATTTGGTTGTGTGTGGTGTTTGTGTCTGTTTCTATCTCGTCTCACAGTGGCTGTACTTTCAGGTCATTGACATTCTGCCTGGGACTCACACTCATGGCGACACTGAGATTATTACTGTTGCTGCCCTGTGTTATTTACTTCAATGTCTGTGTGTGTGTGTGTGTGTGTGTGTGTGTGTGTGTGTGTGTGTGTGTGTGTGTGTGTGTGTGTGTGTGTGTGTGTGTGTGTGTGTGCGTGCGTGCGTGGTGTGTGTGTGTACAGAGATCCTGAACTGGAGCTTTGTGTGTTGTTTTTTAGGATGAGCAGCAGTACGTAAAGATTGTTGTATAGTTTTTATTATTTACGCCATTTTATGTTTATGTCACTGGTTGATGTGTTCTCGCCTCGCTGGTTGTTTTGTGTGTTCACTTATGAGTGTGTTCTCCCACGAGTGTGCATGAGGTGTGTCGTGTGTCTGTGTGTCAGTGATACAGTCGGGCGGTGAAGCCCTCGTGTTAGTTTGAGGTGTGGGTGTTTGAGCACTTTGCGTTTGCTTATCGCCGTCGTAACATTCATTGGTGTGTACACAACTTCAACCGTCCACTGAACTCACAAATTCAGCATCTGCGTAATCTGCTGCACACAGACGAGTGTTAGCGAAAACGTGATTACGTCAACGTGAAGTATTTTAGCTGTGTCATGTTTTTGTGTTTATGATTCTGTGTTTGATGGATTTATGCGATGCAGAGTGGATCATGTTTATTCAGGGGTGTGTGTGTGTGTGTGTGTGTGTGTGTGTGTGTGTGTGTGTGTGTGTGTGTGTGTGTGTGTGTGTGTGTGGTGTGTGTGTGTGTGTGTGTGTGTGTGTGTGTGTGTGTGTGTGAGATTGAGAGCTGGAGCAGAGTAATCATTATAGCTTCTCTCTCTCTCTCTCTCTCTCTCTTTCTCTCTCTCTCTCTCTCTCCATGCATCCCTCTCTCTCTCTCTCTCCGTGCACTGCTCCCACTCCCCCCCCCCTCCATGAATAATCCAGTCACCCAAGGCTGTCTATGAAATAGCAGAAAGTTATGTAGCACTTTACAAATGCTCGTCTCTCCCCTGATTTAATCAGGACGCAGAGTAATGTCTGAGTGGGAGGATGTGCCTTCCTCATGATCCCTGTTGTGTGTGTGGGGGGGGGGGGGGGTGTGTGTGTGTGTGTGTAAAAGATAAGAAAGGTGTGTTTTTGTTCTGCAGCTACAGTAAAAACTCCTGTGACGTGTTAGACTGAGGCCATTACCACGGACGTTTTTGTTGCCCTTGTTGTGTTGCTTGATTTCGTATTCAAACTGAAGTGTACGTGTGAGATAGAGAGAGAAATTGACAGAATGGGGGCAAAGCTGCACTTCATCGGAGCTCCTATGGCATGCATACGTACCCGGAGGCACAGACACACACAGCAGAGTCATGCTCATAATGTATATTACATGCTAAACCTGTGCACGTAATAACAGGGAGCGACATGAGCACACGTACATACGGTATATATGGATGTGGCAGATGGTGCAGACAGTGAGAATGAGAGAGAGGAGGAGGAGGAGGAGGAGGAGAGAGGGAAAGCAGCAGATGGAGAGATGGAGGTGAAGAGGACGGAGGCAGGTCAGCTCTTCGTGACACTCGGTGACAGTTTCATTACTGTTTTCCCAGGATGTCAAACTCCATGTTGCTTCACAGAGGGTAGAGGGCGACGTTTGAGGAACAGAGCAAAACTACCAGAGTCTTGTTATTATTGTAAGTTTGTGTATTTTGCTTCAAAATCTATTTAACTACCAAACTGTAACCGTTTTCATTTGTTCTTAATATCCGTGCCCTCTGCAGACAGAAGGAATTATACCTCGGACACTCATTGTGTTGGTGTATTTTATAAAAGGTTTAGGGCCCAACACAGAGCCTAGAGGAACTCCACGTGTAAACTAAAGTCTTTGATTTGATCTATTATATCGTGTCTAAATTCATTTGATTTGCTAAATTGACTCTAGAGATTCGTTGCCATTAGACAAACTCTTTTCCTCGGTGCTTTAGTGGAGCCTCAGTGTCGTGCTCATCAGTTCAGCACAGCTCCCGAGGTTTCCCCTTTTTACTTATTGAAGAGAGCAGCAACAACCTACTTTACTAAAAGGTCAGGGGATCCTGCAAGAGTCTGGAGCATGAGGCTAAAATACACAAAGATAATCCACGACATCATTTGAACAGATAAATCACACACAACACGTGTTCCCAATTTCAAAAGAGAACAAATACACATGGAGATCTGATCCGGGGAAGGATCAGGAATTCCTGGCACACGCTCTCATCTCATTTCAGCAGCGTGTGGACTCAGGTCTTGCCGCAGTGTGAATATCCCGAGCAGCGTGGTTCATTTCTGGAGCTCCCTGCTGATGAGCATACACGGTGCACAGTGAGGGAAACAAGTCAGTGCTGCTGAGAGTCACGTCTCGCTGCCACAGCGGTCCCACGTTTGCACTCGTCTCTGCAGAGTGGAGGAAAATTACATGAAACAGGAACTCCACAGGAAGCGAGAGACAACAGCAGCACGAGCCCCCCCCCCCCCCCCCCCCGTCTGTGAAGTAAATGCCGAACACCTGCTTTTGTGCTGCGACCGATGGGCAAAATATATGTTTTCAAGTAATTATGGAAAACACTCTTCTCTGTAGGCAGGCGTCCATTATAACCACACACACTACACACAAACTGTCGGGGTCGACATCCTCCGTCCGGAACCCTCGACTAGAGCGAGGAAAAACTACAGAGAGGAAACAGCAGAGAAAACCAAACATCCGGGATCCAAACACGACATCTCGCAGAGTCTGTGCAGAGGTGACGGAGGGGATGGAGCCACGACAACACCCGACCAATCAGAAGTCAGTCTCAGCTGTCAATCATTATGTTTCACCCCAATTACAAAGCTTCAAATTAGAAACAAACTTATCTGACACTTCAACACTTGGACAAATCTAAAATGACAGAAACCATCTTCACCATTCGACGTGTGTATTTTGACTTTCTTGTTCGGTTCATGTCCCATCTGCTGGGTTTATGAGCTATACTGCAGCCAGCCACCGGGGGGGGGGGGGGGGGGGGGCAATCAAGGTGCTTTGGCTTCACATTTGGAAACTGTCATGTCGTCCATCTTTATATATAGTGTATGGTCTCTAGGTCGAACCGACCGGCTGAGTTTTCTCTTCCCACCATTCAGACTGGGGTGTCAGGTTCATTGAAACAAAACTTGCTCTAAGAAAGAGGGTTAGCTCCCCGTTAGCATGTGTGACTGTTCCCATGGAAATGTCTTTTTCCAGTTCAGAGACGTCTGACCTCTGTGACGCTCTGAGCATTTACAGCAACATCATTAAAAGTCTGATGTCACCTGGAGCATCTATATTATCAGGCTACGACCGTGACTTGTAACCCTCGGTCACATCAGAGTGGATGCTCACCTTCGGATGCTCAGATTCAAAATAACCATTTGTGTGGCTCCTCTTCCTCGTGCTCCTCTTCAATCGGGATTGAACAGGTTGAACGACGCTGGCCTAGAAAGGAAACCGCAGGAGAGGACATCCGTCATCCACAGAGAGGGTGTCGGTGCAGCCCGCGGTCACGGCACGGTGTAGTTCCATCTGCATAATACAAGCGAGACCAACAAGACAGTCAGGGCTGCGGCTCTTTATCGTGTTTCTCTCCGCACGCGCACATCCTATCCTCTAGGATTCTGCTGCTTGATGGAGACATTTATCCCCTTTGCAGGACATCGTTAGTATGGGCGGCCAGGGAGGGAATGGGAGGCCAGGGAGGGAATGGGAGGCCAGGGAGGGAATGGGAGGCCTCACCTTGGCAGCGCTAAAGCCACAATTACTATTCGTTTCATCTCCTCCTCTCCTCTCTTCTCCTCAGTTCTCATTTCAACTCCCTTCTTTCATCCGCCTTTCCCTCACCGGCTCAAAGTTCGTCACCTTTACTCCTCTTTCAACTCCCTGTTCCTCTCATCCCTTCACCTCCTCTCTCCCTCTGGTTCACCTCCCTCCTCTTTTATCTCCTTTGTTCTCCTCCTCTCCTGGTTTTCTCTCCTCTTCGTCTCAAACCGCCGTGTGCTGCGCCGACTCCAAAAGTAAACACCGAAACTTCAGATGTGCGATTGCTGCTCCGCAACTCTAACCTGGTCTATTCACACAAACACACGCACTTAGCGAAACAGCAGGCTGCTGCACACCAGCACACAGGACCCCGGGGCCTCGCTGCTCGGTAGCTAAACTGAACACAGCCTTGAATTTCATCTATCGGTAACTATTCAGCAGGCAGGACCACAGGGAGACAGAAATCCTCTCTGTGTTTGATGCTGGAAGTCTTCACCTGCCCCACCTCTCCACCTCGTACCAGTCCATCCTCCGTCCTTCCCTCTCCCTTGACTTATACTACACACACACACACACACACACACACACACACACACACACACACACACACACACACACACACCTCCCACTCAAAGTCTTCCCCTCTTTTGTGGGCATTGAACACTTTGTACGATCCAGGTACTAATCTACAGATTTTTTCTCCTGGCCTTTAAACCAGGATCACACAAGCAAAGAAACCCACACAAACACAAACAACCACACAATGAGATGCTGCACATACCATTGAGCTCCCCCCCCACACATTTGTGACGCCTGTGAAAACACACACAGAAGTCGCAGCGTATTCACCTTATTGAAAGCCCTTTGTCTGACGGCCTTGGCCTTTCACGCTGAACTGAGAGAAAGTAACGAGCTCCCCTGCAGCAGAAAGCTTCCTCTCTCAACGTCTGTTCTTAGTCTATATACGGATTTCTATACTCTGAAAAATGGATTTAGGATTCTCTTGTTTTCTTTGCCTCGCGTTATTTCTCCTGCCAAGAAGAATTATAGCGCAGCAGATTGTGCCTTGGAAGGAAAAACAGTTTTTTTTCAAGCAGAACGGGGGGAAGACAAATAATTCATGCAAATGTTGCAATCAACAGTTCATATGCTGCACACACACAACACCCCGACCATCTGCCGGCCACAGAGCTCTTGCTGAATTTAAATGCAGAAACGCTGCACGATGGTAAGCGGGCCGTTTGCACTTCACTCCTGAAAAGAATCCCAGCGCGCCGAGGTGGAGCTCGTATAAAACACGGGAACATCAGCGGACAACTTTCGTTTATTTTGTTATTAGATCGTATTATTGGAAAGTGACAATGTGACGAGAGCTGAAATAAGTCTTAATGAAACATGTAAAGTTATAATCAAACAAATACACTTAAAAGGTTAATCTGGTCATTTGTTTTGTTGCTTCCGTGACGGACAACTTGAGGGAATTTGTCCATATTTGATATTAATGTTCAGTTTTACTCGAGAGAAATTCTCGGTCAAATGTCGCTGTTCAAATTTAACAGTTAGTTGGTCGGTTGGTTAATTGGTTTGGGTTAGTTTGGTTTTGGTTGGTTGGCTTCAACGAGGTTAAAGGTCGTTCGATAAACGTCTCAAACCTCGTTCCTCTAGAGGGGATTCATTTAAGCTTTTCTCTTTTAAGAAGTAAAGACTACATTTCCCATCCTCGGCCTGAAGTCGCTTTAAAGAGCGAGGAAAAACCCGAAAGCTGCTCTGGATGATAATATCCTGACGGGATGAGCTGTGTGAAGGTCACCACTCAGTCAACAACTGGACGTGGATCCTCAACACAAAAGCAGCTAAACAATAGAAACAATAGAAGCAGTAGCTGTGTTGTGTTTAGTGATTATACAAATATTGTTGTTGTTATTATTTATTGATGCTGACTTGCTACGAGCAGCAGATTTAAGAAACAGGAGCGGATTTGAATCATCTCTGCTCATGAATCAAACATTTTGCCACCAGGAAAACAGAACTGCCTGTTTTCAGCTGTTGGCGACGTGATGCTAAGCATGACAGATGGTTGTGTTTGTGTAGTTGTGCGCCCGCGTTTTGCGTGCAGACGTGTGTGGAGGGTAAGGATGTGGTTCACCTGAGGCGCTGCACGGTCCCGTGGGCGAGCGCCGAGAGGGAAACATTACCCCCAAGGAAACGGGGAGACTGACGCTCACGTGTGAGAGACTTTCACTTGTGGTTTGAATTTAGTTTTCCTCGCCCACCATCTTTCCTGCAGTGGCCACTGGCAGCATCACCTGCTTGGAATGCAGCTGCTACCTGTGAAGCCTGAGGTCCCCATCTGTTCCTGTGTGTGTCTGTGTGTGTGTGTGTGTTTTGTGGGTCAGCTACCAGCTGCAGAGGAAACGGTGTCTTCGCTTCATGCTGGATACAAGATGCGTGTTGGCGTGCTTCATATCTGTCAACGCACACATTTGCAGATATGTGTTTTTTCATTGAGTCTCAAACAAAAACACTTTTATGACAAGTTTGCACGACTCGTTTTCAGTGCATTTCACAGTTTCATTCGTTTTCTAAGAATTGGCTTCTTTGTCTGTGACTCTCTGCTGTGTGCGTGTATCCTCCTGTTCTTCCTGTGTGTGTCTGTGTGTGTCTGTGTGTGTGTGTCGTGTTGTGTTACCATGCCTCGTGCCTGCAGAGACCACAGGTAGAGACAGTTTGACAGGATTTTCAGAAAACATGCAACTCTCTGGAGCTTGTCAAGGCTGCGTCTCCAACTTCACATGTGTTTGGGTGAATATTTAGCCGATGCATGCTGGCTGTGTGCCTCGGTTTCTTGTATA
>CM031686.1:2001628-2006628 GCA_006182925.3 Reinhardtius hippoglossoides
TATAGCTGCATCAGTACCTGCACACAGTGTGTTATTTGTGTAACTGTGTGTGTGTGTGTGTGTGTGTGTGTGTGTGTGTGTGTGTGTGTTGTCTCATTGTCTGAATACATCTAAATCGTGTCAGTGCCCCCCCCCCCCCTCTCCTGCTCCTTCGAGCAGGGGGAGTCTATCTGCCTGAGTGTTTGTCTTCTGAAGTTGAAGAGCTAATCACTGCCGGCCTCCTGCTACATGAGATTCGAGCTGCCGGGCCCGGAGGCCGGACCTGAACCGCCTCTGTGTGATGTTACCGAGTGAAAGGAGTTCCTCGGGGGTGTTCGAATGCTTTGCAGGGATTCTGGCGGTGCACGTTGGGAGGGAGTCCAGTTCCTCATTTGTCCTTTTCCTTCCCCCTGGTTCCACTCGTGCTGTGACTGAGCGCCGAGCCGCAGGTTGTGCACAATGTGCTGCTGAGCTCGGCTCCTGATTTGATTGGCCGTGTTCAGTTTGTGTTCCTTCATATCGCAGAGCGACTCGGTCCGGATCACAACATGTCTGAATTCATTAGCACCTGCAGTAAAAGGAAATCAGCCTCCTGAGCGGTTAAAGACTTGTAGGGAAGAGGTTTCTGAATAGATTTGCACCTGCTTCCTGTTCTCAACACCTTCGGCTGCCTCTGAGGCCGCAGAGTGTTGTCAACACAACACGATGTCAGAACCACCGAAGCAGCGAGACTCTTCCTCTCTGTGCTTCCAGGGAGCTGCGGTGCTGAGACACTGAATCAGACGGAATCGCAGAAGATCCTCACTTTGGTTTTTCTCACACACTCAATCATTTTGCTTCATATAAACACGAGCATCCATTTGTAGGTGAAACAAAAAGTGTGGTTTCCTCCTCTTATCGGCTTCACACTGGTGTGTGTTTTGTTTCGGGTCAGAGGAAGTGCTGCTGTCGAGTTTGTTGTGATTTATGAATACATTTTGGATATACAGGCAGCTCCTCTCAGTCTGTGGACGGCGTGGATTAAATCTGTGGACGGAGTTGAACTCACACGTGTTCCTCCTCATCCTCACATGAACTTCAGCCGCGGTCGGCACCTGGAAGCTTAAGGCCGATGAAATCTGTCCTGTCAGATCAGTTTGATGATTGGATTATGTTGATTTCACCGTATCGGACTGAGACCTTCACCGGTGTCGCTGGAGCTGAGCTCCGTCACGGCAGCAACATTCATAGAATCAAGGAAGTTGTCTGCAACATAAAAGCCCAATGTTTGTTTTGCTTTGTTAGATCATAGAGCTTCAATGTGATGGGATATTCTCGGTCTTAACGACGAGGAGTGAACCTGAAGTCTGGAGCGTGGACACAGGCCGAGGGAACAACGGGTTCAGCTTTAACGTTCTGGTTCTTTAAAACACTTTGTACATTCACTCCTCTCACGGATCTCAGTTCCACCGCGTGATGCTTCTGATGTGTGGTCTGCGTTGGCTCCTGCCTCCGGACTGATTACAATATTCCCTGTAATGTGCTTTGAGCATGACTAACGGACTGCGTCTGTTTTCCCTCACTGCGCCTGTGTGTGTGTGTTGTGTGTGTAGTCGCTGTGTGTGTACTAGCATGCTGTGGATGTGTGTGCGCAGCGTGCTCAGCTCCAACGTGCTGATTTTCATTCAGTTCTAATAAAGCCTGTTGCTCGCTCTCGTTCACAGACATTAGCGAGCTGCACTTCTGGCTTCTTGGGGAGCGCCGTGCAGAGAGAGGCTCGGAGTAATAGATATATAAAGAAATAAAAAGAGGTGGAGGAATTCAGATATTACTGAGCCACTGGTGCTCGTGCTCCCTGCATGATAAATAGATACTTGGAGAGAAGGGGGGGGGGGTTGATAGAAACTAATAGACTGAGAAGCAGAGAGAAGAGAGAACAAGGGCCAGACGGAGAACAGATGTAAATATATAACATTCGGTGACGTTGTCCTCACTTGAAAAACAGCAGCGCTACACAGACACCAATATTCTGCTATTACCACGATTAATAGTCTGAATAAAAACGCCGCCGTGTAAACAGCATTTTGGTTTTTATGAGTAAAGTCATGCTCGGGGAATAAACAAGAATCAAATTCAGACACGTGGAGGCAAGAAGTAAGACACACAAAACTACAGGCACGTGTGGATCCAAACAGATCCAACTGAAAATCCAGATCTAGTGAATTCAAATGTGTTTTTATTGCATAAATGTGCAAAGAAATGTGTATGTGGCAGTGGAACTGGTGATTGGAGATGGAACATTATTAAGACAATGTCGTTTTAGACAAGCATTCGATTTTTACCCCCTAAAACTGTTGAGTGTTAAGTCGACTTAACTTAAGACTTAACTATAGAACTCACTCTTTTGCCGTGGGAGTCATTTGGTGAACCAACCCTTATTGTTTATTCTTTTATTATTTATTCTATTCATAATTTTTGTCCTCGATACCACAGACCATGTTTCAAAGCTGAAGGTAGATTTTAATGAACCGAACCGCGGAACGTGACCCAGCAGAGAAAAGTAAATCTCCACAAATCAACATGGATGTGTCGAGCTTCATTAAGCTCCGTCATGATTTAATCACGCACCCCCCCCCCCCACCCCCCAACATAGATAACTGTGTTTACATGCCTTCATTTTAATTGCTTTAATAAATCACCTGCCCGGGAACAAACAGGAGCTGAACAGTCGTAACTTCTGCGTCTTCCTGTGATTCCTCCTCCGCTGCCGCTGCCGCAGGATTCAGGTTCACACACAGGACGAGGCAGGACAGGTCTTTTATGGCTTATATTAAATCCACAGCAGAGTCAATGATGTGTCCTTTGCTCGGAGCGTCCTCCAAATCATCGCAGATTAAGAGAAAATGTCAGGTACCACTGCACCGGGATCAAACTCAATCCCCCCCTGCACAAAGCAACACTCTGACACGTGTGCGTACGTCATCGTGATGTATTTGGTGAAGTCGCCGCAGAGCCTCGATCCTCCTCCGTTTTTCAACGTAATTAACGAGTACAGTTATTCCCCATGAGGAGGAGATGTTCCGTGACCAGAGCGAGACGGCGTTAATACGTCCTAACGTGATAATTACATGGTCATCGATTGGGGAAATGGAGCGTTTTTAATCTCAATTATACAAAAGTTTGTTTTTCCCGGAGTCTCTTCGTGTCTGAGGTTATTTATTTTGTTCCCGCTGGATCCCACCAGCCGGTAAATTTATTTTTCTTTCTGGGTGTTCGTTAGTGCTTCCACACATCCCTCCTCCGAGACATGTTGATTAGCTGGGGAATGGGTGTGTGTGTCTGTGTGTGTGTGTGTGTGTGTGTGTGTGTGTGTGTGTGTGTGTGTGTGTGTGTGTGTGTGTGTGTGTCTGTGTGTGTGTGTGACAGTAAAAACACGTTTAGTCAATTCCATGTTCTTCCCTGGAGAATAAGTTTAATTAGCCTTTGTTGGGTTTCTTATTTACAGACGGCTGTTTCATTCAGGTCACTCACCTCACAGCAAGAAGGTTCAGGGAATCGAACCCACGGACCAACCAGGGTCTTTCCGTGAGGTGTTTACATGTTCTCCCCGTGTGTGTGTGTGGGGGGGGGGGGGTTCTCTGGGGACTCAGGCCGTTATCCCACAGTCCACATACAGGCAGCGTAGGTTAATTGGCGACTTTGACCGAGAGGTTGGTTGCTTGTCTCTATTATTGACCGTGAATAAAGATGCACGACGTGACAGCTCCTCAGAGGTGAAGCCAAGGCCTCCTCCTTGTTAGTGGTTGGGACGTGGACTAAGTTTAATCATCGGTTTAAGTTTAATGATGAGTTTAAGTTATTCGATGGAGTAAAACCCAGCTGAGACGTCATGAATGAGATGAAGATGCTCCGTGTGCAGGATCTTGTTTCTCATCTCTGGACGTTGAGAGGAAACGAAGACGCCATCCCTGTTCTGCATCGACAGGGCTGACCTATAGAGGTCAAGCTGTTTAAACGATGTGATGGATGGAACGGGGGGGGTTTTGTGTGTCTCCAGACGTGTGTTGCACTGCAGTGAGGTGCAGAGTGTGTCTTTGCAGTATTTGTGTTTGCAATGTTATGTAAAGACAACATCAGGAGGTGATTTGACTTCATCAGCCCACACACTCCGCTCAGCGTCTCACGGGCTCACGGACAAAATCCTGTGGAAAGAACAACGTCTCAGTTCTGAAGTCAACTCGCTTGTGGTTTGTTTGTGAATATGAAACCACAGATTTCCATTAAATTGTATGTAGTGTTTCCTCAGGTTCCAGCTGTTGTGTGTAAAACATTTTGAATTGATTTGTACGAGGCGGAGAGAAACAGCTAAGTTGAAATCTCTGACGTGTGCAAACCTGCTGCTGATCTCGTTCTCTGACCCGTTCAGTCGTTGTTCTTGTCTCTTAACTCGGGAGCTGAGGTAGAAGGAGGGATCCCTGCAGGAGGAGTGAATATCATCCTCCATTAAACTGCTCCTTCCACACAATGAGGCTGTTAGTATTCCACTGCTGTCGCCGGTAAACAATTACTGCAAAGGGAACATTGTTTTACACAGTTGAAGACAGCGGTGTAATTTGCAGGATCTTCCCGCTCAGACGGGCTTTTCACGGACGAGCCTCATCTCACTTGACTCGACTTTAAAGCAGCTTTTTGAAATGGAAGAAAAGAAACAAAATGGCTGGCGAGCTGTTCTCTTACTCGTTCCTAGTTCCCCTTTGTTTCACGTTTCAATCTCCGATCACGGACCCTGAACTTAATGGATCCTCCTCACCAGCGTATTCAGCCTCGGTATTGATTCTGGATTTGCATCCGTGCGTCTGTCGCTCGTCTGTGAGAGCGG
This sequence comes from Reinhardtius hippoglossoides, assembly GCA_006182925.3. Classification (NCBI taxonomy): domain Eukaryota; kingdom Metazoa; phylum Chordata; class Actinopteri; order Pleuronectiformes; family Pleuronectidae; genus Reinhardtius; species Reinhardtius hippoglossoides. The sequence continues at coordinate 2,006,466 of CM031686.1, forward strand.
CGCCGCGTGCTCGCAGGCGGAGAACACATACAACTCAGTGAAATCAATTTCCTCTGTTTTCATGTCGCGGCTCTCGGCTCGTTTCATGGTCAAGTCTGATGGGTTTTTAAAAGCTTTCGCTTAATGGGAGATGGAAGATTTCCTCCCTGTCCTATAAACACAC